>CM035409.1:174635138-174637638 GCA_020310875.1 Ceratopteris richardii
ATGGTGCAATTTGAATCTCCACTTGCTCAAAGTATTCTGAATCATGTGCCTCATCTTCATGTTCTTCAGCTTGCACCTTGTCCTCCATCTCCCATTCTGTGAAAGGATTTGAAGCCATGCTTTGGGTCTTGCGAAGCATCCTTAAATTTGCACTGACACAGACAAGATCATTGGCACGTTGCACACCAAGTCTATTCCTCTTCTTAGAGGCTACATGTCCATAAACACTCCATAGTTGCTCAAGGCAACTCGTAGTGCAAGCTTGGCTAAGTATTCGTAAGAATCCAAAATCTTCCCAGCATAGAGCAGCGCAGACACGAAACCTATCTTCTTGTGCATCTGCACATGAAAATGAAGCATCTTTCATAGTTCTATATTTGGATAATTGATCTCTAATAAACCTCCTCGATGCATTATCTGGGACAAGTCTCTCCAATATCGTCCTCCATCCACTTGCTACCTCCGGATCAGCATATTGTTTCTTATCTTGGAATTCAGGGTCCACCATGAATGCCGCTGCATGGAGTGGGGAGTAATAGGCATTCCATCGTCGAACACATATTGATGAAATTTCTTCATACTTCTCATCCTCTTGCACTAGCTTCTTAAGTGATTCTATGGTTCGATCCATAACTTCATATACCTTGCCAATGCATGGGTCCATAGAATCCACCACTCTTAGCAAGTGCACAAGTGGTCGCACGATATCCACTATGCGGCTAATATTCTCCCCGCATGCTACATTATCTGCCGGTTTTCTGAATTCTTTTCCTGCTTTAGTGGAAGCCTCTAGCATTGCTGCAAATTCATCACTCAATAGTAGGCCTCTTAAAACACCACTACACTTCACAACACGGTGTAACATGATGAAGTTATATGCAAATCGTGTTTCAACATATTTCAGCAAAACAAAAGTAGATCTTTTGCTGAACTCATTCTTCACACGTGTATGATTGTTGATGAAGCTCACTAATGCATTTGCCTCATTGATTGAAGGCAAAATCCAATCCAAGGTTCCAATGTCTTTGAGAATATTATTCAGGCAATGAGCCATGCAAAAGCAAACACTGATATGAGGATACATACTTTCAATGATCTTGGCCGCGGCTCTGTTTGCGGCTTCTCCATATGCTACAATGGCTACAACATTTGCTGGACCCACCATTTCTATGGCACTTGCCCACTCAGAAGCAAGCACATCGGCTGATTTTCTTGTCTCGGATGCATCATGGGATGATATGAAGTACATCTCACCTCGGGAGTAAGCGACAACTCCATGGATAGATCGTCGTTGTGTGTCACTCCATCCATCCATGAGCAAGGACACTTCATTTCTTTCCCATGACTTTCGGACGTTCTCACATGCGGCTTCCACAAGTTTCTTCTCCTTGTCTAATAGAGTCGTACGCAAACTCTCTGAAGTGGGAGGAACATATTGTGGTCCATATTCCCCTACTTTTTTCATCATCTCCTTGAAGTACGGTGATCTATGAACAAAAAGAGAATTTGCATTATACAAATGGCAAACAATTAGGTAAATTGAAAATTCAGTTATGCCATATGCATTATGATCACTTACCGGGCTGCATTGAAAGGAATGTGGTCATGATAGAAAAAACCTCACCACTGCCATGTCAGCCTCTTCCTTCAATTTGGGATTCCATTTATCATCAAGGGTTTGTTGACGATGAATACGTCCCACTCCATATGGTGTGGAGCTTACAGATGGCATATCTTTTGGTGTGGAAAGAGGATGAGGTCGAGTCGTCGTCGCTGATGAAGATGCCTCCTTGGAAACAGAGGTAGAAGTTCTCACAAATGATGCGGGATTGACTGGAGCTTGACTATACTGCTGCTATCAACACAGTGACACACTATTACACAATACAACAATTAAGTCCAAAATCACAAATGTATTGATTATTTTCATCATTTTTGAAGATATAGAGAAATTAAAAACAGTACTAAAATATGAAACACTATTGAATAATCCATTTGAAATTAACACCGAAATAATGGCACAATTATTTTCCTAGTGATCCATATATTCACTTTGTCCACGAACAACTCCTCCTATTAGAGTAAAATAAAACGAAGCAATTGTGGATCTTTCATATGCAAGAAAAATGCCTAGTAGCAACAACAAGATGATAGTCTATAGGCTATAACTTGTGAAGACAGTCCAGGAAAGTGCTCGAGAAAACCGATTTGCATGTGAATTGATGGTACAGAGGAAGATAAAGCCCCTAAAAAATGTTTTTTGCAACTTAATGGCTGGACCACTTTCCACAAAAATTTGTTTTTCTTATGCCAGATCAATTTTAATGTTTATGCATGCATAACTACAGTCCACAATGCTGACTTTTATGAGTGTACTTGGAAGTTAGAAGGTATGCCATGATTAGATAGTAGATTCCATAGATGGATCATGACACATGGACCAGTCACCGTGGTAACAAAATCATGATTCATACATAAATGATTGTAGAATGTAATTTGT
>CM035409.1:174645138-174660138 GCA_020310875.1 Ceratopteris richardii
CTCAAGAAGGTCGTACGCAGCCGGGATGTTGTTTTTAATGAGGCAAGGCTGCTTCAAAACAATTGTGCCTCAAAAGATAACCATAAAAGGGTAAGATTTCAGCATGACCAGCCACCTGTTAGGTCCAATTTTGACCCTCAAGATGCACCACAAAGGACTGAAAATGTTGACGATCCAGTGGTTTTTGAGCAAGAAGATGTTGGACAGCAAAATGAGGCTCCTGAAGGGAATATGCAGCCGAATAATAATGCTGAAAATGGTGCTGGAAACAATGGACAGCAGCCTAACAATAATGATTTGATCATACCACCTGATGTAGACCCATTGCCTGACAATGTGGATCATTGGGTGAGAAGATCTACTCGTCTTAGAAGGAATGTGAGTAGATTTGATCCTTCATTGCATTACATTTTGTTGACAGATGAAGGTGAGCCTCTCACATACAAAGAGGCAAAGGCATGTGAACACAGCAGCAAGTGGGAGCTTGCTATGCAGGAAGAGATTAAAGCTTTGCATGCTAATGATACTTGGGATTTGGTTGAATTACCCAAAGAAAGGAAAGCCATTCCTAACAAATGGGTGTATAAAATCAAAACAGTTGATGGAAAACCCAAGTACAAAGCAAGGCTGGTTGCAAAGGGATATGCCCAGACCAAAGGCATAGATTTCCAAGAAGTATTCTCTCCTGTGGTGAAGATGACCACTTTGCGAGTGTTATTTGCAATAGTAGCTGCTCTTGATTTGGAATTAGACCAAATGGATGTACATACAGCTTTCTTGCATGGTGATGTTGATGAAGAGCTTTACATGAAACAACCAGAGGGGTTTGTTATTCCTGGAAAGGAACATTTGGTATGTAAGCTCAATAGAAGCTTGTATGGGCTGAAACAAGCTTCTAGACAATGGTACAAGAAGTTTGATGCTTTCATGCTCAAACAAGGGTATAAAAGAAGCCATGCTGATCACTGTTTGTATACGAAAACTGATGTAGATGGCAGCCCTATTATTCTTGTCTTATATGTTGACGATATGCTGATTGCTGGTAAGAAAAGAGACACCATTGATGCTCTTAAACAGCAGCTGAAATCTGCTTTCTCAATGAAAGACCTTGGGGCAGCAGAGCATGTCCTTGGAGTGAGGATTAGAAGACAAAGGGACCAGCACATATTGTATTTGTTGCAGGAAAAATACATTGAAAAGGTGCTGGACAGATTTAACATGGCTGATGCAAAGCCTCTTGGAGTGCCATTGCAGCCATATGTTAAAGTTTCCAAGGAAGATTGTCCCAAAACACAAGAAGCAATCAATGACATGCAAAATGTGCCTTATGCTTCAGCTTGTGGCTCACTTATGTATGCTATGGTTGCAACTAGGCCGGACATTGCCCATTCAATGGGAGTTGTGAGCCGGTTTATGGCCAATCCAGGCAAAGCTCATTGGAAAGCGATAAAGTCCATTTTGAGGTACTTAAAGAGGACCAAAAATAAATGCATTTGCTATGGCAAAGACCCATTGGAGCTGAAAGGCTTTTGTGACTCTGACATGGCTGGTGATGTGGATACACGTAAATCCACAAGTGGATACATATTCACTCTTGCAGGAGGTGCTGTTTCATGGTGCTCAAGGCTGCAAAAGATTGTTGCTTTGTCCACTATAGAGGCTGAATACATTTCAGCCACTGAGGCTTCCAAGGAAGCCATATGGCTGGCACGATTATGTAGTGAGTTTGGCTTGTCAAACAAGGCACCTATGCTTGGCTGTGATAGCCAGAGTGCCATATGTTTGGCAAAGAATGCCATGTTTCATGCACACACTAAGCATATTGATGTGCGATATCACTTCATTCGAGAAGTGCTTGAGGATGGCCTTATCACACTTGTTAAGGTTCATACATCACAGAATCCTGCAGATGTTCTCACTAAGTGCTTGTCTAAAGCACAACATGAGCTATGTATACAGATGGTGGGAGTCACGTAGCTTAAAGGCGTCATTTATGCCTTTAAGTGGGAGGTTGTTGGGGTAAAGGTCCTAAATGACCCCCTTATTTGTACACATTTGTATAGGCCTTTTATAAGGCTTAATGTACTCATTATTTATTCTTTTGGCCAAGTTCAATGTGAACTTGGCCAGGTCCTATAAAAGTGAACTCAAATAAACTTAGGGCTCACTTCTTTCTTTAGTGAAGCCCCCAAACAAGCTTCCTCTCTCCAAATTCGAATTTCTCTCTCTCCATCTCTGTCTATCTGCTGCGTGGGCTGCTCCTTGCACCTCCAGCCCTTCTACTCAGCCAAGGGGGGTATTGCATCACCTGAACACATCTCCTCAGCTCAACACATACACACATACATACATACAACCTAACATACCTTAGGAATCAGCTCACATACCTTCCCCGTACCGAACCTTACGAACCTAACCACCTTGGCATACACACATTAAGACTCAAAATTAGATGAATGAGAAATAGAGAGAGAATGCACAATTTGTCAATGTGTGTAATGATACGAAACTGAATGTATGCTAACACAAAACTGAATCTAGGCGGCATTTAGGGTTCTAGATACAAGAAATTGTGCATAAAGTGCCTAAGGGGTATTAAGAGTGTGTGTATGTACGATTGAAGTGAATAGAAACAGTCTAGAATTGTTTGTACAACAAACCTTTATTATGAAATTAGGCTTTCTGAAACCCTCTGCACCAAAACTTAGGAACACCTTGTTTAAATAGTAGAGCACTTCAATAGACTTTGAGTAGTCTTGGATGGATTCCTCAAAGTGACCCCCAGACACCTCTTATGTAGGACTATAAGCTGCCATGCAAAAGAATTACGAAAAAACCAAAAATGCAAGGCGAAAGCTTTAATCTTGCAATCAGATTTTCATGGTTAAAAATTGCTTTTCGAGCTCGAAACTCCAATGATCTCTCATTCTAGCCATAAACTAGTTATGGGAGTTAGCTTTCCTTGATGTACATGACCTGAAAAAGAGATATATGCAAAAAAAATTTGGGACCAAAATTAGGGTTAGTTCCCCCCCCCCCCCCCCCCCCCCCTTGAGCTAATAAATTTTTTTGACCTTTTTTGACCAAAATTTGGTTAAGTACCAAAAATTAGGGTTTCTGGAAATTAGGATTTGTGCTATTTTGACTTTGTTTCCAACAATTCCCCCTTAATGTCATAATAGCATAAGGTACAAAAATCTTCAAAACTTTTGATGTCTATAAATATATCTCTTAGCTCCATTCCAATGAATCTTGTGTTGATTGTGCATGAACATGGATACTTGTGAAACTGGAAAATGAATGTCAAGACGTATTACATAAATAGATCAAGCAACCAACTCCTCGACTATACAAAGTAGCATCAAAAGGTTTTGAATCCACTTTTGCCTATAATGATACATTTACATCCACAGGTGTTTGCATAGGCAGCTAGGCTTGGAATCTGTCATTTCAAACATTTCCAATAATTTCTGAATGTATTTTTGTGTTATGTAGATATACTAATTTCGTATTTGAACTGAATCCCAAGATAATAATGTAAAATACCTAAATCATTCACATCAAATGTATGCGTAAGTTGTGCTTTAAACAATTGAAGGTCTTAATCCTTGGGACCTTGCATAATCATATCAACATATAGGATAATAATAATCAAGACATCTTTTTCTGCCTTAACATAAAGAGTAGGAGCAACATATGAGTTTTCAAAATTAATAGACAAAAGATAGAGATGTATCGTCTCATACCATGCTCTTGGCGCTTGCGTTAAACCATACAATGCTTTGATAAGCTTGCATACTAAATGCTCTTTACGTGTCTCTTCAAAACCTTCTGGCTACTGAATGTAGACATCTTCATGAAGATCACCATTAAGAAAAGCTGTTTTGATAGCTAACTGGAATACATTCCAACCAAAGAATGCAACAAGAGAAAGTACTACTCTCATTCTAGAAGTAGGTGCAAAGGTCTCATTATAGTCAATTCCTTTCTTTTGTGCATAACCTTTGGCAAATAACCTTGCTTTATACCTATCAATAGTACCATATGCTTTTCTTTTGATTTTGAAGATATACTTAACACTAATTGCTCCTTTATCTTTTGGTAACTCACAAAGACTCCATGTTTGATTCTTATGAATAGAATCAATCAAAGAGGTTTTTGTAGTGCATCTTCAACATTGGCTAGTTCATTCTCACCTGAAGTTAGTGCTAAAATGTTATGAATCTCAAAATGTTATGTGTAATTTACGTGATCTGTTTGTTCTTTCCTTGTCTGACTTCTTGTTCTATGTGTGAAATTCTTTATATCATTGTTCTTCCAAGTTTGATATAACCACCTCGTAGTATTCTTGAAAACTTGTGCAATGTCTTCTTGTTCTTTAGTATCTCTTTCTTCTGGAATTTTGGAACTCTCTCCAACTTCACAAGTTGGAACTTCAAGAGGTACTGATGATGGACTAGATATAAATGGAAGAAACGAAACTTTATCTTTATCAAGTACAACTTTTAGGGTTTGAGAAGGTTCATCACCCCCCTTGTATGGTTGAATGTAAGAATCCGAATTCCTCCTAAAATAGGCATAGTCATCTTCTTTCATGAAATCTGGAATCTTTGCCTTCTTATCTTAAATCTGACTATTTGAAATATATGCATTGCGTGAGAGTAGGATATTAGCTGTTTCTGGAATATAGAATCTATATCCTATGCTTTCAATTGCATAACCAATAAAAACAGCTTTGATGGCTTTTATATCAAGCTTACAACGATCTTTTTTCTCAGTGTGGACATAAGCTGGAGAACCAAATACTTTGAAGTAACTCATGTTGGGTTTCTAACCATAATAAGTTTCATAAGGTGTGATAACCTTTAAACCTTTTGTGGGAGACCTGTTCAGAGTGTGATTAGCTGCATATGCTGCATCAAACCAAAATTTAGGAGAAAGTTTTTTTGGATGATATCATGCTATGCATCATCTCAATGAGTATCCTATTCTTTCTCTCTGCAACACCATTCTGTTCTGGAGTGTAAGCAATAGTGAGTTGATGAGAGATACCTTTGTCTTTTTTAGAAGAAATATTTTTTGGATGATATCATGCTATGCATCATCTCAACAAGTATCCTATTCTTTCTCTTTGCAACACCATTCTGTTCTTGAGTGTAAGCAATAGTGAGTTGATGAGAGATACCTTTGTCTTCAAGAAAAGAATTGAAGTCCTTTGAGATGTACTCTCTTGCTCTATCACTTCTTAAAATCTTAATTTTTTTCCGACGTTCATTTTCAACCATAGCTAAGAACTTCTTGAAAGTAGGAAAGACATATGACTTTGCTTTAAGACCATAAATCCATGAATATCTCAAAAAATCATCAATAAATGTGACGAAATACCTGTAACCTTGAATGGGATCTGTTCTTATAGGACCATTCATATCTGAATGTATGATTTGTAACTTCCGTGTGGCTGTTATATATCCATGTTTCTTGAAAGGAAGTTTGTGAAGCTTTCCTTAAAGACATTCTTCACATGATTCTACATCATCTGGTAAAGAAAAAGTAGGCAAACTCTCCACTATTTCTTGATCTTGATTTGCTTGAGAGCTTCGTAATTGATATGAACAAAAACCTAGCATGCCATAATTTCATGTTCTTCTTAGGTGTAGAAGACTTGGCAACATTAGCATGATAAGTTTTTGACAACATAAACATGTCACTTCTGTTTTCACCTTGAAGTAGATAATACTCCTCATTAAGTGAGAGGATTTGACATGAATTTTTCTTTAAAAAAACTTTATATCCATCTGTCAAGAAAGTAGATATCGAGAGTAAATTCTTTATCATTTTTTGAACATAAGGAAGATTAGAAACTGTGAAATTTCCACTTGCTCTTGACTTTAGGTTTACTTCTCCAATACCTACAACATACAAATCATGAGCATATGCAATGTTCACTCTTCTATCTGAAGAGTTAGAAAGTGAAACAAATACCTTCCTGCAACTTGTCATATGCATAGTAGCTCCAGAATAAAAAATCCAAGGATTTTCAGAGATAGCATTTAATGCTGCTCGATCAAAAGCTAATTCTTCCATACTGATGCATGCATAAGATTCTTCCTTTGAAGACATAGGTTTTTAATCATCTTTAGCATTATTACCTGACATTCTTTTCTTCTCATTATAAATCCTTTTTCTTCATTTTGCTTTGCAATGACCTAGTTCCTTGCAGTAGTGGCAAATTCCTTCCTTTAAAGTAGATATAGTGGAAATAGACTCTTCTTTTGGTGTGGAAGAAGTACTAGAGGTAGATCTGGTAGAAGATGAAGTGGAAGACTTAGAAGTGGAAGACTTACTTTCCTTCTTACTTTGTTGACTCTTCTTCTCCTTCTTTCTTGTCTTCTTCTTCTTACCCTTCGATGATGATAACATGACTTCATCATTCTCTTCCATATTCTTTTGTTGATCTTCATCTTGAAGTAACAGGAATCGCAACTCTTCAAATGAAATTTCTCTCTTGTGGAGAGAGATAAAGAAGTAACAAAAGAATGAAATGTAGATGGAAGTGAATTTAGAAGTGTGTTTACCATCTCCTCATCTGAAATACTAACTCCAACATTAAGTAACTGATCACATAAGTCTTTGAACTTCAAAATGTAATGACTAAATTGATTCACCAACTTTCATCCTTGTACTGGCTAACTATCTCTGTAGATGAGCTTTCCTAGCAAGATTTCTACTTTGATAGTGATTCTCTAACTCCAATTAAGGTTGACGATAGGTTTTGCATGACCTGATTTGTGGTATAATACCTCTTGACTCTTATAGAAATGATGCTTGCCCATCCCTTGAATCCCATTTGGGTCGCTCTTTTAGATTGCTCTTTTGTAGGAAGTAATCTTGTAGTATCACGGACTCCGGATGATGAAAGAATTTCTTCTTCTTCTTCAATAACCTCTTGTTGAATAGAAATTGGGACAACAAGTCTTTTGGAAGATGAAGCAACATCCTCTTGTGTTTGTTTTGGTCTTGGATACTTGCCATTGATAATATTCGATAAGTCTTTAGATACCAATGAATTCATCATCATAAAACTCCACATTGGATAGTTAGACATTCCTTCAAGCTTATCTTCATTCTCAAGTCTATAATCACTCATCTTGTTAAGGGTGTATGACAGCTATGCTGTGATATCAAATGTTGCAAGTGAGATGGGCCCTAATAATAAAAAACACAAATTTATTGGATCTTCCAACACATTACGCAACTTAAAACTCAAAATTAGATGAATGAGAAATAGAGTGAGAATACACAATTTGTCAAAGTGTAACAGTAAGCTGATTCAGCTTACCTACACTATCTAATATGAATGTCAAACCACAATGTGTGTACATAACAAAACTGAATGTATGCTAATACAAAACTGAATCTAGGCTGAATTTAGGGTTGTAGATACAAGAAATTGTGCATAAAGTGCCTAAGAGGTGTGAAGAGTGTGTGTATATGCGATTGAAGTGAATAGAAACAGTTTAGAACTGTTTGTACAGCAAACCCTAATTCTGAAATTAGGGTTCCTTAAACCCTAAATCAGAAATTGACCTAAATAGCAAGAGAAAGTTCTCCTTGAGTTGAAGTAGAAGGCACAAAGCCTTGGAACAGTAGAAACAAAAGAAGAACTGACTTTAGAACTTGCTACTTATAAAACTCAGCTAAAGCTGATGGTTGGCTTCCAACATCTCCTCCAATCTGCACCAAAACTTAGGAACACTTTGTTTAAATAGTAGAGCACTTCAATAGACCTTAAGTAGTCTTGGATGGATTCCTCAAAATGACCCCCGAACACTGCTTATATAGGACTATAAACTTCCATAAAATTACGAAAAGGCCAAAAAAGCAAGGCGAAAGCTTTAATTTAGCGATCAGATTTTCGTGGTAAAAAATTGCTTTTCGGTCCCAAAACTCCAACGATCTCTCATTCTACTATCAGCTAGTTATGGGAGTTAGCTTTTCTTGATGTACATGACCTGAAAAAGAGGTATATGAAAAAAAAGCATTTCGGACAGAAATAAGGGTTAGGTTTTTTTTTTTTTTTTTTTTGGGGGGGGGGTTTTGTTTTGGCATTTCTGGCATTTCTGGACCTTTGATGACAAAATGTTATATACCATATGAAAGCTCTTCTCAAGTACTATCTGATGAGATAATAAATATTTTTGATCTTCCTTGACCAAAATTTGGCTAAGTACCAAAAATCAGGGTTGCTGGAAATTAGGGTTTTGTGCTATTATGATATTATTTCCAACAAAGCAGAGTATAGGATTGTCTTTAGAAGTGTTCTTGAAGTTATTTGGTTGCAGAAATTTTAAGCTATCTTGATGTTTATGTTCATCTACCTATGCAAATATATTCAGATAGTCAAAGTGCTTTTGCTATTGCTTAGAATCTTGTTCATCATGCAAGGACAAAGCATATTAAGTGCATTATCGTTATATTTGTGAATAGGTAGTTAAGAAGCACATTGAGCTTATCTATGTTTCTACAAATGAGAATGTGGAAGATATTTTTATTGAGTCATTATCTAGAGACACTCATAAGAAGTTATGCAGGTTATTAAATCTTATCCCAATATGACATTTAGGGGGGATTATTAGAAAACAATGTCCTATTAAGGGGTTTAATCCTATTTTTCAGCAAGTGGTGATTTCAAATATAATCAAAATGTTTAAAAATTACAGTTACATATTCTTATAGTACCATAAATAGCTATCTATTCATATATAACATGTGACCATATGAGCCTTAAGAACCGTAAAAAAATATAAACCCTTATTTTTTAATTTATGCTTTTGAAAGGTTTATTTTGCAAAAAGTTATGCGAGCTCTCAATTGTCTATATAATAGAACCCTAGGGAGCACATTGGATATTATACATACACTACCAAGTGGTGAACTAGGTGGAGCTTGGAGGTGCTCCCTAGGAGATTTTGGAGCTGTCCTTTTGGGTGATTTGCTTCTAACTATCTACTTATCAAATTAATTAAAAGCAAGCTGAAAATGATAAGAAAGAATTCCTAAATAAGCAAATAAGCTCTTGAACTCACGTATCTTGTAAGATGCAACTCCAAGGGCAATGACCGACGAAGTGGGTGTCCGACACGGTGCCAAAGTGTTCGTTGTAGACTAGCTCGCATGACACACATATGAACCGATCAATTCCCACAATTGGTATAAGAGCATAAGAAGTAGGCTTGGGCAAGGTAGATTGAAGGCGCACGTGTCGGTTTCAAAGATCAGCCCATTAAAGATTAGAGTGTATCTCCCGATCCGTAGGTCGGATTTAGATGCATAAGATATCCTTGGAAAGCTCTCAGAATGAACTTTCCAACCGACTCACTAGATTGAGGATCCAAGATACCTTGCATGGGTGAGAACCAGGTTCAAGCGACCAATGTTGAGAGCAAGGCAAGTCCATAGGCTAGTGGCCAAGAAGCGGAAAGGCAAGGTTCAAGATACCAAGGTTGAGAGCAAGGCAAGTCTGTAGGCAAGTGGCCAAGCTTGCAGGAACGAGAGGTTCCTTGCTCAGGGGATAGCCAAGGCTAAAAGCTAGAAAGTTCATATGAGGTGCCTACTCGTGATGGCCAGACGAGTAGAGGGACCTTAGAGAGAACTCTAGATGGTGACAGGCAGGAGATGGTTGAACCACACTCTAAGAGAGAGGATTAGGAAGTAATCCTCAACCAAAGCATTTAGGACAAGTGGTTAGCACATCGTACTCCTAGCCGGTAGGTGAGATCAATTCCCACAAGATTTTGTTAGTGCAAGTAATACAACACAAATTTAGTTTCTTGCATAGGTTAGAGCTTGAGTGAAGCTTTTCCAATGCTTCTTAGTTCATGCAAATGTTTTTGATTTGTTTGGTTATTTTTAGCTCTAATTGAGTTGAGTTCTATTGAATTCATGTCGATAAATGAGATGGTCCTTTGGATTATTTCTTTTGGAGCTATGTGGGACTATGTTCCAGGTAAACTTCTTAAATGCTCGTTCAAGTGGACCAAGAACTTAGAGAAGGAGAAAGGTCGGAAAGTCATTTTCTTATAGTTCTTGAATGCTTTAAATAAGCATTGGGATGGTAAAAGAACCCCAAACTCAAGATTATGCTATGTGTAGTGTGGGAATAGGTGGTTGATGAGGTATTTTAGGAACCATATTATCTCTTGAGTCTTTGCATATTTATGCCAACTTGTCTTGGCACATGGTTCCTATGTGAGTGGTGCGAGTCTCATGTATGGGGGAGGACTATTAATGGAAGCTTCATGATGATGGATGTGAGCTAGGTGGTAATCCAAGTAAGGTAGGTGGTTCTTGATATAGTGGGAATATGTTTATGAAAGTGTATTTGAAGTGTGTGAGATTCTATATGTACTTTATGATCAAAGTAAAGGTGTGGTCAGCATTGATCATGCAAGGAGCTATTATGAAACAATCATATGTGCAACCTTAGGATGGCCAAGCAGGTAGTTCATTGTACTCTTGAAGCTTGCTACTAGCATGAGAAAATTATGCAAGTCTTCGAGAGACAAACCAATGGTGCATACCATTATAGAGACAAACCAATGGTGCATACCATTATAGATAACCATCTAGTGTCCTAAGCTCTAATAGGTGGTACTCAAAACCAATAATATTAGCACCAATGTCTTTTGAGATATAGGAGGTGCCTATCCCTCAAGTGTAAAGTTTCCACCATAAGTGGTTGTGCATGTCTTGATTGAGCATTGGTGTTGAAGTCTCTAACTAGAAAGAATTTTCCGAAAGCCAAGGAGCAAATAATGCCCTAGGATAGGATACTAGAGGGTGATAATACATGCTTCAAGTCGTGAGTTGAAGTGCCACTGTTGTTGTGAGTGGTGTATCATGAACCTCCTAGGGGGTAGTAGCATATGTTAATACATGCTGGCTGGTCCATGTTATGAAGTACTCTCACCTATAAGAATCTTGCATCTGGATCCACAGATAATAGCTAGGTAATCCTGTGTAGGTGTGTTATGAATAAAACTGCTATGCCACCAGATCCTCTAGTAGTCTGATATCATGACAACAAAACTACACCATGAGATCCTCAAGTGTTAAGCTGTCATGTGATATTCTAAATGCTGCCAACGAAAGCTCTACATGCACGGCAATCCTCTCTCCGATACGAAGATGAAGTCTGACTTTCATGCTATCTCTCAAATCTACCTGAATGTATCGGCAGAAGTCTGCTGCAATTTAAGACTGCATCCTGTATAGTCACTTGGGCCTCACTTTGTCAATATGGGGGGGGTGACCTTTGATGATCACTCATCAGCTCTATGGCTTGTAAGACCCCTCACATAAAGACCTCTAGTCTTCTATCTGCATGTTGTGAGATCCTTATCTATGTAAATCAGATCTCATCCAGGCTCCAGGTCCTTTGAGAATGTTCTCTCTCTATAGAAGATTGGCTGTGACTCTCGGTCTCTAACTACAATTTCAAAGCCTTGTTCTTAGAGGGGTCTCCATGTGCCTTCTATGTTTTTGAGATGGGTAATCCATCCTGGTATTAAAAAAGTCTTACCTTCATCTGGTGACTTACCCTCCTAAAGGTTTATTGCTCAAAGATTTAGCTTTTAGTCTTGCCTCTGCCCTCATCTTAAACTCCTCCATAGCAGTCTGTATTATATGCTCTTCTTTTTTTTCTTCTTTTGTTTTCCTTTTTATTACTTTTATTCATCCATTCTTTGCCACACCAATGCATTCTTTTTGATTGGCAATCTCCAGCTCTCTATATCATACATGATATATCGTCGTGGTTTCAGCTGGAAAATCTCAGAATCATGTTTATTCAAATTTTTTGTGTATTCTGGGTTGATGTGCTCTATACTGCAACTTTGAATCATTAGTTGGCAACTCTAACATGCAAGTCTCTCTTGAGCTTTCAGGATTTAGTTATTCGGTGTACTTTATCACTTGGTTGAAACTACTACATGCCTAATTCTGACCATTTCCATTTTGAAAGTTCTGAAACATTATGTATTTCAATACAAGCTGATTTTCAAGTGTATATCTTGACACCCCCTCAGATTATCCACTCTGAATCCTCAATCGGCAATTCCAAAGTGAATTCTGCAGCTACAGCTTGTAATGCGTGAGTTCTTTACCTATATCTCATTTGAGATATACTGGAAGTATTACATAGTGTAATATCATTCTCCATGTTTTTATCAGAATGCGGATTTGCTATAATGACTGTGCCTAGATTGTTTTGCTACAGGATCAATTCTATGCTAAAGGTTGTGAAGCATGAAGTTCAACTTACTGCAAACAATTCAGTGGATTTAATAAATCAGTATCCTTTTGAATGATTTTCTATATAAAGAAACATCTTAAGCTATCTGTGTTTCGAAATGGATTTTACCTCTCAGCATGTACTTTGAGAGATTTGACATGTTGAAAGATATGATGTGATTGTTGATGCTACTGACAATGTGCCTACCCGCTATCTCATAAGTGATACATGTGTTGCCTTGGGTAAAGTATGTCAAGTATCACATTTTATATTTGAAACTTCAAAATAACTTAGGTCTTATTGTACTAAATTGCTTAACAGCCTCTGGTGTCTGGTGCAGCATTAGGCATGGATGGTCAGGTACTTGATTCTCCTACTTGAAATACAATTGAGATTGCATCATGGTAGTTATTTCGCACAGAAATCAGTAGTGAATCGGGACTTTTGTGCCCTTAGCTGACTGTATACAACTTCAATGGAGGTCCTTGCTATCGTTGCCTTTTCCCTGTACCACCTCCTCAAGGAGCCTGCCAACGTTGCTCTGATAGTGGGGTATTGGGTGTTGGTGAGTGAAACAATACCTTGCTTTCTTATCCTGCATATATATCTGGGAGACAGACTTATTCACAGATAGGTATTTGCACTTGGGACTTATGCTTTCTCTTTCTATGATTTTATGTACCGCACAGTTCCTGGTATAATTGGAGCTTTTCAAGCACTAGAAGCAATCAAAATTGCTAGTGGAGTTGGGGATCCTCTCAGTAAAAGAATGCTGATTTTAGATGGCTTTTCAACTTCAATTCGTGTGGTATGGAGAATACATCATTTTCAATTTTTGTTGTAATTGAATGATAGATGTTGAAATGGAATGCATCAAAGTCCTCCAATTTCCTCTCCTTGAAATTTAGCGACTCAACTAGTCATTCAAGGAGGGAATTGTTAATAGGAAATTGAGCTATCAAATGAAATCAGCGAGAGAAAATTTATCGAGCGGAAGTTCATATCTCACAGCCTCTTTAAAGCTGAAGGAGGAGTACATCTCATTCAGCTGCTCCTGCAGTGTTTGGGGCTCTCCTCAAGGAAGGATTCCCCTTTTGACACGAAGATGTCTGTGGTTCCTTTTTCAGCTATTTCAGTAAGAATGCTTAGGCTTGGTTCTAGGACAGTTTGGGGGAGTGAACAACAGATATGAGCTCTTCAGATGCTTTTGGAGAGAAGGAGAGCGACTACCTTCTATTTCTAACAACTTTGGCAAAGCCACTATGTTGTTTTTTTAGGAATGGTTATCTTGAAAAGAGCTTTCTTGTAACTTCTTGCTGTAGAAATCTTTATAAAACTAATCTTATGTGCAGTGGCCATTCAAGTAGGTGTCATTTCTTTTTGTCATGATAGGGGGGTTTGCCACCTCTTTTTCTTCTTGTTGAAGAGTAGGACGACACTGTTTAGTTTATCTTAAATTTGCTCCTTAGGAACAGTGATCTGACATTGGAATTATCTCTAGTTTTTGCACTCCTATATCAGGAACATTTTCATGGAAATGTCGTAATTACCACATTTTAGATAAACGCTTACCTTCTCATATGATTGCTGGTCAATGGCCATCATATTTAGGAAAGGTTTGTTTGTTGGCCACATCTCACAAATTTGATTCCTAGTAAGGGTATTACTATGAGACACATAAACACACTCCAAAATCTTCTCTTATCTTGACAATGTCATGGTGAAGATAGAAGACACAAACACCTGATGATCACCAAGAACCTCTCTAATAAATCTTATTGGTTTCCGTTCAAATACCTACTTCAATAGCTTGAAAACAGGCATTGAACCATGTTGCAAAATACTGCTTTATCCTGGCATACTACTCTGAATAGACCCTGACTCAAGATATGTAGTGTTTATTGAAGGGATGGTGGAAGCCTGCACTAAAGCTTCAGCCACCTTTATTAGTGAGGGATTATTGCTATGTAATCAAAGCATCAATCCTGTATGATGAAAAGACAATGCTCGATCAAAGATAGTAATCACATCCTCTTTACATCCTGCACTATTTTTTGTAGTTGTGATGCCTATGATATGGGCTACTTCTAATGACTGGTTACAAGTTTCAAATGCCATTCTTGTGTTAACATCCAAATGCTGTGTGTCTGCAAGCTCAAGCGTGTTGTCATTGATAGAAGGATCTGTTTCTTGCAAATAATTTCTTTTCACACGATCACAGAAATAGTCAGTTGAGGAGAGCAATATCGTTTTTATTGTATTAAGATAAATTTTCGTTGACCCTCCTGTAGAAAATTTTCTACCTACAAATTACGTTGGACATCAGAGGGTTTTCTGGAATATCTTCCATCTCGGTGAAGTATATTGAACCTACGAAACTCGGTCTTTCTGCTCGAGTGTAAATCAATGAGACTAGATATCGTGTCGTATAGGGTGCATGTTACAGAGCTAGACACTTGTATAAGTGTGGATGTGTGATATTGATGCAGGTCTATTCAAGCCGTCAGGGAGTATATGCACTCAGATGCTGAGTGAAATTATGTTTTGTTTGTCCCATGCAATCAGCATATCAATATTTTGATCCCTTCTTCCTTTTTCCTCCCCTTATAAACTAAAATAAAATAAAAAATCAGGTGAAGCTCAGGAACAGGAATCCTGATTGCAGTGTCTGTAGAGACGGGTCTCAAATAACAGAAAGGGAGATTCAA
>CM035409.1:174665138-175035138 GCA_020310875.1 Ceratopteris richardii
AAGTGATAGAGGAGGAGAGTACATGTCTAAAGACTTTTAAGTCTTTTCTTGAATACAAATGTATCTCTCATCAACACACTATTGCTTATACGCAAGAACATAATATTGTTGCAGAGAGAAAGAATAGGATACTTGTTGAAATGATACATAGTATGATGGCATCCAGAAAGCTTTCTCCCAAGTTTTGGTTTGATGCAGTACATACGGGTAATCACATTCTGAATAGGTCTTCCACAAAAGCTATGAAGGTCATTAAACTTTATGAAGCTTATTATGGGAAGAAGCCCAATGTGAGTTGTTTCAAAGTTTTTGGTTGCCTAGCTTACGTTCACATTGAGAAGAAGGATCATGATAAGCTTGATGGAAAAGCCATTTAAGTTGTCTTTATTGGTTATGCAATTGAAAGCAATACAAATTCTATGTTCTAAATACAAGTGATATCCTACTCTCACGCAGTGCATATATTGCAAAAAGTCAGATTTATGATTAAAAGGAAGAGATTCCAAGATTTATAAAAGAAGATGATAATGCATTTTTCAAAAGGAATTTGGATTCTCATATTCAACCATACAAGGGGGGTGATAAACCTTCTCAAGCCCTAAGAGATGAAGGTGAAGAGAGAGTTATATTACCTACATCAGTGCATAGTCCATCATCAGTACCTCTTGAAGTTCCAACTTATGAAGTTGGAGAAGCTTTCAAATTTCTAGAAGAAAGAGATGTTGAGTAACGAGAAAGGATTCCACCACTTTTCAAGGAGACGCCGAAGTGGTTATATCAAACTTGGAAGGACATTGGTATAAAGGAATACACTGAAAGAAACAAAAGTCAAACAAGGAGACAACAAATGGAACAAGTAAATTATAAAAAATATTTTGAGAGTCATAATATTTCAACTCTTACTTCAGTTGAGAATGAACTAGCTAGTGTTCAAGATGCACTATAAAGTGATATGATTATCACAGGTTCTCAAGATTCAGATCTTGAGTTGAAAACTTAAGCATACATTAGATGTAAATGACTTAGGAATTTTACATTATTATCTTGGGATTAAGTTCAAGTACAAAAATGAGTGTATCTATTTGACAGAACAGAAATACATTGAGAAATTATTGGAAAGGTTTGAGATGACAGATTCCAGGCTTATGTAGACACCTATGGATGTTACTATGTCATTATAATTGGAAGCCGATTCAGAACCATTTAATGCTTCATTATATAGTCAAGCAGTTGGTTGCTTGATATATCTATGTAATACGCATTTGGACGTTCAGTTTGTAGTTTCTCAAGTATCCAAGTTCATGCACAGTCAACTTAAGATTCAATGGAAATCAATTAAGAGATATTTGTAGACATAAGAAGTTTTATAGGTTATTGAACCTTGTACCATTATGAAATTGAAGGGGGGATTGTTGTGGACAATGTCCAATGGGCTCAATGAGCCAAAACTCTAAAACAATAGATAGGTAATTTAATATTTAGCTCTTCTGTACAACGACAACGTGTCGATGTGTTGGATAAAGCAAAAGACTCTCATTCTAGTGGCCCAGGTTCAAAACCCATCGGATGTAGGATGATGACAAAGTTTTTTAAGAACTCTTGCCCCTCCCCCTCCCTTCTCATAAGAAGATTTTCTTATTTTGGTGGATATCTTTTTCACCTAAGCATAAATCATACTTTCCTTCTCCAATTTTTAAATTATGGCCTTCATTTTTCAATAAACTTTTTCTTATGATTATTGAAGAAGCAGTTGGTTCATAGTGGTCATTGTCATCACCATTATCATCATCTCATTGCAATGGTTAAGTTATTCCTCATTCTGATTAGTAAAGGGATTTTCTTATTATGAGCATGAACATTGAAAATAAGATCGCATGAACTATTAGATGCAAGATGAAGCATTCATCTCATTTTCATTATCCAGTGAATTATCTCTAGGCATAACATCATGATTAGTCTCCTCAATACTCAAATAAACAAAAGACCAAACTTCCATGCTCTTTCTTTTATGAGATGCGAAGAATGTAAAAATGAAAGATTCTATGCATGTAGAAGCAAGAAATTAGTACATTTACTTACAATGAAAGAAGTAAAGTCAAAATTGTGAGTAGATCATGAAATAGAAAAGCTCATATGGATTAGCATGAGCTTGCAAAGAGCATAGAGTGAGCTCACAAGCTTCTAAACAAGTACAAAATGAAGAGAGGGCCTCCTTTTATATATTTGGAGAGACGATCTAATGGACATAAATCTCTTAAAAGGAGGTGAGTACAAGATTGAAGTTAAATGGAAAGTGCCCTAAGTACAATTAGAGTAAACAGAATGGAGATAAACTTATAGAAATGAACTAGTAAACTAGAAATATAGAATTGATATGACCATTTCTTCAACATTCGTTTTGTAATGCCATTTTGAAGAGGTTGAATGCTATAGAGGCCACCAAGTATTGTAGTGGAAGTCGAGGTAAAAACTTTGTGAATATGTCCCCAAGTTATCTTTGTTGACGATATGATTTCTACTACATCATTTCCATTTGTATCCACATGAGTGAATTTCCATTTTGTATCTAGGAGGCACAAGTTCCATTTCATTTCCATTTTATGTTTTATCTCTTTTGTATTTGGGTACCTTGCCATTTGCTTCTACCTCTGTATTCATTCTCCTTCAAGGGGAATTATTTTACATATGATGTACTTTGGAGAGCCCCCTCCAACTCTATATAAGAACAGCCTCTCCCCCCATTTGTACTTGGTTAAAAGCTTGTAGAGCTTACTACATGCTCCTAACAAGCTAGCTCTAATCCATGTGAGTTCTCCCTTTCTCGATCTACTCACTTTTGAGTCTCACACTCTTTCATTTTGTGAGTACAATATTCTTTTCATTTTGCTTATGTGCATGTACTATCTACATGGTATTAGAGTGGTAGGTGGAGGTCTTGGTAGTGATATTGGTGGTCGTTTTGGTGGTGATGCTAGATTTTTGTGATGTTGCTCTCCATAAATTTGAAGAAGCAATTTTGCCATCATTTTTACTCTTTAGGGCTTCATTTTGCCCATTTTCCCACCCTCCCACCCTTCTTTTCATCAATTATTTCATCCCTTTACCACCATTTTTCCACCCTGCCACCCTCACATGCCACGTTTATGTCATGTTTATACAGAAACTCTGACCTCATTTTTATGTATTACAATTCATTTTGGTTCCTCTAGTGAACATTTGGAGGAATTTCCATATGTATCACTGATTGATATCCTCGATAGCATATACATCTGTCATGTAAGAAGATCAATATTTGTATTGACAAATGCTACTTGTGTGTGCTCATAGTACCTCAAGAAAAAGCTAGTTTATTGTTTTTATAGTACATGTGTTTTGTGCTGTGGAATCAAACTTGTCTAACTTACATAGATTTGCCTTACACTTGGTTGTGCTACAAACCTTGTGATTTCTTAACCATGGCACATGAACTATCCATCTCCTTCACACAAATAATCAATGGCCATGAGTTTTATGCTATGAAGCTATGACGTGGATCAAAGTCGAAGACAAGGCAAGATAGGAGTAAGAAAGAAATCCAACATCTCACCTTATCCGAGAGAGATATGTGGGCATGCATTACCACTAACCAACTTTGTCTCCTCTTCCTGAAGATGTCATAGTCCCAACACTCAATACAACTCCACTTGCATCACCAGAGAATGACGAAAGACCAAATGAATAGAACAATATTGCACCATATCTGTGTCACCAAGAAAGAGAACAAGAGAGAGAGAGAGAGAGAGAGAGAGAGAGAGAGAGAGAGAGAGAGGCGGAGGGAGGGAGGGAGGGGGGGAGGGGGGGAGGGGGAGGGGGAGGGGGAGGGGGAGGGGGGGAGAGAGAGAGAGAGAGAGAGAGAGAGAGAGAGAGAGAGAGAGAGAGAGAGAGAGAGAGAGAGAGAGAGAGAGAGAGAGAGAGAGAGAGAGAGAGAGAGAGAGAGAGAGTGAGAGAGAGAGAGAGAGAGATGGAAAGAGTAGCTTTCGTCAAGTTCTAATGACTCAGTGGCAGATGAATGTATTCATTAGAGATGCTCATGGTGATGCTTAGCAACTGATAGAACTAGTCCTTCGGTTGGTTGCACAACATTGAAATACATTTGGTGGTTCATTACTTGTCATTGAGAACCTATGTGCTATGTGATTGAGGGCAACAAAAGATTGTTCTGACACAATGATAGGATGGGATGGCCAAGCCCACTTTAGGGAGGTGGGAGCAAGAAGGACATCCTCTTGCCTCACCTTGTAACTATTGGGTGTATATAGAAGTGTGAGAGACACACAAGAAGCACACACAAGGAGCACAAACGCAACAAGACACATGGAGAAGATGATGGCCGGAATAGCTCTCTCTATTGATGATGAACTGAACAGAAGTAATAACTGAATAATATCCCTAAGTACAAAGTACCACCACATATGAGAGTATCAAGTATCTGGTAACATGGGGAAAAAACCTCTAGCCAGCACTAGAGTAAAAAGTGCCCATGTATAGTGCCCATGTATAGGGAAAAGGTTCACATCAAAGCTACTCGAGGAACACATAAGTGTAACAAACCCCCCTGGATCGAATGATGTGAACACATACAGGGATATTCGATCGAACACATACAGGGAGTGACATATCAACCCCCACAAGTTAATAAGCCTAAAGCTTTGCAAAAAGCTTCAAACTTTTCTCGTGGAAGAGCTTTGGTGAATATGTCTGCCACATTATCTTGTGTAGGCACATATACCAAATCAATATCTCTTGCATGAAGACGCTCTCTCACATAGTGATAATGCATCTCAATATGTTTGGTCTGTGCATGAAACACTGGGTTTCGTGCAATAACCAAAGCACTCTAACTATCAGTGAGAATATGCGTAACAACATCAATCTCCATGCAAAGATCCATCAATAGGCATCTCAGCCATATACACTCCACTGTAGCTGTGAAAACTCCCTTGTACTCAGCTTCACAACTCGATGTCGCCACTGTAGGTTGCTTCTTACTCAACCAAGATATGTATGAGTCTCCAAGGAAAAAGAAATTACCACTAGTGGACACACAAGTATCATAACAACCAACCCAATCATTATCTGTAAAAGCATGCAAGCATGGCTGAATATCTCTTCCATAAAAGAGACCTGACCTCAAAGTGCCTCTGAGATATCTAAACACATGTTTTACCGCTTGCCAATGCTTAGTGCCAAGGCTATGCATGAATGGACTCAACTGGGAAACTGCATAATGTATATCCAGCCTTGTGTTGCATGCATATATAAGACATCCCAGAGCTTTCTAATAAAGAGAAGTGTCAAATGCATCACTGGAATCCTCAACTGAGAACATGAATCCTGTCTCAACTGGTGTGAAAACTGGCTTGCAATCCTCAAAATCAAAACACTGAAGTAGTTTTTTAGCATACTTTGCTTGATGCATAACAATTCCCCCCTCAACGGATACAAAATGGATGCCAAGATAATAGCTCAAAAGACCAAGATAAGTGACATCAAAAGTATGTTGCAAATCAGCCATAAAAATATCAAGTTTTGCATCACATGACCCAATCAAGAGTATGTCATTGACATAAACAACAAGCACTATAAGATCAGCCCCATTTTTGCATACATAGAGTGTGCTTTGAATTGGACTACATGTGAAGCCAAGAGCAATCAAGTGCTTATGTATTTTGTCATACCACGCACATGGAGCTTGCTTGAGACCATACAAGGCTTTATATGTCATCAACATAAAGAACAAGCACTATAAGATCAGCCCCATTTTTGCATACGTAGAGTGTGCTTTGAATCGAACTACATGTGAATCCAAGAGCAATCAAGTGTTTATGTATTTTGTCATACCATGCACATGGAGCTTGCTTGAGACCGTACAAGGCTTTATGCAAGTGACAAACCATATGCTCTTTCCCTTTCATAGCAAATCCTGGAGGTTGCTTCACATAAACCTCTTCTTGCAAATCACCATTCAAGAAGGCTGTTTTTATGTCCAATTGATGCACTTTCCAACCTCAACGGGCAACCAATGCAACCACGGTATGAATGGTAGTCATGCGTGAAGTAGGTGCAAATGTTTCCTCATAATCAATGCCATATTCTTGCACATATCCTTTGGCAACCAATCTAGATTTGTAGCGATCAATGCTACCATCAGACTTTCTCTTAATCTTGTAAACCAACTTTGTACCAATGACATTTTTTCCTTTTGGAAATTGTCATAACTCTCAAGTACCATTCCTATGTATGGAATCCATTTTTGATTGCATAGCACTCATCCATTGTGGATCCTCACATGCATCTTCAAAAGAAAGTGGCTCTTCATCACATGTTGTAGCAATAAGAGAATAATCCACAAAATTACTTGATGCGAGCTTGATCTTGTTCTACCAAGTAAAGGTGCACTAATTTGTTGTCCTGCAAGGTTTGTTTCAGCCACTTTGGCATACTTTGTGCACTCTTGATAGACATATATTCATTATGTAATACATCATCAACATGTACATCATGAGTGGGTTGAATTTCATGCTCATTTTCAGCCATATTTTGATGCAAATGTTCAGCCATATATGGCTGGAAATTTCTAGCAGTTTTGATAATTTTTGGCTGAAAATTTTCAGCCATGTTTGGCTGGAAATTCTCTGCATTTTTAGCACTATTTTGCTGGAATTTTTCAGCACTTTGAGCGTCAGTTGGCTGGTCTACATGTCCATATTCAAGTGCACCATTTTGGAACAAAGGCCTGAGTGTATCAAACACATCTTCTGAGCTAACTGTTGGCTGTTTTTTGCATTCAAGTAGAGGGAAAACTGAATTTTTAGCAAATACCATATCTTGACTCACAATAATTGTGTCTTCAATGGATGGTACAAACGATATCCCTTACTTTCAGCACTATAACCAACAAATATACATTTCTTTGCTTTGTCATCAAGTTTGTGATGTTGTTGTGATGGCACAAGAGCATATGCCAAACAACCAAACAACCTTAAGTAGAGGGAAAACTGAATTTTCAGCAAATACCATATCTTGCCAAACAACCTTAAGTAGAGGGAAAACTGAATTTTTAGCAAATACCATATCTTGACTCACAATAATTGTGTTCTTCAATGGATGGTACAAACGATATCCCTTACTTTCAGCACTATAACCAACAAATATACATTTCTTTGCTTTGTCATCAAGTTTGTGATGTTGTTGTGATGGCACAAGAGCATATGCCAAACAACCAAACACACGCATATGACTAACCATAGGCTTATGATCATTCCAAGCTTCATAGGGAGTGATGACTCTCAATGTTTTTGTAGGGCAACGATTCAACACATAGTTTGCACACATGACCGCTTCCATCCAAAACTTATCAAGAAGATGCTTTCCTTTAATCATACATCGTACCATTTCAAGTAGAGTTCTATTTTTACACTCGACAACACCATTTTGTTGAGGTGTATATGGCACTATACATTGGTGTGAAATGCCTCTTTCACGAAGACAAGCATTAAACTCATGTGACATGTATTCACCACCATGATCTGTGCGTAGAGTCAAAAGCTTTTGTGAAGAAAAAATTTCAACCATAGCTAAAAATGCTTTGAAGCAAGAAAATACCTCATTATTTTCTTTCATAGGATACACTCATGTATGACAAGTAGCATCATCAATGAAGGTAACAAAGTATACATGCTTCCCAAAAGATGGAGTCTTGATGGGACCACATACATCATTATGAACAAGCTGCAATTTTCTTGTAGTGTGTGTATGACTATCTTTTGGAAAAGAAGCATGATGCATTTTTCCAAGAATGCAACTTTCACATGCATGTTTTTCAATGGAATCAAGTGTAGGCAAACCAATAACCATGTCCTTCTTTTGCAAGTAAAGCAAACTATTGACGTTCAAGTGACCAAAATGAGCATGCCAAAGCTCCATTTCAGCCATGGAAGAAGTATGAGCAACCAAGGCATTCGAGACAGCCCTCTTGTATGCATCCATGTGATATAAACCATTACATAATGTACCGGACATCACGATAACATCGCCATCGCTAAAATCATGAGCCATACACTTATCATCAACAAAGTGTTCATGAAGTCTAGCTTTGACAATCAACAGAATTGAAATTAAGTTCTTTTTTATACCAGGCACATACAATGCATTTTTCAAGAGAATCAAACCTCCATTTGCAGCTGTAAGCTCAATTTCTCCTACTGCAATGATAGGATAAGAGGCATTGTTTGCACACACCATATGTCCTCCTTTGGGTGCATCTTTCAAAGAGGCAAAAAATCTTTTGCATGATGTTATGTGCTTTGAAGCACCACTATCAAAGAACCAATCCAAATCAGCCTCATTCACAACCATACATTTAGAATGCAAAGAAGCATCATAATGACATGTAACAACACATGCCCAAAAATCTTGAGCCATGTTAGCTTCATCATTCTTTACATTTGCTGAATTTTCAGCAATAGACATGCCAGATTCCTTCTTCTTTTCATTGCGTTTAGCAAGCTTTCTACACTCATCAATAGTATGGCCAGCTTTCGGCAATATTTGCATCTCTTCTTCTTTTGCAAATCAGGATCATTAGAGGAATGAGTGGAAGAGGAAGCTTGAGGATTTGGTTTTGAAGAACCCAAAGCTGAACCATACTTGGTTTTCCCCTTTTGTGAGATAGCAAGTGCTTGTGTTACCTGAATCAAACCATTCCTATTCACTCTAGATTGCTCTTCTTGCAAAAGAAGAGACACAACCTCATCAAATGCATACATATTAGGATTCCCTTTTGCAACCAAACGGAGTGTAGTAGCAAAGCTTTGAAAAGATTCCGGTAATCCTTTCAACAATGTAGAAATGAGTGATGCATCCGGAATGATCTCATCTATGTTTGCCAATTGCTCTTTCAAGTCCTTGATGTGTGTCACATACACATCCACCAACTCATTTTCAGCCATACATACATCCTCAAGTTGCTTCGTCAAGTATGCAACACATGCTTCATTACACACGGCATACAAAGAAGAAAGAGTGTCCCATGCTTGTCTCGATGTAGAACATGACCGAAAGTGTGGAACTATATGACGCTTCACTGAAAGCGCAATCAAAGCATGCGCTTGATCATCTTTTCCATCCCATCTAAGCTGCTCTTGTGTAGGTGGAGAAGGAGAAACCACTGTACTCGAAGAAGAAGCTCCATCTATGATAGTAGACTGTGAAGTAGAAGAACCTGTGGGTCTTCGATCTACATCTACCACTATGTTCCAAAGTTGTTTAGCAACAAGAACATGCTTCATCATGTAAGACTACATCTGATAGTTGGTCCCATCAAGCTTATCTTCAGCTTGAAGCATGCCAAAAAAGTCATTGCTGCCCGCCATTTCACAAAAGAACAAGAATGTGACAAAATCTTCACTTGGAAGAAAGCTGAAATGGATGCTGAAATTTCAGCTCACAAACTATCACTCTGATGGCGATTTTGAGTACACGAATGTCTTTGAAATGGGTGTAAAACTACAGAGCACCTGATGGAAATATTTCTTGGTTGCTGAAATTCATTGTTCTATGCTCCAAAGTCGATTTGCACTGTTAAAAGTGCACGCACCGTGACACGAAAAACCAAAACTTGAGAAGGAGCTTAACCTGCTTTGATACCACTGTTGGGTGTGTGTGTATAAGTGCAAGAGACACACAAGAAGCACACACAAGGAGCACAAATGTAGCAAGACACACGGAGAAGACGATGGCTGGAAACTCTCTCTATTGATGATGAACTAAACAAAAATAAGAGCTAAATAATATCCCTAAGTACAAAGTACCACCACATATGAGAGTATCAAGTATGTGGTAACATTGGGAAAAAACCTCTAGCCAGCACTAGATTAAAAAGTGACCATGTATAGGGAAAAGGTTCACATCAAAGCTACTTGAGGAACACATAAGTGTAACAATAACAACAGAGGTGTGTGAGAGAAACAAACCCATGGCTACTGCAAAAACTTAGCTATGCCATTCTCCCTCTCTCTTTGGGTGGGAGGGAGGGAGGGAAGGAGGGAGGGAGGGAGGGAGGAGAGAGAGAGAGAGAGAGAGAGAGAGAGAGATAGAGAGAGAGAGAGAGAAAGAGAGAGAGCGAGAGAGAGAGAGAGAGGCCTATCCAAGAAATTTGGGAATTATTCAAGTCCCATTTATATTACTTATTATGTTAGCCTTTTAAGTTTGAGCCCAACTTTGATACCCCATTTATTATAAACTTATCCTTAATATTAAAGTTTCAATTTAATATACTCCAATCAAGAGATAATAACATGTTGTAGTGTGTGAATGAGTCAAAAAATAATACATTTGGACACAAAGAATTGTCTCAAAATCCTGTGTAATTTCCATTTTTCTTGAATAGGGCAGAGAGAGAGAGAGAGAGAGAGAGAACTTGCAAAATTGATTGATTTTTTAACTCTCACGTGGATAATTAAGCAACTTTCATCTCCTTGCATGACATTAGTCATGATGTAATTTGGTAATGTACATTGTATTTTTTTAATATGGTTATGTACCGTGTATATTATGCCTTTCTCGCTCTAGACATAAGCTAATAAGTTAATTCAACTAAGAACCTCTTTACAAGAAGGACAGTGAATCCAATTCGTGAGTGTCATTCCTTGTGACAAAGGTCAAAACTCTCATCTTGGAAGTACCATCACTTAGCCCTTGGGGACATATTTTTGGGACAATGTACTGACTCCTTCACAAAGGAGATATATTGTATTTCTCCTAAGAGTAAAGCATTGATATAAAACATCAATCCTTGTCATACTCAAGGGTCATTTAAGCTCATTGTGGCACTAAATTTTGACACTCCTAACTCTAATCACTAGAGGTTTTATTATACTTCCAAAGGGTCTTAACCCCCTCAAGGACATCATTTGGCACTAAGTGCCCCACCTCTTGTAATATCACAAATATAAGAATGATTTTGAGTGTGCTTGCATTTGCGGGTTTGAGGCTACTCTAAGCCCACCTATGAGCTTTCTCGAATTCCTAAGTCTACTCTAGCGCTATCCCTCTCTTTGCATCAGCTCGTCTCGCTTTTGATGCATACGTGTAGGGATATCCTAAGCCCTCTCTTCAAGGTTTCTCTCTCATATTCAAGAGTAGGGCTACTCTAAGCCCTTCCCTTCCCCCCTACCCCATCTCATTTTTGTACCAATTTCGACTTCACTTTGCATGTATGAAGATCTATTTTCAACGGCAACAATATCTATGATCTCGAATGTGACATCTTCAAGTCAATGGTACTTACTTTCATTTACGCCAACTTTTATGCCAGAGGATGAATGATTAAATGGCACCAACTATAATCTATGGAAGGACATAATTGGGACATACATTTATACCAAGCTCTTAGATCAAGTAGTTAAAGGAACATATCCTGAGCCAGACAAGGAGAGTGATCTAGCGGCCTGGAATGGTTGGAATGTCAAAGACAAGGGAGCTTTAGGGGCAATTACTTTGACCTTGTGATGAGTTAACCAAGGGCCACATTACCTCATGCAAGTGCATTCCTTGGCCTAATTTCACTAGTACCTAAGTATGGCCAAACTATTATGGCCTAATTTCACTAAGAGGAACCTCAAGGATACCCTTATGTTTGGAATTTTGAGCCATATGACCTTTTAACATAATTGCACAAGAATAGAAGACCTTAATGATTTGGACAATCTCGAATTCTATCCATGCAACAATATCCCTAAGGCACATTTGACTTGAGGACTAATGAGATACATCTTATTCCTAGAAAATAGGTCCCTAGATATTCCAATCAAAAGGGTACACCCACATCAACATGGGAGCCATTGCATTACCATGAAAAGGGCCTAACAAGAACATAAACACAATGCAAAACCTTCAAAGAGTAGGCACCCTCTAGCGAGGGGGGAGGCTCATTTTCCTTCCTCATTCTAAAAACTATTTTGAATACATATTGTGCACTCATAAACTCCACCATAACAAAGCACTTCATTCCATATTCTTTCAATTGTACAAAAATAAACTTGTGGATTTGTTTTCGTTTACCTTTGAGTTGAGTGTCATGCACAAGAGACTTCAATTAGAGTTAAGTAAACATTGCACCTATCATTGAAACTCTCCATATATGGATCTAATTTTCAAGTCAATTGTTATGAATTGAGTTAGGAAAAGAATGATTGCACTACATGAATTGTTTGGATTTTTTACTTGAGGTGTGTGTGTGTGTATGATGCTACATTCAAGGAAATTGATTGGAAAAAATAGTTCTATACAAAGTAGCACCTCTTTAGTAGAGAGTGCTATAGGCTAAATGCGAAGCACCTATTACATGACAAAAGATTTAGAGAGTGAGATAGAAGAAATAACCTCATTTGCTAAATGGTACATGTAGAACCTAGATCCCAATATTCGAATAGACTTGATGATTGGAGTTGAAAGTGAATATCAAACAGGATTCACCTTCAACATCCCAATGCATTTGAAGCCACCATATATAATGATAATTTTGGTCACTTAATAGTTGGGTTAGGTGACCTCATGGATTTGAACCTACCCAACACCATTGTGGTGAGACCTGAACGGGGGTTCCTAGTGGGAAAAATAGGTGCCTATTACATGGTCGACCATCGAAAAAATTGAATCACTCTACAAGGACTTAACATCTTGGATGATCTAGTCACAATCTGAATCTAGTGCTCCCATAGGACTAAGATAAAGTGGATAGTAATGCATTATCATCAATCACAAGGACCATACATGTCTATAAACTAATACATGATGGACTATCTCCAAAAGTAAGTTTTCACATGAGTCCAACGGAGCCTTTTGGGTCGTCCACCCCATGGACCCCAGCCCTCTCCAATTGGACATAAATGAGTTCTAGAATGTGAAGGTAGCTCCAACATAGATAGTGGTTGTGACACATGCCAAGACTCGAAAGAAAGATAAAGGCAAGAAAGTGCTTGATCAAAGCAATTTGGAGAGCAAAGAAGATGAGCCTTCCAAGGATGATCAATGTATGAAGGGAACTTGGAAGACTCAAAGAGGTAGTCAAGCCAAGAAATTCAAAAAGAGAGTTGTTCAGCTTGAGGAGTTGCTCAAGTCCAAGCAAGATGAGCTTACCAAGAAGTAGGAGGAGCTCCTCAAAAAGTAAGATCAAGTCATTTAGGGGCAAACTCAACACCAAGCTTTGAGAGCACAATAGCATATTGTAACAGAACTATAACATCCATACTCACATCCTTATGCATTTCCATATCCATATCCCTTGCCTTATTGTGGATTAGTCCTTGCTCTCCCTCTAGCCTTTGAGTTAGAAGGATTATTGAAAGCTTGCCATGATAAATTGAAAGCAACTCTATCAATAGAGTAAGATATTAAGATGATAGATGCTATCCAAGGGGGGTCCTAAAGAAAGAACATCTAGCCATGTGCCAAAAGATCACAGAGGTAGCCCATAAAATTCTAGGAAAAGTTCCAAGTAAAGTTCTTCCAACATGTATGCATAAAGAGAACTTCCAAAGGGTGATTATTTCCTATAAAAAGGGAGATCAAACCCCAAAAAAAGAAGATCAATTCAAAAAGGCAAGAACAACTTCAGAGAAAGGAAGAATAATTTTAGAAAGTTAAAAGAATATCAAAAGATGAAAAACACACAATAGAGATTGAAGGAGCTCATCACTAAACCTTAGGTGACTCTAGGATCTAGTGCAACCAACATTCAGTCCAACTAATTCTCCCCTACCTCAAGAGGAACTTGTGCTAGACATGGAGGGTTCACAACAATGTGAATTTTGAACTCTATGATCAATTCCTAGAACCCAAATGGAGAAAAAAGGTTGTGGTACATTACAAATGTTCCTGTTATAGCTAGAAGCATGTCACTGATTAGTGACAAGTGAACTATCTCTCAAAGATTTAGTAAGTCCACAGTCATGGGGTGATGTGGAAACACATATCTATTCTCTATCTTCCCATATTGGTGATAATTAACCTACTTTCAAATGTAAAAATGCTAGATCATTGAAGCTAGATTTCTATCCCAAAGGAGAAAACAAAGATATGTTAAAAAATCCTTAAAATTCAATTTGATAAGATTGGCGATTATAGTGAAGGAGGTGAGGGCAACACCATACTAACAATCACTTATGATGGTGTGACTACCAAGCCTATTGTAGGCTCATAAAATTAGTAGATGGACATATGGAGAGACCCCTACATTGCCTCGAAGACATCCTCTTGATCACATGCTATGTTGAGTTTGCCCACAACATTTCCATTTGGGAATTTGGAAAAACAAGTAATTAAGAGTTGCTCTTAGGCTGACCATTCATAAGGCATGTGAAAGTGGTCCAAGGCTTAGGATGAAATGCTATGTATATCCAGCATAACGATACAGCCACCAAGATTCATTTGCAAACCAATGCCTACCAAGATGTGCCACCTCTCCAATTATGCACAATTCATGATTATGAGGAAAAAAAACTCTATAAAGAGCACAAGTTCAAGACATCCATCCTTGATGCACCAAGTCAACCATCTTTGGTTTTTTCAAGCAAGAGAATCAAATGCAAGTCACCCAGCTCAAATGTATTTCCAAGATCTAGAATATGTGCTGAAAGCTAATCAAAATCAAGATGAATGTGATTCTTTTAGTTGGACATCTATTCTAAGTTCCACCAAAGTTGTAGTGATTGAACAAACACTCATCCATCATTGTGATGAAGAGGGTTAGGACTTGGATCTCTTCCTAGATCTTGTTAAGAAAGACCAAACATGTGAGCTATTGAGACTTTATGAAATGATCCCATACCCACTAAGCCATGTTGTCTTAACCATTAGCGACTACCAAAGTCTCTACATGGAAGGGCCCTATGAAAATGAAGAATACTATATGAATTCAAGGGGGATCCGAACTCATCCTTCTAGCATGGATGAGCCTACATGTGTTATTTTCCAAGTCCATGAAAATGAGATTGGGAGTGGGAAGACTAGTGTTCCTAGCCATAAGTCAGTGAATTCCATAGATTTTGAAGTTCCTGAGCACTTAAAAAAATATCAAATCGAAGAATGCAAAATTGTTTCTTTAATGCCAAGTCAAGAAAATAAAAAGGGGGAGATTTATGACAACAAGGAAGTCATTTATTTACCATTCACTACTCAATAGAAGAAACCACTCACCATCATACAGTGTGCACCATGTTTCAAAGAATTAATTTTTCAATCTATGTGATAAAATGTGTGCCTCATGCTTTTGTAAGTCGAGCATATGTTTTGAAAGAGCACACATACACTTGTGTATATGTATAAATATGTTATTTATCATATTCAAAACTAACATTGGTCATCTAGTACAACTTCTCCTTGATATGGGGCACATGCATAACGAGCTGATATATCAACAACCATGTGCTTTATGAAAAACCTTGTCATTTACACCATCACAATCGATTGCAATTAACTTACACATCAAATATAGGGCCACATTACATTGATCTTTCATAAAACATGGTTGTTCCAATCCCACGTGCAAGAATAATACCTTTTCTTGATGATACATCCACTATATACTTTGTTTTTCCACTCAAACTTTCTTCTAGGTGACATCACTCATAGGTCCACATAAGCTATATGAAGTGTTCAAAACATTCTTTATACGGATAGATTAGCCAAATACAAAGACATGATGATAAGTGATGTTGATCACTAGCATCTTCAAAACATACATGCCAATTGTAGGGTAATTAGGCCTTCTAGAGAAAGGCAATTATATTTCTTTCAATGGAGAATGAGTTTGCAAAGATAATGCCCTTTCCAAGATCCATTCTCTAAACAACTAGGCAAATTTCTTTAACATGGACTTGGTAATTCTAGTGTTTTTTGTCTCTACTTTATCATGACCATCTAGATTGACATCATTCAGGGTTATTATCAAAGAAAATAAAGAAATGCAACTCTTAGTGATGCGCAATTTGACTGTGTTGATCTATTAAAGCTTTTCAAACACAGCTCTCATGATCTCTACCTTTCAACCCAATACAACCAACAAGAAGGGGGGAGCTATCCATCATTATTTGTACTACTTTCTATCTTTTGTATTACATGCCTTTGCAAGCTAGCAAGTAAAAAAAAAAAGCAAAAAATCAATTTCCATTCCCTCTAACTTAGGAATCCTCTTCTTTGGATCAGCTTGTGCACATCGCTGAATCCCCATATTTTTAACATGTTTTTCAATAAGTGCATCTATGAGTTTGCATTCATCAAGCCACCCTACAAGGTTGTGCATAAAGCATAGTTGTCCAAATAACCCATGCATTGCATCAAGTAGTCCCCCTAAGACTACTTCCAAAATCCACCTCTAATAAATTTTCTATCATTTTTATCTCCAACAAGTTGTAATCTATTTGTTTAGAGGTTCTTGTGGATGCCAATTACTTTGTTACAGTGTTTGCATATAGCACTTGGATATCTGTGCATGAATTCCCACACTCATCCTAGAAGACAAACATTTTTCAAGAACAACAAAAAGAAAGGAGGGGGAGTGTTAGCAAAAGCTCTAGAACATGGACAAAGAACCAAAGTTAAAGTGGTCAAATATTGATCAAATGATAAAAACTCTATTCAAAGGGGAGTACAAGCATGGAAGCAGAGGAGAAAGTTCTCTACCAATTTTCCCCCTATCAAATCCCTCTTTAGAATGAGATTTTCCCCAAACTATACCCAAATACTTGTAAAAATGCCTATTTTTGGCATATACCCTATTTTTCTCATAAGCCGGACCCACCTTGCAAAATCCAAGTAATAGTTGAGCGTCATGGGCATAAATAGAATCTCTAGACTGGATTTGATTTTTCTTTTGATACCATTTCCACCTCCAAATAGTCCCTGGACACTATTTTAAATTTTAGGTGCACTCTCTTGAGCTTTCTATCCACTTCTTGAGCAATAGAGAGCTTTTTGGAGCATTTTCCTCTTACTTAGTCCTCTGTGTGTGTGTGTGTGTGTGTGTGTGTGTGTGTGCATGCACACATTTGTGAGTGTGCTTGTTTTCCCTCTTGTTATGGGTATGAGTACTTCCATTTTGCTACCAAAGCTACTCAAGGGACACATAAATCTAACAAACCTCCTTGCAGTGCATAATGTGAACACATACACGGAGTGAAAAATCAGCCCCCACAAGGTAATAAGCCTAAATCTTTGCAAAAAGCTTCAAATTTTCATGTGAAAGAGCTTTGGTAAACATGTCTGCCATATTATCTTGTATAGGCACATATACCAAATCAATATCTCCATCATGAAGGTGATCTTTGAGATAATGATAATGAACCTCGATGTGCTTTGTGCATTCATGAAACACTGGATTTCTAACAACCACCAATGCATTTTGACTATCAAAGAAAATATGTGTAGGTGCATTAATCTCCATGATTAGATCCATCAATAGACATCTCAATCATATATACTCTATTGTAACTGTGAATACTACCTTGTAATCATCTTCACAACTTGATGTGTTCATGGTAGGTTGCTTCTTACTCAACCAAGATATGCATGATCCTCCAATGAAAAAGCAATTACCGCTATTGGACACTTCTATAGCATAACAACCAGCCCAATCACTATTTGTAAAACCACGCAAGCATGATCAAGCATGCCTATCATAAAAGAGATCTAAACTCAAAGTTCCTTTGAGATATCTAAACACATGCTTTATTTCTTTCCAATGCTTAGTTTTAGAGCTATGCACAAATCGACTCAATTGGGAAACTGCATATTGTATGTTGCCTTGTGGTACATGCATATATCAAACATCTCACAACTTGCTGATAAAGAAAAGTATGAAATGCATCACTTGCATCCTCATTTGAGAACCTAGATCTTGTTTCTACTGGTGTTGAGATAGGCTTGCAATCCTTAAAACCAAAACATTGAAGTAGCTTCTTACTATACTTTTCTTGACGCACAACAATTCCCCCCTTAATAGAAGCAAATCAGATGCTAAGATAATGCTCCAAAAGAACAAGTATATGACATCAAAAGTATGCTACAAATCAGCCATACACACACCAACTTTATCATTACATAACCCTGTGAAGAGAATGTCATCAACATAAAGAACAATCACTATAAGATCAGGCCCATCTTGGCGTACATGAAGTGTGCTTTCCATTGGACTACATGAAAAAAAAAGAGAAATCAAGTGCTTATGTATCTTGTCATACCATGCACATGGAGTTTTCTTAACTCTATAGAAATTCTTAAAAAAGTGGAAAACCATATGCTCTTGACCTTTGATTGCAAATCCAAGAGGTTGATTCATATAGACCTCTTCTTGCAAATCACTATTCAAGAAAGATGTTTTTATCCAATTGATGCACTTCCCAACCATGATGAGCAACCAATGCAATTAGAGAACGAATGGTATTCATGCGCAAAGTAGTTAGAAAAGTCTCCTCATAATCTATGCCATATAAACTTTTGCAACTTGTCTAGCTTAGTAGCGATCAATGCTACCATCTAATTTTCTTTTAATCTCGTAAGTCCACTTCGTATCGCTGGCATTCTTACATTTTGGAAATTCACATAGCTCCCAAGTATGGTTTTTGTGAATAAAAATCCAATTCTAACTACATTGCGTTCATCTATTGAATCATCACATGCATCTTCAAAAGTGAGTGGCTCTTCATCACATGCATTTGCAATAAGACATACATCCGCAAGTAAAGGAGCACTCAGCTTGCTATCTTACAATGTTTTTTGTAGCCATTTTGGCATATATTATGCATCCTTGATAGACATGCATTCCTCATGTAATACATTGTCAAAATGTACATCAAAAGTGGGCTAAATATCATGCTGAATTTCAGCCATGTGGCCACAAATTTTGTAAATTTTTAGCCATGTGTGGTGGAACATTTTTAGCTATGTTTGGTTGAACATTTTCAGCTATGTTTGGCTGAACATTTTCAACCATGTTTGGCTGAGTATTTTTAACCATCTTTGGACAAAATTTTTAAGTCATGTTTTTGTGCAAATTTTGGGATTTTTCAACCATTTTTGGTTGGAGTTTTTAACCCAGATTTGGCTAAAAAGCTCTTTAAACCTCATTTGGATGGCCTATATGGCCATAGTCAAGCACACCACTTTAAAGCAAAGGAATGATTGTATCAAACACATCTTGTGAGCTAGTTGTTGCCTAAAATTTACATTCAAGTAAAGGATAAGCTGAATTTTTTTAGCAAATAGCACATCTCAACTTATAATAATTCTACTCTGGATGGTGTAAGTGATAATCTTTACTCTCACTATTATATCCAACAAATATACATTTCTTTTCCTTGTCATCAAGTTTTTGATGTTGTTGTGATGGCACAAGAGCATATGCCAAACAACCAAATATGTACATATGACTAACCATTGGCTTTGTCCCATTCCAAGCCTCATAAGGTGTAATGAATATACTCTCACTATTATATCCAACAAATATACATTTCTTTGCCTTGTCATCAAGTTCTTGATGTTGTGATGGCACAAGAGCATATGCCAAACAACCAAATATGTACATATGACTAACCATTGGCTTCGTCCCATTCCAAGCCTCATAAGGTGTAATGAATATCAATGCTTTTGTAGGACAATGATTCAATACATAATTTTCACACATGACTATTTCTACCCAAAACTTATCTGGAAGATGCTTTCCTTTAACCGTACATCATGCCATTTCAAGAAGTGTTCTATTCTTGCACTTCGCAACACCATTTTGTTGAGGTGTCCATGCAACGATACATTCATGCACAATAATTCTTTTAAAAAGAAAATCATTCAATTTATGTGACATGTATTCATTACCACCATCCGTGTGAAGAGTCAAAAGCTTCTTGCCACAAAAATTTCTAGGAATAGCTAAAAATACTTTAAAGCAAAAGAATACCTCATTCTTTGCTTTCATAGGATACATCAAAGTATGACATGTTGCATCATTCATGAAGGTAACAAAGTATACATGCTTTCCAAAATATGGACTCTTGACTGGACCACATACATCAATGTGAACAAGTTTAAATTTTTGTATAGCATGTGTAGCACCATCTTTGGGAAAAGGTATGTGATGCATCTTTCGAAGTATATAGCCTTCACATGCATGTTTTTCAATGGACTCAGGTGTTGACAAACCAATAACCATATCTATATTTGCAAGTAAAGCAAACTATTGAAGTTCAAATTACCAAAACGAGTATGCCATAACTCCATTTCAACCGTAGAAGAAAAATCTATAACAAAGGCATTTGAGGAAACTCTCTTATATGAAAAAGAAATACAAGCCATTGCATAATGTCCTCGACATCACAATAACATCACCATTGTTGAAATCAGGAACCATACATTTTTAATCAACAAAGTGTACATGAATTCTGACAATAGCAATAATATAAACCAAAATCAAGTTTTTCTTGATACTAGGTACATGCAATGCATTCTTCAACTCCAGTAATAGGATAAGAAGCATTGTTTGCACATATAACATGTCCTCCATTGGATGCATCTTTCAAAGATGCAAAAAATCTTTTTGCAAGAAGTGATATGATTTGAAGCACCACTATCAAAAATCCAATCTGAATGAGCCTCATTCATAAGTATACATGTAGACTGTGATGATAAATCATAAATACATGTCATTATGCTTGGAAAACTTTCTACATTCATCAATGATATGTCTAGCCTTTTGACAATTCTTGCATCCCTTCTTCTTTTGCATATCACCATCAAGAGAGGAGGAAGTGTAAGAGGAAGAGTGAGGCTTTGGTTTTGATGAACCAAAAGTTGAACCATACTTGCTTCTTGCCTTTTGTATAATAGCAAATGCTTGCATTCCCTCAAGCAAACCACTTCCATTCACTCTTGATTGCTCTATTTGCACAGGAAGAGAAACAACCCTCATCAAAAGAAGAGTAAAGAAAATACAAAAGATCAAGGCATCTTATAGAAAGACTATTTATTTACTTGTTCATAGCTATGAACTATTCATTTATAAATAAAATGGTAGACTTTGAAGAGTCATCAAGATTTGAAGAAGCAAATAAGTATCAGGAATAGCAAGAGGCTATGAAGGTGGAATTGAAGGCCCTAATTAACAACCAAACATGGAATTTTGTACCATAAAATAAGGGCATGATAATCGTTGGAAGAAAATGGGTTTACAAGGTCAAATAAAATTCCGAAGGAACTTGGAAAGGCATAAAGTTGGGCTTGTCAATAAAGGAATTGCACAAAGATATGATATAGTTTATGAGGAAACATTTGTTCTAGAAGACAACATTACTAAAATTAGGATATTAATAGCACTTTCATCCATCAAGAAGTGAAACATATTCCAATTCAATGTGAGGAATGCGTTCATCAATGGATAACTAAAGGAAACTATCAACATGGGGAAATCAATGGGTTTTGAAGATTTTGTATATCCTCCATACTTATGTAGATGAAGAAATCCATTCTATGGCCTCAAGAAAGCTCCATTAGCTCAGAACAAAGGCCGATAGAGTATCTAGATATTTTGGGATTCAAATAAAGTGTACTTGACCCATTCTTTTTGACAAGGATGAGAGGTAACAAGGCATTCTGCACTTGTGTATAATTATGTAATTATGATAGGTGATGCTGAGGAAGAAATAAAGCGTACAAAGCACAAGTAAGGATTACATTCAAGATCTTAAATCCTGGAGACGTAAGCAATTTTCTAGGACTTCAATTGGTCTACCAAGTCTATGGTATATGGCTTATGTAGAGAACATATATCTTAAATATGTTGGAAAGGTTATCTAGGACTTAAAGTGGTTTACAAAGGCTATGGTGTATGGACTATGTAGAGTATCTATATCTTAGATATGTTGGACAATGCAAGACCTTGTAAATCTAGCTAAGATGGACATCAACCTTAATGTACAGGAAGAGAAAGATCTAGAAGACACAAGTTTATGTATATTAGTTATTTGATCATTGATTTATGCAATCCAAACTTGGCCTAAAATTGTATATGTAGAAGGGGTGCTTTATTAATATATGTAGGCACCAAGGGTTCCACATCTTCAAGCCGATGAAGAGTTTAGAGGTATTTAAAGGCTAGAATAAATGAAGGATTATATTAACCTTTGAATGAGGTTTTGTGGAACAAATCTTACAATGATGTTGATTTGGCTAGACTAGGAGAAGATAGAAGAATAACAAGTGGATATGTAGTAAATATGAAAATTAACCAATAGTTATGCTATCTTGCATTGAAGATGAGTGTAGATCCTAGCACATCATTTCTAATGTTATGAGCCTAAGAAACCATACTTAAATATGGAGGTCCAAAGCATGCCAATCTTTTATTGAAACATGAGCAATATTTACTTGGCAACAAACCCATGTTGCATTGCTTTGTACAAATGACCATGCTACATGCACATGGTTCCTAACCATCGATCAAAATGTATAGAAATGGTGGGGGAAAGAAATTCTTCTTGCTACATATAAAGTAGCTACATTTAAAGCATTTGTATGTTCAACTACATATAGTGTCCACATAGTCAAACCTACAAGTGACAAAATCATAATCCAATAAAAGTGCATACAAATATATTTAAGGATCAATAAATAAATCTGGATATTTTAATTAATATTAGAAGAATAAGGTAGAAGGCAGTGGAGGATGAAGAGAAGAAAAGAGGAAACAAATAGCTTGTCTTGCAAAAGAGGAGAAACTCAACATAGATACATGTCATGCATGTTAAGAGACCCTCATAAGAAAAATTTAGGGGCTGAGAGGAGGAAAAAAGAATAGGATATATTGATAGTAAGTAGTAAAGCACAAAGAGGATAAAAGAGAATACAAATAGCATGTCTTGCTAAAGTGGAAGAACTCATAATCGACAAATTGCATGCACGGAGGATGAAAAATACTATCATGTTTGATAGGGGATGAAGAGAGATAGAAGCATGTAGAGTTCAACTCCATGAAGTAAGGAAAGAGTGTAGTAGAAGAGAAGAGGGAAAGAAGTGATAGAGTGGTATAATGGATGGTAAATAGCATTTCAAAAGAGGGAGGAATAAAGGACCTTCACACAACTCATCTAGCTTTATGAACGAAAGAAAAGATATAAAAATTCCCAGAATATATCACATAGATCTCCTCTCCATATGCTAGATTGTAGGTAGAGTACGCTTTGGTTATTACGATAGCATAATATGTTCCTTGTTCCTCCAAGTGATGCTTAGAGTTGAGGATGTTGAATCTCAGAGCAAGATTGGGGGAGGGAAATGATTTTGGGGCCACAAAATGAGTCCATAAGTGGAGTGGACTAAAAAATGTGGCATGAGTTTGTCATGCATGACTAGTGTGATATGAAGTGATCTAGAGCCTTATATGAACTAAACTAAAAGAAAAAGTGCCAAATGGTTGGAGAGGTATGAGAAATTTGTGGAAAGCTCATTTGAACTTATTAGGGCTCAATTTAACTTAGATTCGATTGACTCAAGACTAAACATGTAGCTGATTTGGTACCTGAACTATGAGACACTCCCAACGAAGTACAATGCCATTTTTTCTCTCTGGCTTGATTTTGGAGTGACAAAAATTATCCTAAGACTTATTCTCATGAAGTTCCCCTTCACACTCACTAAGTCTAAGTTCTAGCTATTATGCTCCTTTTTTTGCTTCATGTGGATAACAAATCAAGCTATGTTTAAGCTTAATTTGGACAATACTTCTAATAAAATTTGAATCATCTTGACATGCTTGAACATCCTTTTGGTTCTCTACACGAAGGACTAAAAGGGATATGAGAAATGGAAACATCAGTGAACGATTGCTAACATCAGTGTATGATTGCTAACATCAGTGTACGATCGTTAACATCAGTGTACGATTGCTATTTTATTTTCACATAATATAAGTTAAAGTTGATGCAAAAGAAAATAAATAAGCAAATCAAATTACAAATCTGAGAAAGTAGTTATCATTATTATGCGATTAACAACAAATAGTGCAGCGAGTGAGTAGCTTATCTTCATCCAGATACTTGACTGCATACAACAACCCCTTTTGCCATTACATTTCACACATATTCACATGCACATGATGGGCTGGTATGGATCCTGGATGAGCTTAGATATTGGCTGCTTTGGCACATCAGGTAAAAATCGGGAAATGTATACTCTTTGAGGGAAAATCTTTTACCCTGTTAAGTCATACTTTGCCTACTAACTTTTGAAACGATGTGCTTTAATTCACTAACTTAATTATTTGAACCAACTGTACATTCTCCCTTGGGGAGATTGTTCTGCTGTAAATATTATTTAAGCGAACTCATGTTTTCCGAAGAAAGGTCCAGCTCATAGTAGTGATCGATTACATAAAAGTGACTGCCAGACTCGATGATCTGTGTGATTGCCATGCTTACATGCTCTTCAGCACTTTCTTTTCAGCATTTCCGTATTTCAAGATATGGACATCCAGATGACACACATCTGCAAATTCCTTGAAACCCATATATTCGCAGCAAACAATACAACATGGCATAAAGAAAAAATAAGAAGTGCCCAAAGCAACGATTCCTAACTTCATTAGCATCTTCCATGTTTACACATTGCTTGCAAAAACCTGCGTGGAGACAAATTTTACTGATACTCTGAGATGCCCCAAAGGTTGTCTATTCAGGCCAACAAGATCAATGCATCCAGAAACTCCTGCAAATGCGATAAAGGCAACATGCATATCATTTCCTTTTGCCAATATAAATATGAGGACTTACTGCTATATAAGAACAACAGTGAAATCAGCATGCTGCAAACCAAATACTTTAAATGTGCTTTGACATTGGATGAATGTAACTGATAAAAACCCGATACAGAAGACATGTATCTTGAACGATAATTTATCTAAGCATGGACACGTGTAAAATTGATTTATGACTTCAAAGATACCTCTACCCAATCAATAATGGGATAAGGAACAAAGTGATAAACCCAAGGAGAGTATGCCATAAGACTTAACCCCTGAAGTACTATATATAAGGAGTTCAGCCTCATGGCCTACTCTCCTTGGGCTTTGTACCCACAGGACCCCCTCTGTTCCAGAAGCAGGGTCATACAACCAACTGGAAGGCCAACAAGTTATAAGTTTCTCTATCCTTCGAGATTTCCCAAAGATTTTTGATACGAAATAAAATCTTGTTGATGATCAGAAGCGATCAGACACAACCTTGCATACAATCAGCTGTTAGATAAGAAGGGTCCACAGTAACAAATAAGATCGACAAAACTCAAAGATTTGCAAGGAAATTAAAGGAATGAACCTCTTTGAATTCATTTTTTGAATCAGCAAGGCCTGTTGCGCTACAGGGCTCGCTCAATCAGGTCTATTAGGCCACCAGCAGACAGCCGAAATGTATCCATCTTCTATATATGGATACCAATGATTCTGAAGTACAAAGAACGAATCCTAGACAAATGATAAACTTACCAGACGAATGACTCGTACAATTTCCAACAATCACACAGGCAAAAAAAAAGCATATGCAGTGACCAATGCATGCATCCAGTCAGTCGCTTTCTTGACCCTACCATCTGATGTGGTGATGATGAAAAATAACCATGTAATCATTAATTGACACATTAAGCTTCGTTAAGAAAAATAAAGAGAAAGTCAAACTCTCTCATTACCTCTAAGATAATAGCATAACCATGTAACATAAATCAAATGAAATGATTGACCCTGACCTTGCTTTTGGGATAGTAACATGACACAAGGGGCGATTGCAACCCCTATACGAACATCTTGTTTGCGATCTTTCGAGGACCCTGAGCCTTCTGCTTCATGTATACTTATTCTCCAGATCTCAAACGTCATGTAGCTCTCCCATAGTTCTTTGATAGTTACAGCATCAAGAATAACATTCAATGTAAACTTTGCATGATAGACCCCCTGAAACAGTCCCAACATAAATGTCATGATGTATGCTAAAAGTGGCAAGCCAAGTTTCTGGGAAACCAAAGAGAAAACCTTGAAATACCTTGTCTAATTGAGCTACTATAGGTGGATGTTTGTTTTCTAGCTCTCGGTTACAAGGAAATAATGCAAACCTTATGCATAAAACATCCATATGTAACAAAGACATTGATTGGTTCTGTAAAACATCATACCTTCATCTCTCTCTCTCTCTCTCTCTCTCTCTCTCTCTCTCTCTCTCTCTCTCTCTCTCTCTCTCTCTCTCTCTCTCTCTCTCTCTCTCTCTCTCTCTCCTGACTGTGACAGCGGATGGTTTCATTCAGAGACCACGATACATGGATACATACATGGCACCAGCTGAGAGAGTGGCCATTGGGCAGCTCAGAGTATCATCACACCAGCTCGAGATTGAGGTTAGGCGAGCGACACATACCCCGAGGGACGAGAGATTATGCAGGATATGTAGAGAGGAGGTGGAGGACGAGGAGCACTACACATGTGGATGCCACGCATATGAGGACATCAGAGACCGCTACCCACAGCTCTTCAGGGGGGGCAGAGAGATCAGGGCTTTATTGGAGACAGAGGACCAGCGCCCTCTAGGTCGTTTCCTAGTAGAGCTCCAGCACCGTCGTACATCACTCCTCCAGCAGCAGATGGAGATACACCTGGCCCCCCTCCCTCAGACTCATATTACAGATTTTTTCAGACCCACATCCACTCGAGGACCCAGCTCGATGCGGGGTGTCACATTACACAGAGCAGAGGAGCTTAGACGACAGCGTCGACGACCGAGACCCCCACTCCGGAGAGTCCGTCCATACCAGAGAGAGATTCAGGCGATTCACGCACGCCATGACATGGAGATACGGAGACGTCAGCAGCGCACCCCTGTCGATCTGGACATTCAGAGCATTTTGAGGATCGCCATGATGCCTTACCCACCGATGCATTATATTCTACACCCACTCCAGGCATTTAGAGGGTTGTGATACCATCGAGCCTCCCATCCCTATGCATAGTATCACACCCATTGAGCATATAGAGTGCATACCCATAGCACCCCACACCCTTGAGGCCAGTTATTGTCCACTCCTTTTATACCCGTCTTTTGTACTCACGCTTTATTTTCCTTTTGGGATCACAGTGGATTGGATCATACTGATGTATATGTTTTGTCTCATAGGCTGATTTTGGCCTCTAATAGACGTTAAAAAGTCTTTCTTTCTTTCTTCTTTCTTTCTCTCTCTCTCTCTCTCTCTCTCTCTCTCTCTCTCTCTCTCTCTCTCTCTCTCTAGCACCGGCTCCACCTATGTATCACATCCTCCACCCCTCCATTACCACTGGATGGAGCTAGTAGACAGGTGCATCTTCATGATTGTATTGCCCTGAGCATATAGACATGGATATACCACACATGTTGGAGACTAGATTGTATTAGCTTTTTATGATCTTGCTTTAGTTTTGTGACAACCGGATGATATCCGCATCATGTATCTTATGTTTTGTCTCATAGGCCAACTTTGGCTTGTCATAGACGTAAAAAAACTCTCTCTCTCTCTCTCTCTCTCTCTCTCTCTCTCTCTCTCTCTCTCTCTCTCTCTCTCTCTCTCTCTCTCTCTCTCTCTTTCTCTCTCTCTCTCTCTCTCTCTCCCCCCCCTCCCTCCTATTCCTTTAGACCCTCCCTCACTCATTGAACACCACACCACGATACACTTCACACACGAGCTCTCACATGTTTACGCACACCACTTACACACCTGCCTACTCTCCCTTGATCCACTCTCACCTTTGGATACACTCACATCACATATCACCACCATCCTACATGACTAGGCTATCCACAACTTTCCACATCGCACACATACACACCCTCCACGCACAGGATCCATGCCCCAAAACCGTGGGTATGATGCAGATTGTTGAGAACTAAGGAAACATCTACGGATTCTAGAGCATAGAGGGGATATTACACGCAGATAGGCACGTCGCATCCAGAGCCTTACTCGTCGCAAGCGGCGAGAATAGGAGACACTATTGGGATATCTACCATTTGCTCATGAGTCGGGCAGTGCAATGCATGGCGACATCTGAGAGAGAGGAAACAACAGACACCCATTGGAGACCCGAGCACTTGGCATAGCACCCAAAACTTTGCATAAAGCCTATACCAGATCCAAGACTAGCCCCCCATTCCCAAGACACAGAGCTCACACCCCACTACCTCTTACTTCTTCACACCCATTTTGGTGAGCTGCACTATTGCCCATCTACAGCATGGCATGACCCATGACCGGTTCAGTTTACAGGCAGAGCATCTCATCTATGGATGCACGGCTCTAGCACCACTCATTGCCCACCTCTTCAACCGTGCATTGGGTGAAGGGTTCCCTGACTCATGGACAGAGCACACCCTATTGCCTATTCATAAGTCAAGCAATGTTATAGATCCAGCCACATATCAGACCATCACGATTGGCCCCATATTCGCGAAGTTATATGGGGTGGTACTAGAGACATAATTGAGCATTGTCGTCGAGAGGAAGGGTATCAGGCCTCCAGGACACGCAGGTTTCAGACCAGATTACTCTACCATTGAGCACATCTTCACATTGAGATGCCTAATCGACCAGGCAAGAGTGAGGAAGAGGAGATTATACTATTCCTTTGTGGATTTCCGCAAAGCCTTCGACACAATTCCAAGGAGCAGCTCTTCTGATGTCTTCTCAATAACGGGGCTCTAGAAGAGATGATACAGGGGATCTACGCCTTATATGAGAGAGTATCTGTTAGAGTCAGATGTCCAAGTGGCTTATCCGACTCACTTGCTAGCACCATCGGGGTGAAGCAAGGATGCCCTCTTTCACCCACCCTCTTTGGTCTATACATTGATGAGATTGTGGACTTCATACGGTAGGTGGGAGGGGAGGGCATTGAGGTACGAGGCACCAGTGTCCATATTCTTTTATATGCTGTTGATATTGTGCTGGTTTCAGAGTCTACAGAAGGTCTACAGCACCACCTGCACGGCCTAGACGACTTCTGCATACATAGAGGGCTATCTATGAACCTTGGTAAAACCAATTGGTAAAACCAAGGTTATGATCTTTCATACATCAGCACAGGTGAGGAGTCATTTTTCTTTCATAGCAGCTGGAGGACCGATCGAGGTAGTCGGATCATATGTCTACTTGGGAGTGACATTCACAGCAGCCTATGGGGTTTTCTCCATGTCTCAGGGAGCTCGTGATCGCATCACACATGCGTAGGCAACACTAGCTTTGATGGAGAGACGGTGCCACTAGGCATATTTTCAGGAGCCCCGCACAAAGGGGTGGCTCTTCGACACTTTGGTTACACTAGAGCTCATGTATGGATCACCCATACGGAGGCCGGGATTAGCTACATCAGCATGGACAGCACTAGAGAGACTACAGATTCTCATGATTGCTAGACTCATCCGCAAAAGCCTTCGGTACCACATGATATTATCAGAGCAGAGCTCGCTCCACCACCAATGCTAGTAGAGGCACTGTTCAAGACAGTATGCCTATTACACAGAATTCGAAGCATTGACACATAGCACATCACTTATTGAGCTTTCCAGACATCACGCGATATGGTGCTAGCAGGAGACGCTTGCTCAGGGTTTGCACAAACGCGGGAGTGGCTGGCCCATCATGGGTTTGACATAGACAGACTACCACCATTGCACTATGACTTACAGGCCCCCACATATTCGCTCTCCCATCAGGAGAAGAATAGGGTCATTCCTCGGGAGATATGGCATACATACAAAGGACATGGATAAGCCCTAGGGATACATTGCCACCAAAAATGCTCCACTACTATGAGCATTTTCTAAAGATCTCAGATGAGGACTTCATTGAGACTCCGTGCTACATGCAAGCATACCTACCACACGAGAGTCGTCATTGGGAAGCTTCGAGTTTCATCAAATTAGCTCGAGATCGAGAGGGGTGGAACCAGGGGAGTCCCTGGAGAGGAGAGATGGTGCCTAGTATGCCATACAGAGATAGAGATTAGAGATTGAGGAGCACTTTGTTACCAGATGCCCAACATACTCAGATCTACGAGCACAGTTCCAAATAGAGAAGTCTCTACACTTCTGCATGACCACTAGAGACCGGCAAAGGTTGGGACTCTTCCTCACGGTAGCATATGAGAGATGAGGGAAATCGTGTAGCGGGGTACTTTGATACACCCTTAAAATAATGTATTTTGTTTGTTTTGCTTTTCAAGATGCAGAAGCCAAGCACAAGGAAAGTTACCTCGATTTCGAAGAAAAGGAGAAGGACAAGAAGCGAAGAGCAAGAAAATGGTGGAAGGGGGATCAAGCTCATGAACAAGGCAAAATTTCCCATTTCACCTATTTTCCCAAGTTCCCTAATTCCCATTTCACCTTTTTTCCCAAGTTGCCTATTTTCCCGTTTCACCTATTTTCCCAAGTTGTCTAATTCCCATTTCACCTCTTTTCCCAGTTCACCTATTTTCCCAAGTCGTCTAATTCTCCCAGTTGTCTAATTTTCCTAAGTTGTCCAATTAGTCGAATTTCCTAAGTTGACCTATTTTCCCAAGTCGTCTAGTCTAAGTTGTCTAATTTTCCTAAGTTGACCAAATAGTCGATTTTTTAGCCAAATCTCTAAGTTGTCTAATTTTCCTAAGTTGACCAAATAGTCGACTTACTCAAAAGTTCACCAATTTTATGAACTTGGACTACTTACTTCAAAAGTAGTCTAATTTTTAAGAAAAGGGTGTACTTTTGATTTAGTCTACTTTTTCACTTGAAAAAGCGGCTAAATTTCCAAGATCTCCATATAGTCTAAATTTTCAGCCACTTGCATGCAGAGAACTCATGGACGGTGGACGGCGCCGAATACAAGAATTTGGAAGATAGTGACGGCGCAAAAAAAGTGGACCAAGAAGGAAACTTCCAGAGTACCAAAATTGTCAAAAGTGTCAGAGAGTCTGCCAAAGAAGAAACTAATTTTGTTCCCTTTTGCTATCCTTCACTTCCAAGAAAACTATATAAGTAGACCTCTCCTTCAACAAAGGGAGAGGACAAGGGAGGACAAGCAGAGACAAGCTTAGAGAGAGACTTGAGGGAGAGAGACTTGAGGAAGGGATGCAGAGTTGAAGCTTTGCCTTCTTTTGTGTGTGTAGAGCTCTAAGCTTACCACTAGTGCTCCACTTGGTAGATTTGGCATCAGCTAGCTTGGCACTCTGAGTGAGTAGTGGGCAAGCAGTGATTGACCAATCTTCTCGTGAGCAGCTAGTTGGAAGACTAGAGTCGTGAGCATGTATGTTTAGAGAATCGAAGTGAAGCTCTTAGAGTGAAGGTGTATGCTTATGTCTCCTACTGTTTGCCCAGAATTTGTATAATCTTCTTTTGAGCAGTTAGACTCATAATTTCAGTCTCTCCCTTTCATTTCACTCATAATTTCATGTTCTTTCTCTTATTTCACTGTGTCATTGTATATGCTATTTTTCTTCCCCATAGAGTCTTCAAATTGCAACCCACAGTGCATATTGCACTTAAGAGGACACACCACATAGAGCATATAGATCAAGAAATTGATCTATGCACCTCACAGAGATTGTCAAAGTACCACTTACCAAAGATATTGCAACGGATGAGGTGATTGACTTCTTCGAGTCCTTTTCCCACTTCACTGCAGGAACTCTTACCAAGAAAATGCTAAACAAGGTTGTGGGGATGAAAGAGTCAGAACGGCTCTTGCCAGGGAGATCATACTCAGGAGTCGACGCAAGCAAGGTATGTGAGGAATGTGTGAAGTTGTTCACTACCAACGACCTCTCAGAAAGGTACTATCACATCTTATGTGCTTGTCAGTATTTTATCCTCTTAAGAAGGGTCGAATCCAAGTTCCCATTCAACAATATGGCTGCTTGTGACGCGCTTTTATGTCTTACCTGGGTGCGTCCATATCCCTTTCATCATCTAATATGGGCATCCATCATGGAAAAAAGGAAAAGGCATGCAGTACAGGTACAAAAAGACGCAAAGAAATTTCATGTCTACTCTTCTGTGATACTCTTGTGGCTAAAGGATTTACCATCGAGACTTACGGAAATACCAAGGAATGTGGGTCAACCATCTTCCATGAAGCGCAATACATCCACTCCTGTACGAAAGAAGCTCCCGGTCAAACGAGAACGAGTAAAAGGTGATGCATTAGAAGACATCCGAGCCCTTCCAATTGGTGATCAAGGTTATGCTGCATCAAAAGGTACTCCCCCTTCATCTTCACGTACATATGTGCGGAAAAAAGCTCCCAATCCTCAGGTTAACACTCACCATAGTGCTTCATATAATCCACCCACACCACCACCATCTCCTCCTATTTCCACTCCACATACATCATCTCCTATCCACATTCCTTCACCACGTACGTCACCTTCGATTCAACCTCATCATACACCTATCCATGTTCCACCTATCCCCATACCTTCCATACCTCCTCTTATGCCATCACCAAGTTCACCTACCCCCACCATCTTAGTTACCCCTTCAAGTTCACACATGCACTCCACCTCCACCCAACCCATGCATTCGAGCACACCTCCACTCGCACCTTGTTCTTCCACTTATGCACTCCCTGCATTAGACAACATCCATATAGCAAACCTTCATGCAAGAAACACGTTAGAATCTCTCTCACTACTCCATGACTATCACAAAGGGATCTCCTCATTTGTGGGGGAGGCAAACCAACAAGTACTTCAGCTTCACAGACAGATCGCAGACTTAGAACTCCAGCCGCCCACCTCCGCCGCCGATGTACCACATACTCCACCCACCTCCATGGAGGAAATAAAATTTGAATGCATGTAGGAGGGTGGTCGTGGCATAAGCTACCGGTTTATCATCAAAGGTAGCCTTACACTTGGTAAGAAACTCCCCTTCAAGTATTCCAGAGTAGGTGCATGCAAGTGCTGAGAGTTTAGGGGTGTGAGCTCCCATAGCTAGCGCAATGACTACAAGAGAAAGCTTACCATCCGGAAATCGAGGGAAATGCTTGAAGAAATCGATCACCTCCATGTGGTCGGGCTCGTCTGAGAGAGGTACTTTTGAGAACGCATGGAGGCCCATACTAGTCAATTGTTCAGGAGAGAACAAGTGGGAAAGCCTTTCTCATTCAGTTGGAAGTTCTGAGTGTGCATGAATGAATAATCCTTTGTCAGCAGTTTGACTGTGGTTCGAGTTCTGTGAGAATTCGCTGGTTCCCTGTGAAGCCCATATAGACTGAACCACTCAAGAACATTGGGAAGGACTTACTACTGGAGGACTATGCCCAGAAGTTCAGTAATCTGCTGAACCAGTCGACTGAAGAGTAACAACCATCATGAGAGCGAATGCAGAGGACTGAATCAACAACTGAAAGGTGCAATCATAGGATATGACCAGCCCGAAGATGCATATGACTTCAGAAGATTGTGGAATCTGCAATGCAAAATAAGAGGCAGTATGGAAAGGGAAGAGGGAAGAGAGAAGAGAAGCAGAGGAAAGCAAAGAAGAAGATCAAAATTGGATACATTGATTTAGAGAAGAATCAAAAGCAGTTAGTTTATCAGAATCTGAAAGCGATTTAGATTCAGAGTCAGATCAAGAAGAAGAGGAAGATGAGTGGATAACAAAAAAGAAGCTCAAAAAGAAATTCCAAACACAGAAGACAAAAGAGAAGTCTCGAGGAATATTAACAAGCTATTAGAGAAACTGGCTGAACTGCAGACGAGAGGCACGGCTGCAAAGCAGCTATACTGCACTGTTTTTCAAAGTATGGGGCATGACTATGAGTCATGTTATTACAACCCCAGTTACAGAGTACTGGACTGTTGTAATTCCTCTATTGTGCACTAGGCTTTTTTAAATCCTCTATTGTACATTTGGTGGTGTGTGTCCACTAGTCTGATCATCTCTGTAAGAGCACTAGTCCAAGCGTCAAGAAAACTGAGAGAGCACCACTTGTGCTGCTTGTGGAAAGAGGTTTAGCCCTACTAGAGAAAGTATCTCCATTAAATGGGCAAGTGAAGTTGCAACTTGGTTGGTCCTTAGGCTAGTTGCACATGATTGTTCCCTTGTTGTGTGGCCCAGTCTGTGTATATATGTGTATGTCGTAAGTCTAATTGGACAAGTTTTGACAGAGATATTGAATCCAGCTGAGTGTCATCCTTGTACCTTTTTGTGTGCTGTAAATGTTTTGCAAAAGGTTTTACTGGTTGAGACTCCTTTTATTTGTCTATAGGTTGTACTACTGTCTCCTTTAATGTGTACAGTGGCCATCTTGTTCCGTTGGGCTATTGTTGTGTATCATTAAGGGCTACTGGTTTCCTTTTATCTCAGCTTGGTACACTCAAGCACTTTGTCCCTAAAGCACAAAACATGTCACCGAATATACTTCTCCAAGGAGAGCCCCACCCTAAAGTGGCCACCTGTCAAGGCAGCTACACCTACCTTGTTACAAAAAGTAAAGAGTATCTGAATTCATACCTCTTTTTAAGATTTACACTCCTCTGATTCTCGCTTTATTCTAGTTATGTCATCTGCATCCTCACGAGCTTTTCATAGCATGGCCTTCTCATACTACAAATCTTTCTATTTAAGTTTGAGTGCTTCCACTTCCCTTCGAAGTTGAGAAATATGAGCAATGGGCCTTTTTGACTCTCAATTCCTAATGAAAGATCGTCACAAAATTATACTCGGGTCATCTTTGTTTCTAGATGCTTCCACAACAAAATCTGTCAGGGAGGCAGCTTGCCTCAAGAGCTCATGTAACTTTGTTGCAATGGCTTTGACGGTGCTTTTTCCACCCATTTCATAATGAGGAATGCTTTGAGGTGGGTTGATAGTCATGCCACCAACAAATGGGCTCATATTATGAGTTCTGGAAATGTTTGTCCAGGTTGCAATCACAAATTATCCAATAAATTAAGGAAACATTCAGTGGAATTACCTGGCCTGAATGTATTTGTGAAGGTTGTACAGAGTTCTTCTACGTGGCGAAGTGAGCGTTTTCAAACTCAGTGTATCATTTGTCTGCCAAGCCTTCAAGAATGGACGGAAACAGTGCAAGAAGTGTGTCTTCTTTCTCTCTTTTCCTTTCAGTCGACAACTTCTACATAAGGAAAGGAAACTCCTTACATGGTCATCTTCTTCCCCCTTTTGCTTCCTCTCTAAACGTCGGAGACTTTATATTGATCCGAAAAAGCACATTTGAAAGGTTATTTGCATTATCCTTGCTTGAAGGAGTACCTCTTCTTCCATTGTTGGTGTTGGGGATGATGAAGATTTTTCTCCCTAATAAGATGGAGTGAAGCAGAGTTCTAGCCCAAAGGTGTATCAGGTGGCATTCTTCTTCTTTGGTAGCCCTTGGAAGGGGTTTTCTTTGGCTAAGGGATGCTTGGTTGGATTGAGCACAAGTATAGCTCATAGCTTGAAAGAGATTCATTACCATACATATCAAGACAATAGCAATATTCATGCCAGTGATTCCTATATGAGGGTGGAAATGTAACTTATGATGGTGACTTCGAAATTAAAATTGGACTCACTTCTATCATTCAACTGAAGTTAGAAGAATGGACATTAGAGAACAGGAAACCAAATAAAATGGTCCAAGAGAATAAATTGGTAGACTAACACTTATGCACAAATGAAGAATGGCCGACCCTTAGATCAATGGACAACTGAACTAGGAAAAATGAAAAAAATGGTCGACTAAGAATTGTGGTCAACATTTATAAATATTTTTGAATTAGAGCTCAAAAAATTGCCAACTATTCAGATGCCAAGTATAAAAATCAACTATGGCAAGCGAACAAGTGGATTTGCTGACAGCAAGAGCTAATTCACCCATTTTTGTCCACAATAAGTTTTTCAAGATCTTTGAAGGTTGTTTGGTGATATTCCAAAGTGCATTGTGTTTGAGAGTGGATATACTTGCGGGGAATTTCAAGCCCAGAATATTATGTATCATTTGGTGCATTTGCTGTGAAAGTTTTGACATCCCTTCACATTGCGTTAAGGCCGCCGCAAATTTTTATGTTGTTCCCATGCCCAGGATTGTCTCAAGTTTTGCCATCAAAGAACATTTTATTTTGAAGGTAGTTAGCAACATCACTGAGGTAGTTTATAAAAACACAGAATTTATGGACCATGATCTTGAAGACCAATGATGTATGCATATGTTTCAAGGTTGAACTTTATCACGTGCTGGTAGTGGGAAGGGGTCAAGCATATAAAAACATTTGTCCAAGGGATTATAAACCGTAAGATTTTGCTCCTTTCAGTCAAAGTTGTGGCAAAAAAAACTTATGCAAACATAAGTACATGGTAAAAGGGGTTGCCGAAAGGCTGAACAACCTAGTAAAGTGGATATTGAAACATAGACCATAGAAAGTGCCTAATTTTTAAGGGATGTCACCAACATGTTGAAATCACCCAAACATCTGCAAATTCATTATGCATTCCACGGTAGCCCCTTTGAAAAGCTCCGAGCAGACCATGCCTATTATCATAATGTCCTTTGCTTGTCAAGGACGGTTCTTTGGATGACTCAAAGGCCATCTCAAAGGAAAATAAATCATCGATGAAATTTTTATTCCTAAACAAGATGCATCCACAATTGTGGAGTGCTTTATTGAGTGTTTGGCATGACAAAGACTTCATCAGAACCATGGAAAAGCCATCCTGAAGGGAAACATTACGTTGATGTGATTTGAATTCCTAAAAGAAGGTGTTTCTCCCTTTGCACTTCTCTGAATCATTTTGCTACCTTTCGAGAATTCATTTGTTGTAAGTCTCCTTTTGAACCTGCCTTCTAATAATACAAGCAATTGTGTTTTCTTTGCTAAATCATCAAATCATACAGCTACTTTGAGTCACTTTTGTGCAATCAGATTCGTACAATTGTGATTATCATTGCAAAAGGGACTCGATAGTAATGGGGTTGTGTTGGAAAGGGAACATGAGGAAGGGAAATGATATAGAGAAGGACGTAAAGTAGCAGCATCTTGTGACCGGAGGAGCTTGTAATCTGAGCAAAAAGGAGGCTTAAATTCAAGGGTGAAGAAAAAAAAGTGCAGATGGAAGGATGACTTGTCACGTAGGCATGGAAGTGCTGAGATAGGATGAGGATCAAAACTAGGCAGAAATGTAAGGGGATGAAAATATGACTATAAATGGAGCTTCTTGGTTGTTCACATGGGATAAGGCCTTCTTGTAGGAATGTACTTGTGTGAGTTACATTATACCAATCGGATGCTCTTCTGTAGATCACATTTTCCATTTTTGGATTACTTGAATGGGGGGCCAATACAAGTTTTTAGCCTTTGGTAGAAAGTTTTCACTCATAGCATGAAAAAGAAAACTCCTGGCTGGCAAAACATAATGGTGTTGTCTGCAAAAGACATTATTGTTAAATGGACTTTGGAGACTTGCCTGGTTGATTTTAATGTCCAAAATGGCAACCTCTAGAAGAGACTTCAGTGGAAATTGTGATGCATTCATATGGTCATGAAAGATTGTGCCATCCAAAAGATGGCTTTCAGCAAGCTCCACAATATCATATGCAACTTGTATAGTAAGATATGGAATTTCCCCTTGGCATTCCACCCATCTCTTGAACTTAATTGGAAGATTGAACACTCTTTTTATCTGCATAAATCATGTATAAGACAGGCATCAACCATGGTCACATCAAAATGAACTGATTTCTTGTTGAATGTGAATATAGAACTCACACTATATGCATCAGAAAGAGTTAAGCAAACAACTGCATAAATAAAAGTGTGACCTTCAATGATACGTGGTCCTTATATACATTTTTCAGAAAGCTCAGTAGTTCATGCATTGGTAACACTGCAGTGCCTATACATTTTTCAATCCAAAGAGTGCTCCCCCTGTCCTCCAACAGATGTACTGACTTTTCCTGATCTTCTGAAACTGAAAACTTTTCAATGGACACTTTATCATATTTATTTTCTGAATTTTCCAGTACATTGCTCCACAGCTCAAACCGTAGGCCACAAGTGTTTTCATCCAAGTCTGTAAAATAATAAAGAAGGCTTTGACCTTGAGGCAAAGTGATGCGGTGATGAGCAACTGCACCAAATACAACAGTTTCTTGCAGTTCCATGTCCTGTTGACACGAAATACAATCAACATCAAGTTTTGCAATAAACACCGATCAAGTATGGCATTTGACTGCCTGACATAGTATATGAAACAACATATCAAGTAATTGGGAAAAATATGTCATAAAATTGTGGAGCTTTCCTTGCAAGATGACTGTTACGAACATGTTGATATGGATATATACTACGTGTGCCAGTTGTTCCATAAGAGCATAAACAGCTCGTAGAAATATATGCAGCTGACTACAAAAAGAAAATAGAGATGACACTTGGCTGGGAATCAAAACCAGCCCAAACTTGTCCCAACAGACTTAGGACACACAAGGTACACACTCAGACTTGCTCAACCATAAGGACTAAACCACAAAAAAATATAGGCCTAATTCCAACCTGCTATAGTTCCACTTGCCTACTCCACTGGAGGGCACCTGCTCAGACACACACTAGCAAGGCTACACCTCCTTCCATGCAAAGTACAAATGGGCACTTGTAACTTGCTGGATTCAGACACTTAGGGTACTGCTTACACAGAGATGACTCCTACGCGAACAATAATGATACACACTCTTAGGCACACACAAGGAGAAATATCTCACGTTCAACAAAGAAAATTGGATAGGCTAGCACACAGTGGATGAGTACAACAATGCAGCACATACTTGGAAAAGGTGCCTACTTATGCAGTCAAGCATACAATAAGGGAATGCCCTGTACATTCCAAGGACTATCCCAACGCATTGAAGTACACAACACTACAGAGCATAGGCAACAGATAGTACACAACACTATGGCATAAGGGCTGCTTGCAACAATATACAGGTATCTACAGCATAAGGACATCTACACACATGTACACATGTTGGTTTTTAGGTCCACATTTATATAGAGACATAGACAAAATGGAGATAAAATGGAGGATAGACAAGACATGTGAGAGATAAAGGAGCCAAGCTCCAAATATATTCCATACATTACAATCATGAAGTACATGAAGTTACATGGTAGCATATGAAATATGCTTGAGATGCAAGCTGTCCATAACCATAGTTTAAAAAAAATCCTACAACTTTTTTTTTTTAATCATAAAAAATCTCAATCGCAATTTATATATCTAGGAACAATTTTTATTCATAAAAAACGTTTTTTTAATAGTCTTTTCTAGACCTTATTATATTTTGCATTCTTCAAAAATGACTTATAGCTTAAATGTATGATGATTGTTAATACCATTCAATAGGATCTTTTTCAAAAGGATAGTTTGACATGCATAATGAATTTGTACATGCTTTTGTAATTTTCACGAATACATACATGTGGACATTGAATGCTTATCAAAGTATTTCTTGAATTGTGTGCTCAAAGTATTGCTTTGCTTTTGGGTGATGAATGCATATCATGCAAAGTGCCCACCCGCACACACAAGGACCTTGAACATGAAGAGCTCTCCCCCAACACACATCACAAAAAGAAATTACACATCCCCACTCTTCTCAACCAAGTACTACTTGGAAGGATAGAGACAAATATAGGATGCTAAGTATCGAATAGTATGTGGACTTAAACATACTCTGTCAACTATCAAGGTTGGTCAGTCCTATAAGCTCTCATCTATACATATCAAACAAACGCACGCATACACAAGGTTTAAAATGTCCAGCTTAAGGTTATGAGAAAAGATAAATTACCCTTGCTTGTTCACATAAGTCTTCCTTCATGATCACCAAGGTGATCATGCCAACTCCCATATACATGGATGAGTGACAAACCTCAAGGAGCACTAGAAGGTTGACTAGTAGATTGAACATCACTTCTCGATTGCCCATGGAAGCAATGTTCTCCAGTTTTGTAAACTCATCTTCAGTCTCTGCAAAATTGTCTGTAACATCTTCAATTCCAGTATATCAACACATGAAATATCATTTGCTGCTATATCATATGCTAAATCTGATGCACTTGCTAGTACAGAATATCAAGGGACTCAACTCAAAGAGGGATCATGTTAACTCTAGAAGATTGCAGAAGCAATCATAAACATCAGATTTAGCATATGATATAGCAGAAAATGATATTTTATGTGTTGATATACTGGAATTAAAGATGTTACAGACATTTTGCAGAGACTGAAGATAAGTTCGCAAAACTGTAGAACATTGCTTCCATGGGCAATCGAGAAGTGATGTTCACTTTACTGGTCAACCTTCTAGTGCTCCATGAGGTTTGTCACTCATCCATATATATGGGAGTTGGCATGGTCACCTTGGTGATCATGAAGGAAGACTTATGTGAACAAGCAAGGGTAATTTATCTTCTCTCATAACCTTAAGGTGGACATTTTACACCTTATGCGTGTGTTTGTTTGATATGTAGAGATAAAAGCTGATAGGTCTTAACCAAGTAGTACTTGGTTGAGAAGAGTGGGGATGTGTAATTTCGTTTTGTGATGTGTGTTGGGGGAGAGCTCTTCATGTTCAAGGGCCTTGTGTTTGCTGGAGGGCACTTTGCCTGATATGTAAAAATTAGAGTTACTCACTTAATAGCTAATTAATTAATAACTAACAAAATACTTGCGTGGCATATTGCCCTCATGTCACATTAAGAAGGGATGGTTGGAAATGAGACCTCCATAAAGGAATTTGGAAAGAACTCTCAAAGAGCTTTTCATTGATATACAACAATTGGTATTTTGATATTATTTGGGTAGTCAGAATTGAAAACCTAAATTCCAGGGGTTATGTGAAAAGCAGCTTTAAATATCAAAAGAAAAATTGAAACTTGGCAACAATCGGTCAAATTAATCCTAGGGCTAGGATTTAATATACCAAAAAGCTAATTGGAAGACTTTATGGAACTTTTTTCGAAAACCATGCTAGGCTGTACCTGCATATTCGATAGAAAAATGATGAGCAGCTTTTTCGCTTACGAATTCAGTTTTTTGTTGGACCTTTGCAAGGGAAGATAAACTCTATAAAAGACATTAATAGTAGTACTTAATCACTTCTGCAATTTGCTCACTCAAGAGCTTGGAGGAGGATTATCTTCAACAAGGTGTGCAACAGTCTTAGAGCTTATCTTTAATTGAAGGAGGCTATTCTCAAGATATGGAAATTGTGGAGGTATGGGCATAGTACAAAGGGGAGAATTGAAATCGTAGATTTAAATCGGGAATTAAATCGTTTAAATCATAGAGATTTAAGAAAATGAAAATAAAGATTGAGGTTTTTATTCATCATGAGTTATTTTTATTTACTATGTACTTTGTCATTTATCATGGCATCGAAAAGTCCCTCGAAATCTCATTAGCAATATCAATTACCATAATTTAACGGATTTCTAATAAAAGAGATTACGTTCCTCCAAAAGCACATCTACTCTACGTGTTTTGTCATTATGGAAATCTTGGAGAGCATAAGGAAGCTCTTGATCATCAAAGTTTTTGCCAAGGCCATTCAATGGCTAGGATGATAGCTGAACATAAGAGGGAATGAAATTCATATCTTTAATCTACTACAAAAAGAAATGGATAGAAGTACCCGTCACTTTTTCAAAGTATGATGACACATACAAAGCAAAATAGTGGCATCAAAGATCATGCATCACTACTCTTTATGTGCGCTACTCTCTATGTGCACTATTTAATCCTATTATGATACCAATTGTTGATTTTTAGGCCCATAATTAATATGGAAGCATAGCGAAAATGGAGATAAACATGATAGCATATGAAATGTGCTTGAAGGAGTTTCAGTTTCTAGATTAGTAGTCAGTGGCTTCTACTTCTTCATGTTCTTCATTTTCCACTTGGTCTCGCCCTTCTCTACCTCCTTATCTCTGAAAGGATCTCCTTCCATGCATCGAGTCCTCCGAAACATCCTCAAATCAGCACTGGCAAAAACAAGATTACTAGCATGTTGCAAACAAAGTCTGTTCCTCTTTTTAGAGGATACATGTCCATATACACTCCATAGTTGCTCAAACTCGTGGTGCAAGCCCGACTAAGTATACAAATAGCCAATTGTTGAAGATATGGACCATCAAAACCAAAGTCTTCCTACCACAAGGAAGCACCAACACGTAATCTATCCTCTTGGGCATCTACACATGCATATGAAGCATCTTTTCCGGTCTTGTATTTGGATAGCTAATCTCTAATAAGTCTTCTAGTTGCATTATTTGGGATAAAGTACATTATTTGCATTATTTAGTTGCATTATCTGGATCTAACATGTACGCTAAAGTGGGGAGTAGTACACATTCCACCTACTAACACAAATAGCTGCAATTTCTCGTACCTGTCATTGTCATTCACAAATGTTTTTAGTGACTCAATTGTTCGATCCATAGCTTCATACACTTTACCTATGCATGGCTCCATTGATTCCACAACTTTCAGTAAGTGCACAAGTGGATGCATAATATCGACAATGTGAGAAATGCTCTCCCACCATGTTGCATCATCCGTCAATCTTCTAAAGTGTTTTCCTGTTGAAGTAGAAGCCTCTTGCATCCTCGCGAATTCATCGCTCAATAAGAGCTCTCTCAAGACACCACTATATTTTACTACTCGGTATAACATGGTGAATTGTATGCAAATCTTGTGTCTGAATACTTGAGCAAAGCATGAGTAGACCTCTTGCTTAACTCATTCTTCACACGTGTGTGGTTGTTAGTGAAACTAACCAATAATTTTGCCTCATCCATTGGAGGCAAAATCCAATCCAAATTCCCAATATCTTTAAGAACATTATTTAAACAATGGACCATGTAGAAGCAAATAATGATATGAAGGTATAGACTTTCAATAATTGCATTCATAGCTCAATTTGATAGCAAACATTTGATGATCCCTTAATCTCTATGGCACTTGCCCACTCTACCGCAAGTACACCCTCTGACTTCCTGTTTCGGATGCATCATGTGATGAGATGAAGTACATCTCCCCACGAGAATAAACCACCACTACATGGATAGAGCGTTGTTGAATATCACTCCATCCATCTTCAAGTAACGAAACTCCATTTCTTTCCCATGATTTTTTTATGCTCTCAAATGTCGCTTCAACAAGTTTCTTCTCTTTCTCCAATAAAGTGGTGTGCAAGTTCTCAAAAGATAGAGGCATAGTGTGCTCCATATTCACCTACGTTCTTTATCATTTCTTTGAAGTATGGTGATCTCTGAAAGAATGATAAATCATAAAACAAATAACATTCATAAGTAATGGTACAAGGATTAATTAATAAAAAAATTGTAAGTTCAATTCGATTTTTAAACCTTAAAAAAATCCCGCCTACGACAGTCCGTCCTTGTCCCATCCAAGATATGGGCTTCTCACATAAAACATCCCAGGAATAATTCGGTGTTATGCATGTACATGGGGGGACCATTCCCGTCCTTGCTGCCCGTCCCTTCTCGAAAGGCTTTGGGGACGGGGTCCCCACGTCCCTTGGACCCAAGGATGTGTCCCCATGTGACTTTGGATTAGGCACTACTATTAGTGTCTCTTTATAGTGTTTATTTGCCCTTGCAAAGGTCCAACAAAAATCTGAACCCGTAAGTGAAAAAGCTGCTCATTGTTTTTATCGAAAAAGCAAATATAGCCTAGAGTGGTTTTGGGGGAAGTTTTATAAAGTCTACCACTTAGCTTTTTGGTATATTAAATCCTAGCCTCAAGATGGATTTGACCGATTGTTGCCAAGTGTCAACTTCTCTTTTGATATTTAATGTTGCTTTTCACATAAGCCCTGAAAATAAGGATTTTAGTTTTGACCCACCAAATGATATCGAAATACCAAGTGTTGTATATCAATGAAAAGCTCTTTGAAAGTAATTCCAAATCTGCCATAAAATTTATCTTCTAATGACCATTCTTTATCATTTCTTTGACCAACTTTGATCATTTATTGACTTGAATAATTGTGAATTTTCTTCTACTTCCCTTGTGGAAGGTTGCATTTCTAACGACGCATACATGAGATGAGCATCAAGAGCTGCTTCTATAGATGTTGAGTGGCCACATGAGTGGTTCTCCACATACAAGGTTGCTCCATGGCGAGTCACGCATAAAAATGACACTGATCTAAGTGTCTCTTGAGGTGCGAACACGAACTTGTTGCGCATGCTGCAGCCCCCCCTCCCCTTGCATTCTGTATTTGCACCCCCGCTACCGGCTACCCCTCCTCCCTTCTTCCTGCCTTCCCCCTCTTGCAACACCAGCACCTCCTCCCCCCCACCTTCCCCATCCCCTCCCTCCCCCCCCATGCCCCACTCCCGTCCTCCCTTGCACTCCGCCTTTCCCCCTTGCCCCCCTCGCCCCCGCTCCCCTCCCCTCCTACCATCCCTCTCCCTTTCTCCCCCTCCTACCCGTTGCCTCCCCACTCCTCCCCCTCTCTCCCTCTCGTCCTCTCATCTCGCCCCTTCCCTCTCCCCCCGTGCCTCCTATCTTTTCCTCGCTCCCCCCCTCCTCGCCTTCCTTGATTTGCTTCTTGCTCCCTCTGTGGGTGGGTGTCTCAAAAGCAGTTTCCTAGCCTCCTCTCTTTTTCATGCGTGCATGAGACACAAATGGCCCTAGAGCCCACCTCTTAGAGGGACTCACATGAAGCCCCTTCGCCAAACTCCAGTCTGTTGCCCATCCGATTCTCCCGTGCCGATGAGAGAGCAAGTTTGGTTTCAGAAGTCGAACACCTGCAAACATCCTAAGTTATCTGCGAAATCATCGGCCTATGCCCCGGCCGTGGCGAGAGAAGCTTGTTTGCTTAGGTCGGAAAGCTAGTTGATATCCAGACCGTGAGTCACAGCTTCTATCAGGTTTAGCTTGGGTCTCCCAAGGCCACCACCAAGATGATCTCTCTTTCACGCATTGCGGTTTGGGCTTGTCGTGCCTACATTTGCCCATGGACTCATGGTTTTGATCCGGCAGTAACCTCTTCTTCCGCCTTCATTCCAAGTGAAGCACTCGGGTTTCCTATGATGACTTGCTTCTATAGCTTGCGGCGTGAGTATTTACCCCTATTGCCCAAGATTGGAGGGTCTTTTGGCACCTTCTTGGAGGTTCCAAAGACCATTGCCTCTGTTGTGGCCAAGGCGACAGGCCTTCCCTCTGTTCGGATTATCATTTTTCAACCCGCACAGCTACCGTCAGAGATTGAGCTTTTGCTTCTTTCAAGTGAGTGGTTGATTCAGAGAATCGAATACTCCGACCTTCCGAATCAGTGCTTTGCTTGTCCCAAGGTTGGTCATCTTGTGAAGGTATGCCCCTCGAGGACTAGACATCGGACCAGATAGCATCTCGGGCGGGAGGCTCAATGGCCAGATGTGCAGACTCCTCATCCCCTTCCCCCTCCTTGGCTCCTTTCAGTTCCTTATCTTAGGAGGAGGGTGGGTCTCATCATCACTAAGAGCCCTGGCTGCAACAATCGCTCCCTCTTTCTCTGGCACAGGTTGGTGATAGCTTGGGCGTCAATGACAATTTGGACGAAAACCCCAACCAACGTTTCAAAAGAGATTCGTTCCCATGAAAATCGATTCAGTGCACTTGAGGAGGACTATCCTGTGGACCCTTGCGTGGTGTTGGGGAAGAGAAGGCCCCCATCTGATATTCCCACTTCTTCGATGCCTCCTCCTAGTTCCTCACCATGGATTCCAACCCCATTGGTTTCCTCTCCTCGACCCTCCACCTCTCCACACCTCCTCGACAACGTGGTACTTCTTCTCTTGGTCCTCGGCGGTCCCTTGACAATGACTTCTTGTGAGCCAAGGGGTCCATGAGGGTCAGTCTCCCTCGGCCCCCCCTTTCTCGTTGGACACATCCCCATTGACTTCTATACCATCGGGGTTGGTGAGCTTTGACTACCATCTACGTGGAGAGCATTCTAGTTATGAGTTCGCAAGGTATTTTGGCTAGAAGGAGGACTTTATGGAGACTCCTGTTAAAGTCCATGCCGGGGCTCTTCCTTCCTACAACCCGTCTGGCCTTCCCTGGAGTAGGCCGTTGCTTTCTCGCTCCCTCTATACGGGGCTACGTAGCCAGACTCGCCTCTTGGGGAGGCATTGCGCTTTGTTCGTGCACAAGTCATCGAGTTTTCCCACCATCTTGGGGAGTTTGATCTAACCAACCTATTTGTCACAGCTTGAGATGCAGCTATGTTCCTGTTTATTCCTGGTCCAGAGGAGAGCAAGCTTATTTTGTATGTCATTGTAGATACTCGGAATGCACCAGGTATATCATATATGTATATACATGAGGAGGAGCTCGACGAAGAGAAGGCATGGGTGTCATGTGAGTCCACTTTGCTCACTCTGTGAAGAGTTTTGCTCGAGAAGCTTGCTTCATATCGAGGATGTTTGGACTCGGATTATTCCTCATCCGAACCAACCTCAAAGACAGCTCGCTTCACTACCACTGCAACATCTTGGTTTGCCTCGTCTCCATGAGGGTTCTCATGGAATGTTTAGGGACTAGATGGGCCTCAGTTTCTACGCTACACGGCTCACCTCCGACAGGAGCTTCGCCCGTGTTTTGTTTGCGGATCTATTGATATTCTAAGGCTTCAAGAACACATCTTTCCATGAGCCGTATGCAACACTACAAAGAGCTTTTATAGAGACATGGGAAGGCTTTTTCGTCTACTGGCTATGGACCCAATGGCTCTTAGGGTAGTGTATGTATCTCTGTTGGGGAGTCCTTCCACTCGACAATTGTGGATAGAGGGGAGATTATCCTTGGAAGGGCTATTTGGATGATTTTACTGTGTGGGGGAAGGAGGCATGGTTTTTGGACTTTGTATGCCGCAAACCATGAGAGTGCTCGTGCCACTTTTTGGTCCCGCATCACTAACTCTATTCCATATGCTGATGCTTGGTGTGTGGCAGGTAACTTCAATATGAATGAGGCACCTAAGGATCGTCAGGGAGGTAGTAAGTCCACTGTACATGGCTCTAAGCTTGCGGCTTGGGAGAGACTATGTTTGATCATGAGGTTGCACGATGTATGGCACACTAAGGGCTTTCTTAGAGAGAGACAATGAGAGAGAGGAAGCCTCCATTTCTCTTGTTCTGACGGGTGTTGTGGATTCCTGAGTAGGTGAGGCTTGATGGGAGCTTGACCTTTCAGATTGAGGAGATCTTGTCCCGGTTATCGTGGGCCTAGAGATGCAGGGCTCTTTCTCTTGTGACTTGCCTGCAATTGATCAACTCGTTTTTACATGAGGAGAGTGGCTAGCGGCTGGCTCTACTCTGTGAGACTCAGCGCTGCCTCCATAGGAGTATTGCCTCCCTTCAGCAACTCCTAGAGCGTTGCCCGGACTATGAGTGGACTGGCTCGTAGCTTGCTCAGGCATAGAAGGAGCTGCAAGAGGCCGAGGATAGGTGGTCTATCTTCATCACAAATAGGCCACGCACTGGACTTGGGTTGGTGATCGTATTTGATGAGAGTTCTTCTCCGCGGTTCGATCACTCCATTCGCATGGTGGGATCACGAAGCTCCGTTGGATGGATGGTTCCTATGCTATGAAGCTTGGGGAGCTGAGAGAGATTGCCATTCAGTTTTACCATCACTTTGTTATTTGAGGAGACACCTTCTGTGACTTGGAAGGAGAGTAGGCGATGTGTCTTTCAGCATCTACGATGCTCTATGACTGATGAGATGCATACTATGCTTTTGACCTTGTTCACTAATGGTGATCTCTTTGATGCATTGCGTGGCTTGGCGAGGGACAGCTTCCCTGGTAATGATGGTCTTTCCCAAGCTTTTTTATCAAATATTGGGGGGTCCTTGGTGATAGGATCTGTCTTGCCTTCCAAGAGGTCATGGAGGGGAGTCATCTTCCCCAGTCTCTCACTGAGGGTCTGATCTTTCTCATTCCTAAGGAGGGGGGAAGTTGGATGATATCTGGCATTGGCACCCGATCACTCTTATCAACTCCGCCTACAAAATCCTTGAGAAGGCTCTGAGTTTGAGATTCCAACCGCTTTTGGAGACCTTGATTCATCGGACACATATGGATCTTGTCAAGGGTTGAAGTATCCTTGATAATATCTTCACCTTTTAGGAAGCTATTTCCCTTGCCCGGATGCGTGATGAGTCCCTTGGAGTACTTTTGTTAGACTTTGAGAAAGCCTACGATCGGGTTGACCGCACTTTTCTCAAGGATGCTATGTTGTGTTTGGGCTTTCCCGTTAGCTAGATAAGGGATCTTGCTTCATTGTACCGTTCACCCCATAGTCAGGTTTTGGTGATCAGGGTCGAGGGGAGAGGTTGAGCATCTCACATTCGGTCCTACAGGGTTGTCCTTTAGCCCCCACTTTTTTTCTCCTCTTTGTTGAGGCCATGAGAAGCTTCTTGGCTCCGTAGGATACAGGGTTGCAGGGTATCTTGCTCCCAGTGAGGGAGGAGATACTTTTAGATGCTTAGTTTGCTGATGACTCAGCCCTTTACTTGCACGGCCAAGATGCCAATTTGATCAGATTTCAGAATGCTCTGGAGAGATTTTGCGATGCTTCTCGTGCCAAGATCAATTGGCATAGTCTTGTGAATTCTGGATTGGCTCTAATGATCTTCTTGGATGGCTTCCTTATGAGCAATTTTAGTGGATTACCCCTTGCATGGAAGTCGGGTACCTTGGGTGTCATATTGGTCTTGACCTTTCGGTTGAGAAGCATATCTCTCCTCTCCTCGTGACCATCAAGAGGAAGCTCAAGGAAGCTCTTGCATTGAAGCACTACCCAGTTGTCGTTGGCTGGGAGGGTTGTGGTGGCGAAACTGAAAGATTGCCACTCAGTTTAACTGCACTCTGTTATATGAGGAGACTCCTTCTCAGGCTTGGAAGGAGAGTAGACGATGTGTCTTGCAACATGTACGACGCTTTGTGACGGATGAGGTGCAAACTATACTTTTGGCCATGTTCATTAATAGTGAGCTCTTCAAGGCATTGTGCAGCTTGGCTAGGGACAACGTCCTTGGTGATGATGGTCTTTCCCTCATTTTTTTATCAGAAATTGGGGGGTCCTTTGTGATGGGATCCGTCTTGCCTTCCAACAGGTCATGAAAGGGGGTCACCTTCTTGAGTCTCTCACTGAGGATCTTATCTTTCTCATCCCTTGGGGGGGAGAGGGAAGTTGGACGATATTCGACATTGGTTCCTATATAGCTAAAATTGGGGCCCTACATTGGTATGGCTATATGTTAAGTGTGATTGTGGGCAGTCGGAGCATAAGACCACCAATTTTTAGAGGGGACTAATTTCACAGATTAGTCTTTGGGGACCAATTTCACAGAATTCGTCTTTTCACAAATTCTTCTTTGAAGACCAATTCCACAAATTGGTCTTTGTAAGAATTCGTCGAATGCAAGAGAAGAGACCAATCTCATAAAATTGATCGAAGGAGTAATTTTTCTAGATAAGACCAATTTCTCAAATTCGTCTCGAGAAGGAAAACTAAAGACAAAGGACCCACCTCAAGCGGAGAAGAAAAAAGAGTGAAGACAAAAAGAACGGGGAAAAAGAGTGGAGGCAAGAGCACCAGATCTAGCAGAGCCCGTAGGGTACCGGACTTGGCACAGTACCAAAAAAGTGAGAGTGAAGGAGTGGTGGAGTAACGGCTTGACAGAGAGTGGCTTATATAAAGGAAAGAGATTCAAGGACACAAGGGACATCATACATGAGAGAGAGAGAGAGAGAGATCATATCAGAGTGAGGATATAGGAGGAAGGGTGTCGTTACTCTCAAGTTGACAAGCTCAGTTGAGAAGTTAGACAAGAGGCTCTGGTCTTGTCACCATGGACAAGCGGAGTAAGTCTCCAGGCGCTAAGTGCTTAGTAAGAGACTTGTGTGCTTCACTAGTACCTCGAGTTGAGTTGGATTTTATAGTGAGGTTTGTGTGAGTTGGATTCTGTAGTGAGGTTTGGGGTTCTTGGTGTAGGAGCTTCCCCCTTGCTTCTTTCATTGTGATTGTACCGCTGACCTTGTATACTTCCATGCTTATGTTAATGGAGTGATGCTTCTGCTTCTTGTGTTTGTGATCTTCTTCTGTTCTTCTTGTGATCTTATTGTGATTGTGCAAAGCAACACATAGTGCATACTCACTCAGAAAAAGAACCCACCTCGAGCACAAGAGAACAAGAATTTCCTCTACATCTCCTGACCATGCTTCTCAAATTGGCCTACAAAATCCCTGAGATGGGTCTGAGTTTGAGATTGCATCTGCTTTTGGAGACCTTGATTTGTCCAACACATACTGGTTTTGTCAAGGATCGCAGTATCCTTGACAATATCTTCACCTCCTAGGAAGCTGTTTCATTTGCTCGGATGCATGATGAGACCCTTGCAAAGCTTTTGTTGGACTTTGAGAAAGCCTATGATCAGGTTGAATGGGCTTTTCTCGAGGACTCTATGCTGCATATGGGCTAGGCTTCGGTATCAGTATTTACCCTTGTTTCCTCATATTGGAGGGTCTCTTCGCACCTTCTTAGAGGTTCCAAAGACTCCGGCCTCTGTTGTGGCCAAGGTGATGGGCGTTCCTTCGGTACGAATTCTCATCTCTGAGCCCGCCCAGCCACCATCAAAGATTGAGCTTTTGCTTCTCTCAAGGGAGTGGTTGATTCAAAGGGTTGAGTATTCGGTTCTTTTGAATAAGTGCTTCATCTGTTGCAAGGTTGGTCATCTTGCGATGGCATGCCCCTCGAGGACTAGACATCCGACCAGTTAGCAGTCAAGGGAGGAGGCTCAACGGCCACCTGCAGAGGCACCTCTTCCCCCTTCGCCCTCCTCGGCTCCTTCTGGCTCCTCACCTCAGGAGGGTGGGTCTCATCGCCACTTTGATGCCTTGCTTCTCATGACCAGTCCCTCTTCTTCTGGCATGGGTGGCGGTAGCCTAAGTGGCAATAAAAGATTGAAAAACAACGTTGTCCGACCACCGAGGAGGGATTCGTTCCCACAAGGAACCAGTTCATTGCACTTCAGGAGGAGTGTCGAGTGGACCCTTGCATGGTGTTGGAGCAAGGACCCCATCTTGTATTCCCACCTCTTCGATGCCCACATCTTGGCCTTCATCCTCAATCCCCACCACACCGGTATTCTTCCCTAGGCTTCGTCTTCTCCGAGACCCCCTCGAAAGCCTTGTACTTCTCCTCCTCGTCCTCGAAGATCCCTTCCCAGTGACTTCTTGGTGAGTCAGGTGGTCCATGAGGGTCGGTCGCCACCGCGCCCCCTTTCTCGTTGGACACATCACCCTTGACTACTATACCTCATGGGCCAGAGGGTTTCAACTACTATTTGCGAGGGGAGAGCTTTGGCTATGAGTCGTGAGATTTTTTGGCCGGAAGGAGGACTTTCTTGAGACACATGTTAGGGTCCATGCTCCAGCCCTTCCTCCCTGCAACCAGACTACCTTGCTTCCCTTGCTTTCTCCATCCCTCTATGCACGGCTCCAGAATCGAACTCGTCTCTTGGGGAGGCACTGCATTTTGTGTGGGTACAGTTCATTGAGTTTTCTCACCACCTTGGGGATCTTGATCTCACTGATCTATTCATTAGAGCTTGCGATATAGCTCAATTTTTTTCTTATTTCCGGTACACAGGAGAGTCAATTTATTTTGTATGTGATTGCGGATACTCGAACTTCTCCTAGGCATATGTATATACATGAAGAGGAGATCCGTCATGAGAAGGCACAAGTGGCTGGTGAGTCTACCTTGCTCAGTCTATGTAGGATTCTGTCAGAGAAGCTTGCTTCATATTGGGGACGTTTGGACTCAGATTACTCCCCGTCCAAACCAACCTCGAAGATGGCTCGATTTGTTGCATACTCAAACAAAAAGATTATGGATCATAATGTTGATTTGAATATTTAGTGCTCCATATGATCCATATGTAGTGCTCCATAATGTTGATTTGAATATTTAGTGCTGTTTTTGTTTACTCTGTTTGATAATATGCAAGCAGACTAACAAAAAAAACTAGCAAATTTTTTTCTCAAAAAAACACGTTCCGAACATTGTACCAAACGTGTTTGGAATGCCTTCCAAACCTACTATGGTTCAAGGACTGGATGGGCCTAAGTTCCTACACTACAGGGCTCGCCTTTGGCAAGAGCTTCGCCAGTGTTTGGTTGGCTGATCCATTGATATTCTGATGCTTAAGGAGCATCATCTTTCATGGAGCCATATGCTGCAATACAGACAGCTTTTAGACAGACATAGGAGGCTTTATGGTGAGCTTGGTACGGACCCATGGTGCTCTCAGGGTGGTGTATGTATATTTGTTGGGGAGTCCTTGCAGTTAGCAATTGTGGATAGAGGAGAGATTATCTCTGGCAGGGCCATCTCGATGATTTTACTATGTGGGTAGAGGAGATATGGGTTCTTGACCTTGTATGCCCCGAACCACAAGAGTGCTCGTACCATTTTCTAGTCCCGGATTATTGATGCTATTTCGTATGCCGATGCTTGGTGTGTTGCGGGTGACTTCAATATGATTGAGGCACCTAAGGATTGTCAGGAGGGTTAGCCGAACCACCGTGCATGGCTCTGAGCTTGCAGCTTGGGAGAGATTATGCTTGACCTTGAGGTTGCATGATGTATGGAACACTAAAGGTTTTATCAAAGAGAGAGAGAGAGAGAGAGAGAGAGAGAGAGACAACCTCCATTTTTCTCTCTTAGACAAGAGGATTGGAGGCATGAACCTTTCCCCGATTGATCGCATATACATCAGTGATGTATTGGCTGATTGTGCTGGTAGGACCTCCATTGTAGCGGGCTCTTGCTTTTTTTATCATGCCCCTGTAATTGCTTCCTTCGTGGAGGGGGATACCAGAGGCCCCATGGTGTTGCAGATTTCTGAGCAGATGCAACTTGAAGTGAGCCTAACCAATCAGATTGAGGCGACTTGGTCCGAGCTGTCTTGGGATGAGGGATGCCAGGCTCATTCCCTTGCGATTGCCAGCAGATGATCAGCTCCTTTCTACATGAGGAGAGAAGTCAGTGGCTTGCTCGGCTCCAAGAGGGAGAGTGCTTCCTACACATAGGCATTGCCTCCCTTCAGCGGCTCTTTGAGCATTGTCTAGACTGTGAATGGACTTTTTCGGAGCTTGCCCGGGCACAGAAGGACTTGAAGAAGGCTCAAGATACGCTTTTGGCCTTTTTCCATCACAGGAAGGCCGCTCATTGGACTCAGGTTGGTGATCGTATTTCGGGAGAGTTCTTCTCGGTAGTTCCGTCCTGCTAGTCGCTAGGTGGAATTAGGCATCTTCACCGAATGGATGGGCCCTTTGCTACGGAGCCCAAGGAGCTTTAAGAGATTGCCACCCAATTTTAATGCACTCTATTATCTGAGGAGATTCCTTTTGAATCTTGGCAAGAGAGCACACGATATGTCTTGCAGCATGTGCAGCAATCTGTGATGGATGAGATGGAGACTATGCTTCTGGCCCCGTTTACTGATACAGAGATCTTTGATGCATTGCACGGATTGGTTAGGGACAACTCTCACGTTGATGATGGTCTTTCCTCCAATTTCTTTATCAGGTATTGGGGGGGTCCTTGGGGATGGGATTCCTCTTGCCTTTGAGGAGGTCATGGAGGGGGGACACCTTTGTCAGTTGCTCACTAAGGGTCCGATCTTCCTGATCCCTAGGGGGAGGGGGGGTGCAATTGGATGATATCAAGCATTGGTGCCTGATCACGCTTCTAAACTCGACCTACAAAATTCTTACGAAGACTCTGAGTTTGAGATTGAAGGTGCTTCTTGAGACCTTGATTCATCCAACGAAGACTGATTTTGTCAAGGGTCATAGTATCCTTGACAATATCTTCACCTTTTGGGAAGTTGTCTCCCTTGCACGGATGCGAAATGAGCCTCTTCCAGTGCTCTTGTTGGATTTGAGAAAGCCTATGATCGGGTTGACTTGGCTTTTCTTGAGGACACTATGTTGTGTATGGGCTTCCCCACTAGCTTGATCACGGGTGTTGCTTCCTTGTACCGCTCAGCCCATAGTCAAGTTCTGGTGACGGGGGGTTGGGGGGAGAGGTTCAGCATTGTAGCGGGACACTATGATATATACCTTCATAAGTTCAAAGATATCCAAACTTACGAACTCAAGATATAGAACACAAACACATTGGAAAATTTGGGAAAAGATATAGTAGACTAATACTTGAAAAAGAAATTAAATTTCCCAAATTTGCACATAGACTAAATTTTCAGCCACTTGCATGCGGAGGATTCATTGTCGGTGGATGGTGCTGAATACGAGAACTTGGAAGATAGTGGCGGCATAGGAAAAATGGACCAAGAAGGAAGTTTTTATAGTATCAAAATTGTCCGTGAGCCTACCAAGGAAGAAACTAATTTTGTCCCGTTCGCTACCCCACAATTCCTACCAGTCCCAGAAAAACTATATAAAGAGATCTCTCCAACAAAGAAAGAACAAGCTCAGAGAGAGACTAGAGGAGGGAATGTAGATCTGAAGCATTGCCTTCACTTTGTGTGTGTAGATATCTTACCACTAGTACTTCAACTCGTAGAATCGGATTCAGCGAGCTCAGCACTGTGAGTGAGTAATAGTGAGTAACAATGGGCAAGCAGTGATTGGCCATTCCTCTTTTCAGTAGCTAGTTTGGAAGGTTAGAGTTTTGAGAAAGTATACTTATAGAATCAAAGTCAAACAATTAGAGTCAAGGTGTATTCTTATGTCTCTTGCTGATTGCCCAAGGTTTGTACTATCATCCTTTTGAGTTGTGTATACTTATAATTTCGGCATCTTTCTCTAGTTTCACTGTGTGTCACTGAATGTGCTATTTTTCCTTGTTAAGTCTTCAAATTGAACACCACACTGCATATTGCACTTAAGAGGGCACACCACATTTAGCAAATAGATCAAGAAATTGATCTACAAGTGCTCGTTTTGGCATCTACGGTGGGACCTTGGCTGCAATTTGAACTTTTTAGAAGTTAAGCCCTTAAAAGAACGAAGTTGATGAAGAGCGTTAGAGAGATAGTCTATGACTCATACCTGCTCCACCAATAAAGAAGGATCTCTTAATCCCATAAAAACTCCCATAAAGAGCTATCTACGGAAAAGGTAACACTACATGCCTCCTAGAGCTCCACCACGTCCAATTCCACTCCTAGGCACATCATCATCACAAGCATATCGGATCAGCACTCAACACCTCTTTCAACGGATATGGAAGACAACCAAGGACCACAACCCACACTGATGGGGGACAATTTGACTAATTTGCTCTCGGATAAACATCAAATTTCCTTCCTTCAAGGCGGCTCACCATGAGGATGCGCACGATCATGTCAGAAGTTCCTATCCCTATGTAAGATTATGGGTTTACATCAGCGAGAAGATGCCTTACTTGTCTTGTTTCTGGCCACTCTTGAAGGGATCACAGATCGATGGTACAATCAATATGATGAAGGACACTTCACCGTCACCAAGTGTACCTGTAAATCAGCCCCTATTACCAATTCCAAGATTTCAAGTGGAAAGCATCGGGATCTCTTTATGAATAAAAAAATAAAACAAAAAAAAAAATTACAAAAAAAAAAAAAACATTTTCATTAATCATGTACAAATAAATAAGAATACATTTGCACCTCCGAGCTGATGACAATGTTGATAGTGCAAAAGACTTCCAGGCAGCCTAGAAGATGGAGTGTATAAGCAGTTGAGTAGGGAATCTTGGTTGGTCTGATAGAGCTTGTGTGTCTAATAATAGTCTTTTCCTAGGCAAGGCTTGAGGAATGTATTTGTCAAACACTTGTCGGAAATGAGTGCATTTGTTGTTTGCCAAATCACCATAGCAATAAACACGTGATGTGATCAACCCAATGCCATTGCTGGCTGTTTGGTTTGCACAGTCCAAGTACCAAATGATAAGACATAAATAAAGAAGGTTTTGGATATATTAATGGCTATGGATGCAAAAATTCAAAAATGGTTATGGCTATGGATATGGGTGGAAACTTCCGATTTTAGTTATGGAGGTTATGGTTGTGTATGGTTATGCTCTTGAAGGTTATGGTTATGGTTATGGTTATGGTTATGGTTATGGTTAGGATCATGTTGTTACAAGTTATGCCTATGTTTATTGTTATGGTTATTAACTTATTGTTTTGCAAGCTTCAAATATGTTTATACTATGAATGCGAAGTTTTGCTCAGTAATTTTTAAGTTCATGTTATTTGGAGATTCAAATGTACATATTTACAAATGTTCGCAAGATTTTACATCTGTCTATCATGTATTGTAAAATTGTAATGATTTCATTTTCTGTCATAAATGTTATAAAATTCCATGTTTTTGGTCAAGTATAAAAATATGAGTTGAGCAAAGTTGTTATTCTTATGATTTTTGCACAAGGACTTACTACAAGAATTTAAACAAAGAGAATACCGAACAGATTCTCTTTTTTTTAATTATTGAGTGGAATATTGTTGGATATGTGGATGCCTATATAGATGACCATCATAATGCATATATGGACATGTATATAGACATGAATATAATGCATATAGCCACAACTATCTCAATAAGATTAGCAACAGATTCTACGATGTCACTTTGACACCTTGGCAGTGACAGGTGGCCAACGTTAAAATAGACATTTGCAAGTTATTTGGTTGATCTTTTGTAGTGGATTATAGCTATCCGATGTCATTTCCAAAAAAAGAACGATTACGCAATTGCTGTTCAACTATGTACCTTCCATATATTCTGTAAAATGTAGGGAATGTCTCATTGATTTCTTAAAGAGCCCTATTATCTAAATCAAGTAGTTTGCCATTATTATCAACATTAAAGATCATCCCCTATTTTGATTTTAATGAGACATAGAAAACTCTGCGTATGAACACTAATACTAACAATTCCACTATGACATCTATCCTTGTTTTAATGAAATGCTCGAGGATTTCATGTCTATATCCACTTAAGATTTTTCTACTGAGAAGAATTGAGTTGAAACATATGAACTGTAATTCACTAGGAAGAATGATTTTTGCATGATCGGTGGTAGCTGTAATCATATCAAAATAATATACAAAAGATCTAGAATGTTGCATGAAAATCTCACAGTTGTTGTTACTAAGGATTAATTAATGGTAAACGATTTTAAATAGCCACAACAGCTTCAGAACAATTTTATGTTGAAAGAAGAGCTTGAAAGATAATGTCGAGAAGTCAAAAGTTTAAAATGCTTTGAAGTTAACAGTGCCATCTGTATTCAGTATTCAAACTCTTAAAATGTGAATTGTGGAGTGCTAGATTATCACTTTCCATTTCCTTGTGTTTCTCCTGATTCACGCACATAGAAATATTCCTTCGCAGGAACATACATGCGGGCACGTTTACACTCATATATGCTTTAAAACGCAAAAAAAAAACTTACTTCCAATCTCCTAAAAATCTTTGGCACTTACATGAGTGAATAATGGATCCTCCTCCCTTGGGAAATTATACTTTATAAACAAGCCCCCTAGTTTCAACATGAGTAATATTAGTTCACTATACTGAAGGACTGACTGTTCAAAAATGACACAGATACATATGTATGCTTAGGAAAATATAAATGATGAGCAAGAATAAACAATCGAGCTCTAAGAAAAGATAATAAACGTCTTTAACGACATAATTGAATAATCTCTTCAATCAGACATAATTGAATAATCTTTAACGACATAATTGAATGCAGATAAAACCCAATTTCACCCGTAAATGATAACGCATTTATAAATTCATAGAAGGCAACCACAATCGGTTCCATCATGCATAATAGTGGCCAAAAACAAATGGCATCCCTATTTAGGTCGCAAATGTCCAATAATGGATGCAGAATTACTTGTGAATACATGCTTTCACATAACGTTCCAGGGAAACACATCTATATATACATACGAGCATGAAATTATGTAAATCTATGTGAACAGAGTTTCTGTCCTTTCTTCAGCAGTAGAGAGCACCCCCAATCACAGTGAATCCCAGCATGAGAAAGAAGCAACGGATACAAAAAGTTGAGCCAGCAAAGACGTAGTTGATAGGAGTATACACATCTATCATAAATCAAGTGAAAATCTCAACATCCGATCTCTGCATGTCCGCTGCTATTACTCAAGTGCATACTTGGATGGAATTAGGAAAATTCCAAATTCACCCATGAATGAAAAACGACAACTAACTTTAATGTCGAGATGAACTCAGGAAATGTCCATATAACCAGAAAAAAATGAGTAATATCTATAATATCTCATCATATTCTTCATACATATTACTAATTGTTATGTCTTTTCGTAAATCTTTTATTTACAATACCACATGATCTCCAAAAAAATGCCAAGCCTTTATAGAGTGGAATCCTGCACTGCCTCTTTCACAAATGTTCTTTATGACCTACCTATACCTCCTTTCTGATGGGCATGTTATACATTGTACAAGGGACTCTACAAAACAAAATCAAGTGATCCCCATTAAGTGACAACAATGTCTAATGCTATCTTGTTGTAGATCTTTTATCAAAGCATCTGCTTTATTTTCTTGAATATGAACCTTCTCAAGTAGAATGCATGTAGTGGCTAACCGATCATGAACAAAGTGATACTACATTTCAATGTGCTTGGTCTTTGCATGATAGGCCAGATCCTTAGCCAATGCAATAGCACTTTGATTGTCACTAATTAAATGAGGTGTACCCAAGTCACATGCCAATCTAGAAAACCATATGCTTTCTTACATGCCTCGGTGGCTTCAACACACTCTACTTTTATAGTTAAATAATTTTACATTTTTGAAGATGAAAATTCCAAGAAATAGCACCACCTATGAAGTGAAAATGTACTTTGAAGTAGTCTTTCTATTGTTTACACAATCAACATAGCCAAACTCTTTGTATGCAACAATGGATGCATCACCTCTAGCCAAGTATAGATACATTTCCTTAGTGCAACATCTCAATATTATTTTGACTACGTCAAATGCTTCTTGCCATGCTGGCATATATCTGCTCAGAGCTCCAATTCCAAATTGAATGTCTAGTGTGGTAGCTACCATAGCATACATGAGACTACTAATAGTAGATTAATAAGGAATTTATGTCTTGAATTTCTTCCCATCAGATTTAAGATAACCATCCTTGTTTAGCTTCACATATGTAAGCTATGGTGTACTCAATGCATTTCCATCAAACATATTGAATATGTGAAGTACTTTGATTATGTACTTACTCTAAGATAAATATATGCATCTCTTACTCTTAGCACTAGTAATACTCATACCAAGTAGACTTTTCGCATCTCCCAAATCTTTCATGTCAAAATTTTGACTAGACTTTCTCTTCAGGAGAGACAAATCTTATGAGGACTTCCTAGTAATCAACATAAAGTGCTTATCAAGCTTCCATATAAACATTTCTTAGTGTAGGGACAATGATCTTCATTGCTTCTAGAATAGCTTTGGGGCTTCATGAGCATTCTATCCACATGTCTAGTTTCTTTTCCGTATCGACAATGCTTAGAAACTAAAAAATCAGAGAACGATAACATGGGTAGATAGCCAAAATGAAAACGACAATCCATTCCACTACAACATATATGGACCCACCAACAATGCCATTTACAAGCCATAGGCTTTCTGGTGACAGATAACAAGTGTTCTTTTGAGGTACAGGCAAAGAGTAAAGTAAGCCAACTTTTCTTCCTATAGCAACAAACATATTTCTGTTTGATATGCAAAAGAAGTTACCATAGAAAGCCACTTAAGTTGCAACCAAGGTCATCAAAATGACAAGTTTACAATAAACTATGTGAAAGTTAAGGCACATGGTGTACATTATTCACAGTAAACTATGAACCATCAGTAAATTGCACAACCACATCTCCAATCCCAACAAAATCACATTGATAAGAAATTAGAAGAAGAGTTTGCTATAAAAGTAAAGAACCACTCTCTATGTGGTATCACATGAAAAGAAGCACCAAAACTTGAGAGTTATATGTGGGGAAGGGAAATACCCATAAGAGCATCATTAGACATAATTCAATCAAATGTAAATACATCAACATCATCAAAAATCTTTTATTTTTAGAGACAAAGTAGATGGTGGAGGTAATTGTTTAACATTCCCATGAATCTACTTCTCTTTGCCTTTGGTATTCTTCAAAACATAACAATCCTTTTCATATGTTCTTTCTTATGACCGTGGTGGCATTCAATATCCCTCTTTTTTTATTTGCTTCTACTCTTTTCATGTTGATCATTCTTGTCTTTGTTATTGCTTCTTCCATGTGGTTGATTATTTTCTTGATTACATTCACGGACATTATATGCATCTCCACTGTGTGGAAGCCATAGACTTCTTTCAAATCTCTTCACTCAAAAGTGCACAAGTCATTATAGACAAGCTTTCCACCAAGTGCACTGTTACTAATGGTTGTGTGAAACATATCCCACTAAGATGGAAGTGTGCATAGTAAAAAAATTGCTTTCATCTTATCATCCATGTTTATTTTATTTGCTTGAAACTATGAAAATAATGCATCGAACTCCTTAAACTTGTATAGATGACTAAAAACACTATCTATATCCTTCATGTATAAGTCATATAACTTTCTCATGAGATACCTGTTGTTTGATGCAGTGTCTTGAGAGTTCCATGCTCCACCTTTTTGTCCAAAGCTAGTTTTATTTTCATGTTAGCAGATTTATCCCACATGTAAAGAGATTTGCCCTCTACTCCATATAAGAAGGCTCTCACTTCACTCCCAAAGACACATTCACTCTAGCCCATTGCCAAGAGTATGCATCCTCTTCTCATGGAGTCCCCATGCTCATAGAGCATATTATGTAAGTCTTTTTCATTTACATATTTCATCATGTTCTTTTGTCTCTTGTTTCTTTCTGCATAGTTGGATTTCTTTGTGGTTAATGGAAGAGTCCGAGTATTTTCATTTCAACTTGGTATCTGAGCATGGGTTAAACCTTAGTTTTGTTTTCTTATTATTCAGTTGATTTTATGTTTTCATTTTGGCCTTCATTACCATAGATTCAGCTCATGCTTTCTTAATCCCTCCCTCCCTTGCATCATATATGTCCTTTTCAATACATCTATATTTTATGAGTTTGCTTTTAAAGAATTTTTTTAGAGTTCTATCAAGTAAAGTGCTTTTAACCACTAATCTTGCAATAAAGTGCTTTTAAACGCTAGATCTTGCACGATATTTTATATCCATTACAATAGAGCATTCTATCCTGTCCATTATCGAGTTGGAATCAAATGGAGTCTAATCTCTCAATGCAACCACAGATATCGTTGTGACATCTTCTTTGTGACAATTGATGGGCTCAAACTTGAAGCTCAACAAAGCGAAGCGGGCAAGTGAAAGAAAAGCTGAACCTCAAACACGAAGTTCTGATAGTGTAGCTCACCAATGGAAGCAAGGAACGAATGTCAGTGAAGACTCAGGATTCAAGTACCCTTGAGGAGATCACATATGCGCTATGTGGCTGAAATCTGTTCGGGAGAGCTTCCAACGGTCTTGCGACATACAAGAGAAAATGACTGAATCACTTTCACCCGCACAGAGCAATAGAAGTTTGGTAGAGAGAAAGCACAGGGAGGAGAGAAAGAAGGAGATTGGGAGATAAACTCCGAACGACTCTGTTGGGAGTGACATTGCTAAGATGGCGACACTCGATCAGTGTGTCTTGGCAGCTGATAGAGAACGTGAACTGCAAAGTGATAGCAGCGACATTCATCGAAGGCACTGCAAAGTGATCTCGCACTGTTCTCCTGATGCGCACAACTATGTCCATAGAGAGAACATAGGCTTTCTTCCAAGCATCCTGCAGTTTGTCACGAGAGCAGTGATGCAAAGAGATAATGCGCATCAGAAAAAGAGCGAGAGCAATGGTCAGTGTGCATTGCCTTCCCTGATTCAACAAATCTTATACATTACAGATGGCATCACTTCGGAGTAAAATTGGTTGTTCACCTGCTAGTACGACGAGAAATTGAGCTCGGATTCCAAACTCTCTATGCGCGCAGAGGACAATGTCCATTTCAGACCACGGATGCTGAGATAATCTTTGCGCTACATTTTTAACCCTAACATTACTCAGTCATGCCCATCACGTGAAGGAAAACTAGTCTCAACAGTGAACTAGTCTCAACAGTGATAATAGCTGGACTGGCAAAGGAAATATGCGCTTTATTCCAAAATGAGAACAATAGAAACAGAATCACATGGTTTTACTAGCTTGGTGCTAGCTAAATGAATGCACAAGGCACCACGTCTCATCATCAGTTGCTACATCAAGCATGAAACCTCGAGATCGCAATTGTTCTTTGCAAAGAAATTTATGCATTTTATTTTTCGCCATATTTTCTAGAGTCAACATGCCTAGATTGCCTACTATTTTGCATCTGAAAAGAAGACTTTATGTATGTATGAGAAAAGAGAGATTCTATCACGTGAAAGTCTCTTAAGTAGCTATCTAATATTAGAAGGAGATTAAATTTTTTGAGATCCCACATCATCATCCCATTTGTCGTATGTCCTTTTAGAAGTCTTATATTGTTCTAAATTATGTGCCACACAAAAACAAATATTGTTTCCGACACCACCATGCATCGACATGGTAGGACCCTCCCTCATTACCTTCATTATAACACTATGCACTTTCTACTCTCTCTCACATAAGCTATGTACATGCATTATCCATGCAAAAGCATAATAAAACTCTCTCATGTATATGATATCCAAAGCTATCAACAAAGCAAAGATATAGACACAACAACAACAAAGAAGGACCAAGAGGATCAAAGGATTAAGGCCTAAAGGACTTCATCAAAGGATTTCACATAAGCTATGTGCATGCATTATCCATGCAAAAGCATAATAAAACTCTCTCATGTATATGATATCCAAAGCTATCAACAAAACAAAGATATGGAAGCAACATTAACAAAGAAGGACCAAGAGGATCAAAGGATTAAGGCCTAAAGGACTTCATCAAAGAATTTCAACGGCTATGAAGATAAAAAAGAAGACCAAATCAACAAAGCTAAAGGGCAAATGGATCCAAAAAAGCACCACCTACCCCATGATGTAAACTCTTCTACATTTCTAGAGATCCCATATATCCCTAGATCCCCACAAAACTACTTTGTTACCAAATGTCCAAGTATTTGTCTAGGGATCCTTTTGCCCAAAGCTAGTTCCATTCTCTTGCTATGATATATATCCCACATGAAAGGAGATTTACCCTCTACTTCATACAAAGAGCACATGAAAGGAGATTTACCCTCTACTTCATACAAAGAGGACCTCACTTCACTCCCAAAGACACATTCACTCTAGCCCATTGCCAAGAGTGTCCATCCTCTCCTCATGGAATATCCATGCTCATAGAGCATATTATGTAAATTTTTTTTTATTTACATAATTCATCATGTTCTTTTATCTTTTGTTTCTTTCTCCATAGTTAGACTTTTTTGTGGTTGATAGTAGAGTAGGAGTCATTTCTACAAGGTGACCTTATAAATGTTACACAATTTCTAGCATGCCGTCTCCAAGGTCTTACAATCTAAAACTCCAAGACAAACATTATCAACTAGGTGCAAGTGAATTATAGATATAATATCGGAAGTGAGCCATTTGTAGCGAGCCATTTGCACTAGACCCTAATTCACTAGATGCACCTGAAACCTCTAATGCCTTGGTGAGAAATAACTGACTAGAATATTGATAAAACTAAAAATGACCAAGTATCACAATGCTTAAAAATATGACTAGGTGTCAAAATTTGGGAAAATTTTAGAAAAGGTTCTCCAAACAAATGTTCATATCAACAATAATGATCAATAAATAAATGTCAAAAGAAAAAAAAGAGATTATGTGAAAATCTATATAATTTCTTGTAGATTCTCCTCTATCAATTGAGTATATGATCAACAATAAAATCATGAAATATGAATAATATCATTCAAAACTGCAGAAACAAAATAGCATCCAACTAAACCCACTAGTGATTACATATAATCCAAGTAATCAAAGAAACCAATTAGACTTATTGAGGACCTATAAGTTCATCTCCTCTAATGAAGGTAGGATATGTCTTTGATCTACATCACCAAAGAGACCCCAACATCTACGTGTCTCCAAACTTAGAAAACCTAACCATGACCCTCTTTTACACACATAGAAGTCATATGCAAAGTGTTACTGGGTGAACTTACATAGGTGATGTCTTTGAAGAGGTACATAGTGTGTGGTCAGTCAGTATATATGAGCAATGAACAATTATAGGTGAGTTAAAGAGTTTAAAACTAATCCAATATCAGCCTCTTTCAAGAGTCAATATACTCCAACAAAGCACGCTGACAAGTGCCAATGAACTTTCGATGAGTGGTGGTTGCTCCCACCATAATTAAGACCTATTTAAGAAACTTGCAAGAACAGTGGTATGGCTAAAAATAGTCCAAATGATAAACAATCCCTATAGATAAAGCACAAAAAACACCCTTCTTGAAGTTCTTGAACTTGTGCAAAAAGAACTACGCACCAAAAACTTCGAAACTTCTCCAAGAATCACACAAAGAAGTGCTTCAAATATGTTCAGTCAGGCCAAGAAGACAATGTCTTTGAAGACTCGGATCATGCTCAAGGTAAGTCCAAGTCCTAGTTTTTTCCCCACCTATCTGATTGGCCAGATTTTCCTATTGGATGTATGCTGATATCGGAATATGTTTGATATTTTTTTTTTACTTGAGGCCTCAGACAGAACATTTTTAGATTTAGATCGAATCTTTGAGGAACTCTTTTCGCTTGAAGCATGTCTTGAATGATTCCCATAATGAGAGATTAATGTTCTCAAATTCTCTCTCTCTCTCTCTCTCTCTCTCTCTCTCTCTCTCTCTCTCTCTCTCTCTCTCTCTCTCTCTCTCTCTCTCTCTCTCTCTATTATATATATATATATATATATATATATATATATATATATATATATATATATATATATATATATATATATATATATATATATATATATATATATATATATATATATATATATATATGTATACATACATACATACACACACGAGTGTTAGGATGTCATTTGGCCTTTTACATAGACAATAATAGTAACAATCAGTAATAATGTGTATATATAATTTTCATATCAAGACAATTATGGCACTTCAAAGAACCATGAAAGGGTCAATGGGACAAGTTTTTGACCTTTGGAGGTTCTTTGACGTACCATATTCTTGGAAAAATAAATACTCATGGAGTTCCAAATTCCAATAAGATTCTAGAAGTAATTTCTTTGTTTTTTTCAAGAAAATGGTGCAATGTTTAAATCTTTCATATGTAAGATAAAAAAAACATGATTCAATATCCTCAAATACTCATCCCTAAGGACTTCGATTTTAGACGAAGCACATCATATCATCAACATTGAGCAAATTCATCAACTATATGATGCACACCATCGAAGATGTATTTTATCCTCATTAGAATTAAACCCAAACAAAGAAAAAAAATATGAGTAGAAATTCAACCTTGTGAATCACCATGAAAATGAGAAACATGTGAGGACTCACTCTAGTGATGCCAAACGATTATAAAGAAAATTGATAGTTAGCATTAAACACACAAAAATACTTAATTCCATGCATTGACATAACCCATAAACGTTTTACAACTTCACCAATGTGACACTATGGAGTCATGATCATGGATAGGAAAGGTTGGTTTTTTGTTCATGTGGCAAATATAATTTCGAGCCTATTTCTCATATACAATGAGATGATAAAATCTTCTAAGATTCACAACTGATATCAAGACTGTTTGGCTCCTCAACCATCTCTTGCTCATTAGCATTATTAGGCTCTTGATATCATGGCTCTATAGAATTTTGTAAGAGTAATAGATGGTCCTCCAAGTTGAATATTTTCCCAAGATCGTGAACAACTCGAGGCATAGGTTCCCTTGAGGCACGTTGGGACCACTCAAGCTTACCTATATACTTTTTTGCCCGCCTCTTAGTCCTCATCAAGACACTCTGCATTCTCATCTTTAAAAAACTAAATTGTGCATCATCCCCTTCCAAATCAATGGAGTACATGAACGAATTTAGAGGACACGTCAATGTTGTATGTGAAACTTCATTCACTTTCTTTACTTGCCAGAAAACAAATCCAAGATCCAATCTTCTTTAGTTGAAAATAAGTCCAATATTTGGGCAATTTGCTTGTGGTTTTTTATGTGGATTTACCAAGAACTTGTCCCTTTCAATATGTCTTATCTTTGTTATCTCTACTAGGTCTTGGAGAGCATTAGCTACTCCATTGTCATTGTAATGCTCTTTGATTCTCTTTTTAGTAAAGTTCTCATAAGGTTAACAATTTTGTGACACTAACATACCGATAGCCAAGTTATTCCTTCCACAAAATGACACTGGATGAGACTTAGACTTCCAAGATCTTAGAATATCAAGAAGGACTATTCCGTTTTGTGGAATATTGCTATTCTCCTCAAAGGAGGAGTTTTGAGCTTTGAAAAACCTTCTATCACTTTTAGAATATGAGTATATTCAAATGGCTCATTGTCAAAGGTTGGGCCAACCATTCTAAAATAATAAGGTATATCTGCTATACACATGGTCTAAAGTTTCTTATAATCAACTTGTACATGTGATCATCACCACAAATAATAGTATAACAAAATTTAAGAAAAAGGTGTTTGGGATTAGAGAACAACTTTGGAAAATCATTCAAGCAAATGAGATTGAGATTGAGAGGCTACAAAGTGAAGATGTAATTTCTAAGATAATTTTTTTGACCTTGCAATTGCGAGTACAAGTGTTTTGTTTGAGATCGTGCGCTAAAAGAGTTATATATGCTTCATGTATATTGCGTTAAGTATTTCATGTGTTTGTCGATTACTGTGCATGCTTATTCCTGACCAATGCGTGTATCTTGAGATTGTATTGAGAATGTGTGCTAATTGTGTCGTGCAAGCATTGTGTGTATATACATATGTGAAGTAGTGAGTGATTTTATGATTGAATATATGTTTTTGTAAGAGTTATATTTTTATAATTGTGTCTTGGGTATTGCGATAACATCATGATATATGAACATAAAGTTAATTGTGGATGTATTATGTGTGATGTGTATGGTTGCTTCTTGTGCATAATATCTGAAAGATGTGTGGTGCATAAGTGTGTGTTATGTATGTATGTATGAGACAAAATATGTACATAACTTAAATTTTTCATGAGTCATGCATTAAGTGTACTATCTTTATGTTCGTGAATTGATAGGCATGAATAAGTGTGCTGATGTGATCATATGCAAAGAGCATTTATGCATTATGAATCGATTGTGTGGGTGAACATGTGTAAACAATCATATGCTTAACGAGAACACGTTATATGCATTATGAGAGATGTTGTGCTTGTCTGTGTGTTACACGTGCTTGCATTATATGAATAAGTATGTCTGTTTACGTGTGTTGCATTACAAAAATATGTATGTATTAAAGACGTTACTCGCAGCGAGTAAAGTGCCATATACATTTACTGAGTATGCGTATTGTTATGCATGTGGGCGTGTGTGTGTGTGTGTCTCTGTGTGTGTGTCTGTGTGTGTGTGTGTGTGTGTTTAGTACTTTTCCTCATTCTTTCATTTTTTTCCGTATGTGATTGTTAAAGGAATCTTTTTTTTTTTGTTCATCAAGTTTAAAGTCTCTAATTGATCTAAGTCCACGGTTACTTACTCCACTGCACTAGAGAGATAAGGGTGGAGAAGGCATCTACACAAACTACATAAGCACCTTTACTTGCTCGAAATAATGCTAGTAACATGGGGATTGAAAAAGAATGATAAGGCATCCAAATATGTGAAACTATGGACTTGAGACCATCATGCATGAAAAAAAATAACATTCCAGGTTCATATCGATCAAGCTAAGATCTATTATATGATTTGTATAGTATATATCCACATCGTTATTAGAAAATTGATTACCAAGGAAAACACTAATACATGGTAAGGAATGAAATAAAATTCTTTTTCAACCATTTTCACATAAGTTCTCTTAGAACTATCTCATTAGAATGCATACCTAAAGACGGAAACCAAGTTCACGAGAATTTTCAATCCTTTCCCTTGATATAGAGTAGATTCAATCATAAAGAATAAGATAGCAAATCAACAAAAATTACCATGATATAGTCCGTTCTTCAAGGATACTATTTCAAACAAAGTGCGTTATTAGGAGAACTAGAGTACAATTTTCTTGAATGATGTTATTGATGCAACTCTACTCCATCTAAAATATTTAACAGTTTTTTTATAAAGTTACTGGACAGGTTTTAGAATTTCATTTTGGTTAGAAGATAATTAAAAAATCCAATAATTTGCATCACACGATCAATGCTTGTATACTTTTAGCAATAGTAATATGGTTCATTTTCATTTTCGCAATACGAATGCCTTCCTAATTACATCATCTGGGGGCTTGTCTCAAAAGTTTTTGTGCGCCATAAATGTCATTTAGCTTCTGAAAGCTATGAAATATTCGAATTACTTAAGGTTAAGATGCATCTTGGAGCCTTGAAGATAAATACAGAACTATATAATGGAGCCTCACTCTCCACGTGTCTTAGTCATCATACCTTTAGCTACGTACAGTATTATTATGTTCCTTTTATGATTTCATATCTTGCCCATTGGAACCACAGTGGGTTTCACATCAACCAAGAATGTGCTAGTAATCGGAGAATCAATTGAAGAAGAAAGCATTTCCAAAAATCCCTAGAGTATGAGTGCTTTTTTGTACTCTTGTCATGTCTAAGAATAGTTTGATTGTTTGTTTCTTCTAAATAGCGAAGTCTAAAATTTTCAGTTAAAGGCTAATGTCTCTTGCGTTAGATTCCCAAATGCGATAATTTCTATACTTCAATGATTTTACCACCTCCATGACATTACCAGCCATTGTAGGCCCGCAAACTTCTAATAGCCGACCTTGTAAGTACTTTCCAGGATATTTGAAAAACAATACATATCGTGTATTATAGGATACCTGACAAAACACCAAGTTTTATTGCTCTCTCGGATAATATTCTTTTATATTGCAAAATGCAAGTATGTGTCTGTGTAAACAAAGTCTGTGAATGCAGTAAGAGATCATATATTCTCGAACTATAGTCCTTTGGCATGATTCATTTAAATAATGTTAATCTAAATTGGAAATACATTCTAAATCAAAGCGATTGAACTTACTACAGGTGTAGCCATGATCATTGTTTGATAGCCTTCCGAGTGGGATATGCTTAGCTCTTTGAACTGTAACTTCAAAAACATGTCTGAATGTCTCGCCCTTGCTTTTCAGTGACAGCTGCGGATTAAGAGATCACATCAAAATTGTTTATTAGCCAACTAAGTATAAAAAATCTCATCTTATTGTTAAAATGCTTTTACTAAACAGTATAAAAATGCAGTACACTGTGAAATTCGTTTTGAATAAACCCAAAATCTTCAGATTTTGGAGGTTGAGATGCTCACTTTGCCGTCATGGCGCTTGTTCTGAATTCTTTCCAGGAGCATTCTCCCGTGTCTCTGGATCGTAATGGCTGATCGGGTTTCCTGTAAAACCCTCAACAGTTCTGACTTAGAACCGCCATAGACTGTAAGTCTCAATTTTTGGCCCTCTGAGTCGCTACGTGGGTGCCACAGTGAGAAAGAGCCATCAACTAAGCACCTGCTGCTAGTATTTTCATAGCCGCGACTGAGCGTCGGGATGGTAACTTTTGCCAAACCAATGAGATTTTCCAGCCCATCTCTCCTCTCCTTCGACGAACCACAGATGTTGCACCACACTTCAACGAAAAGATTACGCCCTTCTGTTCTATCTGTTAACTTTAAGAGAGCATCAGAGAATTTTCCAGGAAGAACTCCATGAAGGTGATTAGTTATTGCATTATTAATGCTTCGATAGAAGAGCCTGCGAACAGACTGAATGCCGAATTTGATTACTAGTAATAGGGACTGACTGTTTGGATGGAAGGAATTACATCTCATTGTAGAAAGTCCATTGTGAATATAAACATAAAGCCATGTTTCCTGCCACATGCACCACTCTAGTCATCTCCAAAGACCATTCAATTAAAAAGGGAGTCGAAATGTGTGAGGGGATCTGCCTACCCATTAAATAAAGTAGAACAAAATGCTAAGAACTCATTCAGCAAGCATTAATGTAAGCTTAACCAGGTGCAAATTGTAGTCTGAATCCAAGTGATCTCCATTTTAACAAATTCAAGTAAAATTTCACAATTAGCAACCGCATTTCATAATGACAAAGCTCTATTCGAGGAGATACACAGATTTACCAATTTTAGGAGCAAAACATTGCACGGATTGTTATCGTAGTTATGTGAAGAACCACAAAGAAAACAACCAAAACTTTCATACCTCTGGTTTAGAAGCCATATTATTAAGTAAGGAATAACGACCTTCCTCGGGGACACCGCGTACAAGTGTCAGTCCGATTTCCAGAATCGCCAATGGTTTTTTATCATTCTGTTTAAGCCAAGAGATATTACTTTTCTTCTGGCATCTGGAATGACCATTTCTATGCTGTTGTTGAGCACTTCTAGTATCCTGCCCGCAGCCATTCCCTGAAGCCGGCTCAGATCGAACTAGAACCATGTGTAAGTCCACTGTCGAAGGACTTTTCTCTACTACACTTTGAAGAGGTAGATATGCATTGCCACAAAGAACCTCCCCACCTCCAGTGCTCACTTCAATAGAAGCCGTCATCATTTCGTGCGTTCTCCATAAGTTAGGAAGGGCTTCATTTGAAGGTAGATTCCAAAAGAGTTGAGAATGGTGAGCAAAGGAAAATTCATCTCCATTACTTTTTATGGGCATTATAGAAATACGCTGTTCAGGAGAGCATCCAACTTCCCGATTTTCTGCTATAACAGCAGGGAAGATGAGGGTCAGCAAGCAAGTAGGAGTTATCGTGTCTGTTCCAGTGTCTGTTCCAATATCTGTGCTTAATCTATTTGAAGTATTTCTTATGTTCTGACATAGTACAAGTTTTCCCACGTTTACACTGAGGGAAATAGAGTTTGCGCTGGGACGAGTACCTGCCATTCGAAACAGTCATGAAGTAGTGACGATAAAAAGTATGCAGTATCAGCATAACACCACTGTGAAAAAATTTTTTTAAGGTAGTCAGGAGCCAATTTTGATTTTTATGATTGTACGTACAAGTGAATAAATTGCACCTCTCAAGATGCAGAAACGTGAGAATCAACAGTTAGGGGTAAGGAATTCTTCTGCGGAAAAACTGGATGTGCAGAAAATAAAATTTGAAACGAACGATGCCTAGGAACAATATGAGGAAGGTGAAATGCACAGGTAGTGCTTTACCCTTACAGTTCTTGTAAACTGAAGAAGATGCGACCTTTACGTCTGCAGGAAAAAAAAGCTCTTGAAGCAAGGCTTCCTCAGCGAGGTCATCGGGACGTTCTTGTTCGTAATTTACATACTCAAGTAAATCTCCATCTTCTTTGCCGTGTCCTTCTTCTTCTCTATCTTCTTCGTCTTCTTCTTCTCTTGAGCTTTGGCTGTGTCCATCTCCCGTAATGCTATCTTCACTGTCTACAGAAGAAGTATCTTTTTCAGCAAGAATGTTTTGGAGCAATCCAACGTCGAAGGAGGTATCATGCTTTCTGCCGCCGTTCTTGTTAATATTTGTTGGCCGAAATTTAGAGGTCGGCAAAGTGTCTTCTGAGGCTTGAACCAGCGCGTTCCGGAACGCCTGTACTCGTCTGATGAGCTCACTCCATGGGTCCATAATTGATCGTGACAACGTTGGCGCAAATTCAAGAATTCAGATTTAAATACGGGGGATTAGTACGGTAGATTTATTCCCAGAGTATTTAGTTTAATAGAAAAAGGGCCGCTTGTCCATGGGCGCTACTACTAGAGTTCCCCTACCAGCTTCTTTCATAACTCTAAATGGTGACGCGAATCGCGATGCCTTCTCGTGGCAACAAAACTTCCCAACTTCCAAGTTCCCTCCAACCCTCTCGTGGCATGGAACTTGGAACCCCATCTTTTTATCGAGAAACCTTCGTGTTTGACAAGTTTATCATGTGATGCTATTGTATGCAATTATGTGAGGACCTTGTGGAAGTTGGTTGAGCTTTGGCTTATTGAGGTAGAGGTCCACGGTTCAAGGCCTTGGTTGGATATGTATGGCTTTGGCCAGTGAAATCAGTTGTAATGTTGTAATCTTGTCTAACCCCTGCTTTGTGGGGATCTCACGAGTACTATGTATATTCACTTGTACAATTGCACTTTCAAAGTTAAAGCTCGAGGGAATACGATTCGGCTTAACTTCCATTTAAAAAAAGAAAATAGCCAAATGACCTTTGCGTTCAAGTAACCTGACCCACCTTTAAATGCACTTGTATGCCTTTCAATTGAGTGACCTCCATACCAAACATGGATCGGCCTCATGTCTCTCTTGGCCAACTAGTCTATTGTTTGTATCATCCTTCACTCCCGTCAAGGCATGTCCCTCTCATCTTGGGCTCTCAATAGTGGAGTCCCTTTGTAATGTGACTTTGGTCCATTTTCGCAATGTAATAACATTTCTACAATCTTGTCTCGCATTCGACATTCTTTCCCTATTGGCAAACATTCTAACATAACTTGCCAGTCTTGCGGGTGTGGGCATCCCAATGGCATATTGGCCCATTTTGCCCCTCAAGCTCTTCATTGGCAAGTCTCTATGGGCTACATCCAACCTGCAGGTGTGGGCATCCCAATGGCATATTGGCCCATTTTGCCCCTCAAGCTCTTCATTGGCAAGTCTCTATGGGCTACATCCAACCTGCAGGGGATAAAACTTCGGGTTACCAATCGCCTTGCACAAAACTTGGTTATCAAAGCTAGACTTAGACTCCATGTCTCTCCGTCAAGTTTTATGTGTAAATAGCCATTTTAGTCCCACGTTTCCTCTAGAGTGTTTCATCTTGTTGGAGTACGAAGTATGCGAAAGCACACAAACAGCATAAGGAAGAAGAAGAATTTTGGATATCAACACAATACTAAATGTATTACTAAGTGAATATACAAAGACAAGTGACCCGTTAGGGTTATATGCATATTTAACTAAGGGAAAAAACCTCCTAAAAAAGTGTATGGGTGGTCCAAAGTGTGTTCATATAAATCACTATGAAGCACACAAACAGCATAAGGAAGAAGAAGAATTTTGGATATCAACACAATACTAAATGTATTACTAAGTGAATATACAAAGACAAGTGACCCGTTAGGGTTATATGCATATTTAACTAAGGGAAAAAACCTCCTAAAAAAGTGTACGGGTGGTCCAAAGTGTGTTCATATAAATCACTATGAAGCACACAAACAGCATAAGGAAGAAGAAGAATTTTGGATATCAACACAATACTAAATGTATTACTAAGTGAATATACAAAGACAAGTGACCCGTTAGGGTTATATGCATATTAAACTAAGGGAAAAAACCTCCTAAAAAAGTGTATGGGTGGTCCAAAGTGTGTTCATACAAATCACTATGAAATATACAAATAAATTCCTTTCGGAGTGATGCAATGGAGCTTGCAATCATGTATAAGGAAGTGCCAAGCTATGTAAAAGAGATCAATCCAAAAAAGGAAGTAAGCCCAAAGCTTTGTGAAAAGCTTCAAAATTCTCCTTAGGAAGAGCCTTTGTGAACATGTCTACAACATTATCGAGTGTGGTCACATAAGCCAAATAGATCTCTCGAGTAGAGAACCTCTCCTTGACATAATGATAGTGTACCTCAATGCGCTTTGTGCTACCATGGATTACAAGGTTCCTCATAACTTCCAATGCACTCTAACTGTCAGTGAAGATGGTGGTGGTAGAAGACTTACCAACACCCAAGCTAGCTGAAAAACATCTCAACCACAAACACTTAATAGTCGCTATGAAAGATTCCCTATACTTAACCTCACAACTAGAAGTGGCCATAGTAGGCTGCTTCTTGCTCAACCAAGATATGAATGAGCTACCAAATATGAATAAAAAACCACTGGTGGACACATGAGTGTCATAGCATCTTCCCAGTCTAATTCAGAAAAAAGTTGTAAATCTAGGAGTAATAATCCCCCCTTGGTATAAAACAATCCAAGTAGATAGGTGCTAGTCAAGTAGTGAAAGATGTGTGTAACCCCTACTAATGCTTGACACCTGGGAAATCCATAAACTTACTCATCTGAGAGACAACAAACTAAATATCGTGTCAAGTTATGCACAAGTAAATCAAGCATCTAATTGAGAACAACATCCAATGCATCTCTAGCATCCTGAAAACTGAACCGTAAACCTATTTCCATGGGAGTGGCAATAGGTGCAACCTTCAAGGTCAAAATCTTGCAATAGTGTATCAATATATTTTGTTTGATACAAAGCTATTCTCCTCAATTCCCAAATAATGATGCAAATGCCCCAAATTTGACATCTCAAAAGAGGCATGCAAATCCTCCTTAAGTGTAGCAACATGCTTCTCATTAGGATCAGTGAGTAGGATGTCATCAACATATACAAAAATGATCAAAATTACATCATTTGCACGTTTAACATATAAGGTTCTCTGAGTTCGATTGTTCTCAAAACCACATGCTAGCATGTCTTGATACCAAGCACATGGTACTTGCTTCAAACTGTTGATATATTTAGGTAGTGATGTGTGTGAACACTCTAGGACCACGGGGGCACTTTTTTCCCTCTTTAGGAGGTTTTTTTCCCCCAGTTTGTATATATGCCTATTTCCCTAACAGGCTACTTATCTTTGTACATTCTAGTGGTAATAGATTTAGAATTGTGTGCTGTTCTCCAAGCTTCTTCTTCTTCCTTGTGTTGTTCATGTGCTTCCTCAGATGTCTAACTCCAACAATTAATATCAGAGCATGTCGCCGCTTCATCTAGGGTGTCGTCAACACCTCTCCGGTTGTATTCTTAGAATCGCACGAAATTTGGTGAGCATACTCAGGGTGTTTTAGAGATCAAAACTTCTTTGCTTTGTGGTGCCAAAATCGCGATCTCAACTTGTTTCGGCCTTTGAATGCACTATTGCAGTGCTTATGCATGCTATTTTTCTTTTTCTGCCAAAGTTATATACCTGTTTCGTTTCGCCAGTATAAGCGTCTCAAAGTTTGCTACAGGTTTAGTAGAATTCCTCTAAGCAATTCTATTCAACTTTTTAAGATACAATCAATTTTCTGCATCAAGGTATTTTAGTCACCGGCCATGGCTAAAAGCAGTGATGTATTCCGTATGTTGCCTATTGAGGATAAGTTGGATGGTACCAACTACTCGTTATGGGCTTATATGATGCGACATGTATTGGTTGCTAAAGGACTGTGGAACATTGTGCAAGGTGTTGAAAAACGTCCTATCACACCTTCAAATGTTACAACTATAGGTACTGAATCTGATGCAAAAGGTGTCAAAGATGATGATATTCTACATATTCATGTTCGTGCTCAGGTTTTTGCTCCACCTACTGCGGAGCAAATTTGTTGGGATGGCAGAGATGCCCAGGCACATGCATTGATAGCTTTGTCTGTCAAATGTGCCATTATTCATCACATTCACTCTTGTAGAACAGTTGAGGACGCTTCGGATACACTTACCACATTGTACTAGGCTAGGAATGAGGCTCGTGTTGCTTACCTCCAAAAATGGTTGGGAGTGAGCACATGAATGAAGGTGATTCTATGGGCAATTTTCTAACAAAGATCAAAGACTTGAAGGAAAAATTGATTTCTACTGATGAAGTTATACCAGATAGCTCACTTTGTGCAGACCATTCTGAATGGTCTTCCTAATTCATATTAGAGTTTTGCTTCTACTCTTCAGTTGACGATGAAAAACAATCCAAATGTCTTGTCATTTGAGGAGTTAGTCTCTGTTATGTTGCAGGAAGATCAGTCTAGGTAGAACAGGTTTATTATGCATGTTGCAGATCAAGCTTTCCTTGCTAGTCAGAAGGGCAAAGGAAAATGGAGCTCTTCTATTAGTAAGCAGAAATCTGCAAATGCTACACATTTGAAGAAGGAAGACAAACATGAGAAGAAATCAGAAAACCAAAAATTGTTTTGCAAATATCGTAAAGCAAATGATCATATCATTAAGAACTGTCCAAAACTGGTTGCTAAAGAGGCAAAGAAGAAAGAGTTCGAAATGGTTGTTGTAGAGGCATCTACACCGACAATTGAGTCTGCTAATCTTGTGCAGGATGAAGAATGGGTGTTTACTACTCCTTGCAGTTTTGACCCATCTTCTCATGAGCAGTGCATGTCTGCAGTAGACTCAGATGTTTGGTACTTTGATCATGGGAAGACCAAACATATTACCTCAAAGCGCAGTTTCTTCTATTCACTAGAGCCTACCCCTACAGGGAATACTGTTACATGCGCCAACAACTCCTCTTATCCTATTATGGGAGTTGGTAAGATCATTTTGACTACTGCTGATGGTAGTTATTTCACTTTGTCAGATGCTTTGTTTGTGCCAGGGATCAAGAACAATATGTTATCAGTTTTTGCATTAGCCAAGATTGCCTTGGTTGTGAAATTTGTTGATGACAAATGTACACTTCATGATCTATCAAATGGCAACATCATTATTGCTTTTGGCATTTTATGTCCTAGGTTGTATAAGCTCATAGACTATGAAAGATCTAAAAATGATTCGGCATGTGCAGTACATGATTCTCAGGCTATGTCATATGCAAAGCTTTGGCATGCACGTTTTGGTCATCTGAATTTTGCTAGTTTGCTACGCCTTGTAGAAATCTGAAATGGTGTCATCTTTACCCAAACTTAAGGCACCCGGAAAACATGTTTATGAAGGCAGTATTTTGGGCAAAATGCAGCATTCCTCCTTTCCAAAAGATGGTTCAGTTCGGGCTACTCAGAAATTGCAGCTTGTACATAATGATGTATGTGGTCCTATGCAAACACCTTCTTTTGGGAACTATCTTTACTTCATGACTTTCATCAATGATTTTTCCATGCATGCATGGGTATATCCATTGAAGGCAAAGTCCGAAGTTTCTATGTGCTTCAAAGGGTTTCTGGTTTTGGCTGAAAATCTATTAACATGTAAAATGGGCACCCTCCATTCTGATCGAGGGGGGAATATATGTCTTTTGACTTTAATGCATCTCTGGTTGAATGTGGGATAAAACATTAGGGTACAGTGCCGTATACATCTCAATAGAATGGAGTTGTTGAATGAAAGAACAAGTCACTCATGGAGATGGCAAGGTGTATGGTCAAGAGTCAGGCTTTATCACCTAGTTTCTGGCTTGAGGGTGTTATGTGTGCAGCATATGTACTTAATAGGTGTCCCACTAAAGCACTGTAGTCTATGACTCCATATGAGGCTTGGCATGATCGCAAGCCATATGTTGATCATTTGCATGTTTTTGTTTGTCTAGCATATGCATTAGTGCCTCAACAACATCGCAAAAAATTGGATGATAAAGCAGTAAAATGTATTTTTGTTGGGTATAGCTCTGAAAGTAAAGGCTATCGTTTGTATCATCCACATACTAAACACATTCTGGTTAGCCGTGATGTTGTCTTTGTGGAAGATGTTATTCAGCCATTGCTTTCATGTACTAAGGAGACATTTGTTAGCTCCAAAGACATGTATGATAATTTGCTACCTCTTTTTACAAGTGGACATTCTAGTGTTGGTCCTAATGAGGCAACTTCTCAGCCTTTGCAAGTTTCATGTGATGATGCAGATCATCCCATTTTTTATGTAGATTTACATAATGCACCTGTTGATGAGAGAGCTGATATTGAGGAGGCAAAAACTATGCCAAAATGGCTAGTGCAAAATTTGTGTGATAGCAAATTAGATGCACTTCTGTCATATCGTACTCAATCAGTTGTCATAGTACCTCTTTTGCATCAGATTGCTATGTTATGGCTCCATCTAGTGTCAATGAACTTGTTTCATTTGATGAAGAACAAAATTCTGAACATTGGCTAGCTGCAATGCAATGTGAGTATGATGCTATCATGAAAAATGGGACCTGGTCTTTATGTGTCTTGCCTCCTGGCAAGAAGGCCATTGGCACTAAGTGGGTGTACAAGCTGAAGCATAAACCTCATGGAACAGTTTATAGGTATAAAGCTAAGCTTGTTGCAAAGGATTATGCATAGGAAAGAGGCATTGATTTTGATGAAACCTTTGCTCCTACTTGTCGAATGGCTATTGTTCATAGCATCTGTGCACCTACAGATCATCATGGTTGGAATGTACATCAGTTGGACATTAAAACAACATTTTTGAATGGTGACTTGCATGAAGAAATGTATGTTTTTTAGTCCCGTAGCTTTGTAAAGAAAGGGCATGAAAACCAGGTGTGCATGTTAAGAAAGGCTTTATATGGTTTGAAACAAGTACCACGTGCTTGTTATGAAAAGATGCATGCCTATCTGATTGCACATGGTTTTGAGAACAATCCAACTGAAAGCACCTTATATGTTAAGCATGCTAATGATGTACTTGTGATCATTGTGGTGTATGTTGATGAGAAGCTGCTCACTGGTCCTCACGAGAAGCATATTGTTGATTTTAAGGCTGATTTGCATGCATCATTTGAGATGTCTGATTTGGGGCATTTGCATCATTATTTGGGCAGTCAATTTATGCATGTTGATGGTGGAATGATGTAATCGAGCAAGATTTCATCTGATTATATGCCAGCCCCCAAAAAAAAAAGTTTCCTAATGCCACTTCTTTTTGTCCCTCGAGAGTTCACCGCTCACGATTCCCCTCATTTCATCTTGTCTGGTCGGAAAAATTTGTCCTTCAAAATTTGTCCCTCAAAATTTGTCCTTCAAAATTTGTCCTTCAAAATTTGTCCCTCAAAATTTGTCCTTGTAACACTCTTAGCCCAAGGGAAAGTGCCTACACTCAATGATATTTTGCCTAAGCTTTTTGATGTTAGGTCAACGTTTATCACCCGAAGTTCCCAATTTCACTCCAATGAAACCTTGGAGAGGATGAAAAAATAAGTGCAAACATAAGTATCCAACCCCAATGATCCCTTCTAACAACCTCCCTCTCTCTCACTCTTGCCCATACATGTGCCCTCATGCACTCGCACACACACACACACACACACACTTTCTCTTTCTCTTTTTACCTACTCTCTGTCACTCTTTCACACACCTACTCTCAAACATGCACACGCTCGCTCACATTCACCTATAGATACTCACATGCATACCCTAACACATGCACTCTCAACCCCCTTTCAACCACTTACTCTCTCTCTTTTACCCACTCCCGTATCTTTTCACACACCCACATACCCCAACCATACACCCACACTTACACATATACACACACACACTCTCGCACCCTCTATCCTCTTTAACTCTCTTCCCCTTTTTTCTTCTTCACTCTCCACCTCTCTTTTTCTCCTTCCCATTCACACACATTCAAAAAAACTTTCATCTCACGGAAATCATCATAAGAAGAATATAACAGTCACATGACTTGAGGATAATTCCAGAGAATTCATAGAAAACTCTTTATAAGCACGAGATCTTAATAAACAACTTGATGTTCGGTAGTTATTATTTGTCTATAAGTGCATATGCAGTCGAATGTCGACTGATTGTACCTTCAACAATTATTTGAAATTCATGCCCAACTCTGATATTAATGAGCGTTCAAACCCTTCCCAAAAGATCTTAATCATACATATAATATTGAACGAAAACAACAATGATACCCGATCTCTCATGCAATAGGCATTCATCTTTTAACATTCATAGTATGAAAAGGTTCGAGTACACTTTCACATGATCGTAAATCTTTAGAAAAAGTTTCGTTGCAACACGAATGACAACTTTAAAACAATAGAACATTGTCACTGCCTAATGATCTCGACGGCCCGTGTAATTCAAATGCGACTCATCACACCGTGAATGAACATTGTAATGCATACATGGTTTGAAATTAAACTGCAACACGACCTCTGTTATATATCTCAATGTGAACCATGCAAAGGATCTCAACACTGAAGCTAATGCAAAACAGGAGCAACGCTGATTGCTTCATCAAGGGGATTCTGCATTTCGAAGGTCATATGCTGTAGGGTGTTATGCTCTGCTACTAGAACGATTACGATCACAAGTGAAGTTTCGGCATTGAAATTTTAATCTCAAAACAAACAAAAAACTTCCTTGGCGGTTCTACGAACGTGAAGAGTATAACAGTACTTTATTTTTATCTTGAAGGTTAGACAATATATCCCAAAATAGTCATTAAAGCATCGACTCCATTCAGCAAGACAGATGGTGAATAAAACTGGAATGTATCATCCACAAATCCTCAATTGGGAATACGTGTCTACTCAATAAAGATCTCTAGAGATGCGGAATCAACATATCGAGTACCTCTGTATTACACATATACTTGCATATTGATCCACCGTTGGTAATTGTGCATAATAATCATCGGCATATCCTTCAAAGGATCATCTCTCTGGCATCGAATAAGTCTTTTCGCCTTCACCTCCTAGAGTCTGAACACGAGCAGCTTGGAATGCTCGAGATGCTCCCTATGTCACCCCTGCTACCAGATGGATTTTGCCCCTGCATGCATGCCAGCATCCATACGACAACCCCCCACATCAAATGATATAATCAGCTGCTCGCTTCAACTGTTCCAGGTAATTGCATGTCACATAGAGTACGGAAAGATAGAAAGCAGAGGGCATGACTCCTGCGAAAGAACCCCGGAGAAAAACGCGAGGACGTCCCGTTCTTAAGCCGCCTCCGATAAAACTGCTCACCCCCAATCACATAGAGCAGAAAAAAACAAAAACGCTGTCGACGAGAAGAGGCGAAGAAGAAGCCTTCGTAGGTTTTTTTCCCTTTTTCAGTATCACCTGAAGAACAAGCCAAACCAAAAAAAAACGGAAAAGAGAGATAAAGGTCTGCCGTCCAATTCGTGTGAGAAAAACAAAAGAAGTTTCTACTTTCTGCACACAAAACCGAAAGCGGCCAACTTTGTTCTTATCCTTTGACAATTAAAACGGCCAGCCTTTGGGATAAGAACAAGGAAATGGCTGAAACACCTCCACATCTCTGAATTCTTTTTCGATGAGGTGTCGAAGATCAATTTCCAGAAATCGGTCAAATGATTGTATTTGATGTTTGATAAGAAGCATCCCCCTTGAAACAAAGCCGCTTCTAATTTCCTCTGCACGTCAGTATTTCCTATGTTCTTAGGAGGCTTCTCCATGCTCAATCCCTGCGAAGCAACTTCTCAGAACCCTTGATGATAACATATCCTCCAACTTCAAAAACACAATGGTCTTTTTCAAGTGAAACCTTTTCTCCACATCCCTGCAATCTGCAATAAGAAGATCCCACCATCACCGGAATCCTCCAAATCGAAACATTCTTCACAATTTCTTCTTGTTCGAGTTCTTGTCCTTTCCTGTTCAAACAGCCCATGATTGACTTCTCATTATAATTCATAGTCGATAGCCCTGTTTTCCTTTACCAATATCTGTATATACATTGACCACCATGACAAAAAGCCATGTCTCCAAGTATTGCCTCCCTTGACAGCCTCCCTTTTTGACCAAGAAGTTGTCGTGTTACCTCCAAATACTTCTCATCAATCATCAAATCAACTCTTCAAGTACCTGAAATCAAACGTATTTTCCTGCCAAATAGGACCACATTAGTGCATCAAAACCAACCATTTTTTGAGCTAACATACTCCCCTCTTCTTATTTGCGAAGTCGTCCTCGACGAGCCACTCTATGCTGCCATATAATCCACACAATCATGAACATGTTAGTTTACAACTTGTTTGCATACCTTTTCATCGAGCCATCATTCCAAGTGGACCTGCACTCATCGAAGCTATTAGTGCTAAAAAAATCACTCATGAATACATACAAATCATTCACTTCAAAATGATCCAAGAACATGCACATATATGCAACTCCAATTCCAACATGCATCAAATTGCTCATGCATTCCATTATGAAAATAGTCTCAACCAAAATAACACATGCATACCTTTCCATGTTTTACACATGCAGCTATCATTGCGGAAAACAGAAAAGAAAATACCGAAATAAACAACGACAACTGAAATGAATCCAACAGGAGATGCAACATACCCAAAATGCATACCCCATTATTGCACCTACTATTTGCTATGTACAATTATTCCATGACTAGACACTCCCGAAGAATCCCCATCGTCGTCCTATAGAAGTCATCGAGACTCGAGTACAGGTCAAGTCCTACATAAAAAACCCTAGAGTGCCCCACATACTGGAAAACCCTCAGATAGAGCACACAAGTTATAAAGCAAGACCGTTGCGTTACCTCGCTAAAGGTCTCATCTATAAGTACACATACAGTATCCGTGCCTTTGAGAATGTTGATTCAGAGTGAGCTGATCTGTCGCAAGCCACCATATACCAATCACACAAGCAAATAACGTTCCCTTCCAGGTGATCATCGCCCTCTCCTCTCTCTCTCTCTCCCCCTCAGGAGTGGGGAATAATTTCATATGTAAATTTTATTTATATTCACAAGTTGGCCTACGTTGACATTGGATGTGATTCGTGGGCCTGACCACCGGCCAAGTTGATTCCACCCATCTACCAATGCAACACAGCGCACAACACACAAACACATAATGATAGACAGTAACATATATCAGCTAGCCCATAACGAAGCTGGATGCGGCTCGTGGTCGTGACTACCCAGCCACGATGGCTCCACCTACCTACCAACCCGTTATGGCACGTAGCTAAGACACAAACATGTACATCCCAAGCCTATGGCGAAACTAGCTGCAGCTCGTGGTCCTAACCGCCCAGCTAGGATAAATCCACCCACCTACTAGCCCACCATAGCGTGTTGGGTACAATCACAACAACACAATGTTTATGTTTTCTTTTCTTTTCTTTTTTTTTTTCATAGTTAATTAATTCGCCCCAGTCCTGAGAATTAGGGAGAGGAAGAAAGGGTTGCTCCCCACTTTTCCCACACATGCATGCAACCGTTCACACTCAAGCCTTTGACAGATCAACCACCTCTTCACTCCATTCTCTCAATTACAGACACTACACATGTACTCATTGATTTGACTTTTCACTAGGTAACTACAACCGGCTATGCCTTGGTCCCTCATATGCTTATCCTTAGATGCTCTAGAATGTGGGTCTCCGGGATGTCTCATATAGCCTCACCTCGTACTCGTATCCCGACGATTTCCCTAGGGCGAGTCAGGCTCAACTTCAGGAGCTCTGTCATCACTTCCTATCGTTAACACATCTGCCCAAGCCCAAGTGATATCGTTCTCTTCGTTAGGCATTTCCCTCGAAGGATCGAAATAGTAATATCGATCCCCCGCCCATCCTACATGTTGGATCAGGTATGTTTCAAACCACTCAATATGAAATATAACATCCAAACCCTGGTTTATGAAGCATACCAGCCAGTGCGCTGTTGGAGTTAGACGTCTGCGGAAGCACGCGAACAGCACAAGGAAGAGGAAGAAGCTTGGAGCACAACACACAAGACTGAATGTATTACTAGAGAATGTACAAAGATAAGTAGCCCATTAGGGCAATAGGCGTATATACAAGCCGGGGGAAAAAAACCTCCTAAAGAGGGAAAAAAGTGCCCCGGCGGTCCTAGAGTGTTCACACACATCACTACCTAAATATATCAACAAATCCCCCTTGGGAGTGATGCGGTGAACAAGGAGCTGGCACTCATGTATAAGGAAGTGCCGAGCTATGTGGAAATCACTCCACAAAAGGAAGTAAGCCCAAAGCTTTGCGGAAAGCTTCAAACTTCTCCCTAGGCAGAGCCTTCGTGAAAAGGTCTGCAATGTTCTCCTGCGTGGGCACATATGCCAAGCTGATCTCCCCAGCAGAGAACCTCTCCCTGACATAGTGATAATGCACCTCAATGTGCTTAGTGCGAGCATGGAACACAGGGTTCCTCGCAACTGCCAATGCGCTCTGACTGTCAGTGAAGATGGTGGTGGCAGAAGACTAGCCAACACCCAAATCAGCCATAAGGCGTCTGAGCCACACACACTCAACAGTCGCTGTGAAAGCTTCCCTATACTCAGCCTCACAACTGGAAGTGGCCACAGTAGGCTGCTTCTTGCTCAACCAAGATATACATGAGCTATCAAGCATGAAGCAAAAACCACTGGTGGACACACAAGTGTCATAGCAACCAGCCCAATCTGAGTTAGAAAAAGCATGCAAATCTGGCGGTAGTGATCCCCCCTTGGGATAAAACAACCCAAGTAGTCGAGTACCACTCAAGTAGCGAAAGATGCGCTTAACCGCTTTCCAATGCGTGACTCCTGGGCAATGCATAAACCTGCTCATCTGTGAGACAGCAAACTGAATATCTGGCCGAGTAATGCATAAGTAAATCAAGCATCCAACAGCCTGCTGATAGAGAACAGCATCAAATGCATCTCCAACATCATGAAGACTCAATCGTAAACCTGTCTCCATAGGAGTGGCAATAGGCTTAAAGTCTTCAAGGCCAAAACGCTGCAATAATGTGTCAATATATTTCGTTTGACACAAAGCCATTCCACCATCAACTTGCATAAACTGAATGCCCAAATAGTGATGCAAATGCCCCAAATCAGACATCTCAAATGAGGCATGCAAATCAGCCTTGAAATCAGCAATATGCTTCTCAAGAGGACCAGTGAGCAGCATGTCGTCTACATAGACAACAATGATCAAAAGCACATCATTAGCACGCTTAACATATAAGGTGCTTTCAGTTGGACTGTTCTCAAAACCATGTGCAATCAGATAGGCATGTATTTTCTCATACCAAGCACGTGGTGCTTGCTTTAAACCATATAACGCCTTCTTTAACCTGCACACCTGGTTTTCATGCCCTTTCTGCACAAAGCCACGGGGCTGAAAAACATACACTTCTTCATGCAAGTCACCATTCAGAAATGTTGTTTTAATGTCCAACTGATGTACATTCCAACCATGATGGGCTGCAAGTGCACAAATGCTCCGAACAGTAGTCATACGGCATGTAGGTGCAAAGGTCTCATCAAAATCAATGCCTCTTTCCTGCGCATAACCCTTTGCAACAAGCCTAGCCTTATACCTGTCAACTGTACCATCAGGTTTACGCTTCAGCTTGTATACCCACTTAGTGCCAATGGCCTTCTTGCTAGGAGGCAAGTCACATAAAGACCATGTACCATTCTTCATTATAGCATCATATTCAGATTGCATAGCAGCCATCCAATTTTCTGAATTTTGTGCTTCATCAAAAGAAACAGGCTCATTCTCATCACAGAGACTAGATGCAGCCATAGCATAGCAATTTGATGCAAAGGAGGTACTACGAGAGCCTGAACGAGTACGATATGACAAAGGTGCATCTAATTTGCTATCACGCAAAGTCTGCACCAGCCATTTTGGCATAGTTTTTGCCTGTTCAATATCAGCTCTCTCATCAACAAGTGCATCATGTAAATCTGCATCAGAAATGGCATGATCTGCATCATCATATGAAACCTGCAAAGGCTGAGAAGTTGCCTCATTAGGACCAGTGCTAGCCTGTCCACCTGTAAAAAGAGGCATCAAAGTATCATGCATGTCTTTGGAGCTAGCAGATGTCTCCTTAGTACATGAAAGCAATGGCTGAATAGCATCTTCCACAAAGACAACATCACGGCTAACCAGAATGCGTTTAGTCTGTGGATGATACAGACGATAGCCTTTACTTTCAGAACTGTACCCAACAAAAATACATTTTACTGCCTTATCATCCAATTTTCTGCGATGTTGTTCAGGCACTAATGCATATGCCAAACAACCAAAAACACGCAGATGAGCAACAGATGGCTTGCGGTCATGCCAAGCCTCATATGGAGTGATAGACTGCAACGCTTTCGTGGGACACCTGTTTAGTACATATGCTGCACACATGACAGCCTCAAGCCAGAAACTATGTGGTAAAGCCTGACTTTTGACCATGCACCTCGCCATCTCCATGAGTGACCTGTTCTTTCGTTCAGCAGCTCCATTCTGTTGAGGTGTATACGGCACTATACACTGGTGTTTTATCCCACGTTCAGCCAGAAATGCATTAAAATCTGAAGACATATATTCCCCCCCTCGATCAGAACGGAGGGTGCCCATTTTACATGCTGACAGATTTTCAGCCAAAACCAAAAACTGTTTGAAGCACATGAACACTTCGGACTTTGCTTTGAGTGGATATACCCATGCATGCCTGGAAAAATCATCAATGAAAGTCACGAAGTAAAGGTAATTTCCAAAAGAGGGTGTCTGCATAGGACCACAGACATCACTATGTACAAGCTGCAATTTCTGCATAGCCCGAACTGAACCATCTTTTGGAAAGGAAGAACGCTGCATTTTGCCCAGAATACAGCCTTCACAAACATGTTTTCCAGGTGCCTCAAGTTTGGGCAAAGAGGACACCATTTCAGATTTCTGCAGGCGTAACAAACTAGCAAAATTCAGATGACCAAAGCGTGCATGCCAAAGCTTTGCATCTGACATAGCCTGAGAATCATGAACTGCACATGCCGAATCATTCACAGATTTTTCATAGTCTATGAGCTTATACAGCCCACGACATAAAATGCCAGAAGCAATAATCACATCGCCATTTGAGAGATCATGGACTGTACACCTGTCATCAACGAATTTCACAACCAAGCCAATCTTGGCTAATGCAGAAACTGATAACAGGTTCTTTTTGATCCCTGGCACAAATAAAGCATCTGACAAAGTGAAAGAACTACCATCAGCAGTAGTCAGAATGATCTTACCAACTCCCATAACAGGATAAGAGGAGTTATTGGCGCATGTGACAGTATTCCCTGTAGGGGCAGGCTCGAGTGAAGAGAAGAAACTGCGCTGCGAGGTAATATGTTTGGTTGCCCCACTGTCAAAGTACCAAACATCTGAGTCTACTACAGACATGCACTGATCATGAGAAGATGGGTCAAAACTGCAAACAGTAGTAAACGCCCATTCTTCTTCCTGCACAAGATTTGCAGACTCTGTTTTTGGTGTAGAGGCCTCTGCAACAACCATTCCAACCTCTTTCTTCTTTGCCTCTTTAGCAGCCAGTTTTGGACAGTTCTTTATAATATGATCATTTCCTTTACAGTACTTGCAGAACAATTTCTGCTTTTCTGATTTCTTCTCATCTTTATCCTGGTTCTTCGATTGTGCAGCATTTGCAGATTTCTGCTTACTAGTAGAAGAGCTCCATTTTCCTTTGCCCTTCTGACTAGCCAGGAAAGCTTGATCTGCAACACGCATAATGGACCTGTTCTGCCTGGACTGATCTTCTTGCAACAGAACAGAGACTAATTCCTCAAATGACATGGCATTCGGATTGCCTTTCATCATCAATCGAAGAGTAGAGGCAAAACTCTGATATGAATCAGGAAGGCCATTCAGAACGGTCTGCACAAGTGAGCTATCTGGTATAACCTCATCAGCAGAAATCAATTGTTCCTTCAGGTCTTTGATCTTTGTAAGAAAACTGTCCATCGAATCACCTTCATTCATGTGCTCACTCTCCAACTGTTTTCGGAGGTAAGCAACACGAGCCTCATTCCTAGCCTGGTACAAAGTGGTAAGTGTATCCCAAGCATCCTTTGCTGTTCTGCAAGAGCGAATGTGAGGAATAATGGCACGTTTGACAGACAAAGCTATCAATGCATGTGCCTGGGCATCTCTGCCATCCCAACGAATCTGCTCTGCAGTAGGTGCAACAAAAACAGCAGCACGAACAGGAATCTGCGGAATATCATCTTCGACACCATCTTCATCAGCTCCAACACCTGTATTTGCAGTACTTGTCGTTACAGGTGTAACAGGACGTCTTTCAACACCCTGCACAATGTTCCACAATCCTTTTGCAACCAGTACATGTCGCATCATATAAGCCCATAATGGGTAGTTGGTACCATCCAACTTATCCTCAACAGCCAACATACGGAATACATCACTGCTTTCAGCCATGGCCGGTGACTAAAATACCTTGATGCAGAAAATTGACTGTATCTCAAAAAGTTGAACAGAACTGCCCAGACGAGTTCTGCTAGACCTGTAGCAGACTTCGAGACGCTTAAACTGGCGAACAGAAACTGGTATATACCTTTGGCACAAAAGGACGAAATAGCCTGCACAAGCACTGCGATAGTGCGTTCGGAGGCCGAAACGAGCTCACCAAATTTTGTGCGAATCTGAGACTGCAAACGGAGGAGTGTCGACGGCGCCCTAGAAGAATCAACGACCTGCTCTGATACCAATTGTTGGAGTTAGACGTCTGCGGAAGCACGCGAACAGCACAAGGAAGAGGAAGAAGCTTGGAGCACAACACACAAGACTGAATGTATTACTAGAGAATGTACAAAGATAAGTAGCCCATTAGGGCAATAGGCGTATATACAAGCCGGGGGAAAAAAACCTCCTAAAGAGGGAAAAAAGTGCCCCGGCGGTCCTAGAGTGTTCACACACATCACTACCTAAATATATCAACATGCGCTTGCTCCACATCATATTCGGTATCAAAGTCGTCGACCTCTATGTCCATGCGGGCGAATGTTTGGTCCGAGAAATATATCCCCAGCTCGTACAAATAGAGTTGAGTTATTTGATCTGCCATTTTGTTACTTAGCTCCTAACAGTCTCTGCGCAACAAAAAAATAATTAGAAGTCCAAAATCTTGAGCTAGCAAGGGATAATATTTATGACAACAAAAATCATAGCTTACATATGCGCATATATATATATATATATATATATAACTATACACCTATGTACAAGGAGTCTACTACGTCCTTTCGCTTGGATCTCGTCTGGCTTCTCCCGTCCTAATGCTAGTTGGAATATGGTTTGACTCGAAGCGCGTTAACCTTCACGGGAGCACATTCTTCTCCTAAATCTTGAATTTGCATGGAACCATTGGAGTTGAGTTCCACCACTTTAAACGGCCCTGCCCATCTTGTCTGTAACTTCCCCGGGAATTTATAATATTTACTATCATAGACTATCACCAAATCCCCTTCTTGAATCACATAGGTCTTGAGATTCTTGTCATGCCTCTCCTTACGTCTTCTCTGAATAGCTTCCAGACTTTGCTGTGCAATGAGTCTCTCTTCTTCTAGCTTGACCAGTTGTATGTACCTCTCCTTCAATGACTCTTCCTCTCCCAGCCTGGCCTCAATGGCCACTCTTAATGTCGGAACTTCTTTTTCGATGGGAAAGATGGCTTCCTCGCCATATACTAGGGAGAACGGAGTGCTCTTAGTTGTCACTCGATAGGATGTTCGATACGCCCACAAAGCTTCCAAACGTCTCTCATCCCAGTCTCCCCTATGCACAGCTACTGTCTTTGTCAGAATCTGTTCAAGAACCTTGTTGGTAACCTCCACTTGTCCATTCGCCCTCGGGTAATATGGAGTGTTTTTCCTATGTTTGATCTTATACAATTCCATTAATTCCTCGATCAATTCGTTGACAAAATGTGTTCCTCTATCACTCACTATCTCCAACGGGCATCCGAATCGAGTGATAATTTGTTCATACAAAACTTTAGCTACATCAATAGCTCGGTCAGTTTTCAGAGCTTTAGCTTCTACCCACTTGGTAACATAGTCAGTGCAGACCAAGATATACCTATTGGATCTACGTCTTGAGGGAGGATCAATAGGCCCCACAAAATCAATTCCCCATTTTTCGAAAGGCTTAAGAGCCAGCACCGGCGTAAGAGGAGCTGCATGTGCTAATGTTGGTTTGCCCATTCTTTAGCATTTGTCGCATTTCTTGCAGTATGTGTGAGAGTCTTTAAACAGCGTTGGCCACCAATACCCAGCCAATAAGATCTTTCTTGCCGTCAGCTCACCAGCAAAATGCCCACCACAGGGTTCATCATGCAATGCCCTCAAAACTAGGGTTGCTTCTTCTTCCTCGAGACACCTCCGATAAATGCTCTCATGGACAAAATATCGATAAAGGTGCCCCCCAATGATGCTATGGTGTTTTGCCAGTGCTAATAGTTTTTGCTTCTCTCTCTTGCTTGCTCCCGGCGGGTATTTAGTGGTGCACAAGAAATTCACCAAGTCGGCATACCAAGGTACCTTAGCATCAACCTGAAATAGATGTCCATCAGGAGCATCGTCGGGCACACCAGAGATTGGCTCCTCATTAATAATTCGAGATAAATGGTCGGCCAATATGTGCGCTTTGCCTGGTTTGGTTACCACTGTGAATTGAAATTCTTGTAGGAGTAGCATCCACCTCATCAATCGCCCTGATAACTCGGGTTTATTGATGATATACTTTAGGGCTTCATGATCCACATAAAACGTGAAATGCTTTCCCATCAGGTAATGCCGATACTTGGTTACCGCAAAGATCATCGAGAGGCATTCCTTTTCTGTAGTCGTGTAGTTTCTTTCAGTGCTATTCAAGTTTCGACTTGCGTAATAAATAGGGTGGTCCAATTTCTTTTCATCGGCTTGACATAGCACTGCTCCAACTGCAGTTTGAGAAGCATCTGTATGCACATGAAATTCTTTCGTCCAATCAGGTGCTACTAAAATCGGTGCATTTATCAATCTCTCTTTGATCAAGTCGAATGCAACTTGACACTCCCAGTCCATTGATATTGTTGTTCTTTCCTCAAAAGATTCGTCAGTGGTGCTGCTATTGATGCAAAATTTAATATAAATCGTCGATAATAATTAGCATGCCCCAAGAATCCTCTGAGTTGCTGCAAGTTTTGAGGAGGTGGAAGTTGTCCGATTTTTTCTACTTTATCCTCGTCAACCGCAATCCCTCTTTCGGAAATAACATGTCCCAAGAGCAATCCTCTTCGTACTCCAAATGTACACTTTTCAGGATTTAATGCGATGCCTTTTTCAATGCTTCTTCTTAAAATAGCTTCGATCCTCTCCATCATGTTTTCATCGTTGCCTCTGATCGCAAAATCATCGAGGAATATCTCCATCCAATCCTGCAAATAGTCTTGATATGCAGCTATCATTGCCCTCTGGAATGTGGCCGGTGCATTGCATAAGCAAAATGGCATCACACGATATGCGTATGTGCCCCATTCCGTGGTGAAAGTAGTTTTTGATTAATCCTCTTCATGGATTTGGATTTGGTTGTACCCACTGAAACCATCCAAAAATGAGTACAATTTATGGCCAGCCACTCTGTCCAAGATTTGATCAGTAAATGGCAAAGGGAAGTGATCCTTTTTTGTGCGCTCGTTCAACTTCCGATAATCTATGCAAATGCGGATTTTCTTATTTTTTTTCAGAACAACTACAATTGGTGATACCCATTCGCTGGATGCGATGGGATATATGAATCCTGCTTCCAATAACTTAGTCAATTCCAGCTTGATCAATTTCGAGTAGACTGGATTTGTCCGCCTAAGTCGTTGACATATTGGTCGGGTGCCTTCCTCCAAATCTATATAATGTTGGCAGATTCGGGGATCAATTCCTCTCAGATCACTGTATGACCATGCAAAGGCCTTGCTCAAATTTTTGAGTGCCAATTTAATGCAATCTCGTACTCCATCTGGTAGCTCTGACCCCACGCTCAAGAACTTTTCTAGAAAAACTTCCCATTTTTCCACCTGAGCTTCTCGCGAATATTCCTTATTCCTTGATGACGTTGTGATTGGGAAGTGCTCCCCGATCACGCGTGCATGGTTGGCCAGTAAATCATTGTTTTTTTCTGTTTCAACCGGACCCAATTTCTTTAGTTCAGCTTTTGCAATGGCTTCCGACACTTTAGTCTTACTCTTCGCTTCTTTTTCCGATTCTCGACTTCTCCTTAGAATCTTTGCTTCTAGCACTCTGACCCTTTCTCTCAACTGTTGTACTTCCATTGTCGGAGCTAAGTCCAGCTTCAACTCTTCTTTTGAAGTTCCCTTCTCCAGGGATTGGGTAGCTTTGCTTTCCTTTGCGTCTATACTCAACATGTAGCACTCAAATTCACTGGTATGTGTCAACCATCCTAGAAACTCCTGGTCTGAGTCATCCTTGTAACATACTGGATCTTTGTATTCGCCCACTTTTGTGTGTTGAAGGTTGGATAATTGCAAGTTAAATCCATCCTGTGAAAGGTCCTTGGAAGTCTCCGTGCGCAAGGCAAATCTTACCCGTGCCATTTCTTGTCTAACCTTTTCCTTTGCTTTTTGCTCCCTTTCCTCAGCTGTTGTCGATTTCTTGCCGGACAAGTTTTGAGACACTTGAAGTTGTATTCGATCAGCCTTCGGTCCAATTGTGATAAATCCTGTGCGCCAATCGTGCACACATTCGGCTTGCACCAACCATGGCCGTCCAAGTAAGATCGAGAAGGTGGCCTCTGAGGTCCTTGGTTTTACTATCAGATAATCAACTTTAAACTCTAGACCGCCCACAACTGTGTTTACATTCTTCAAAAGACCAGCAGGCTTTACTTGCGTTTGATCTCAGTCATAAGGTTGACCGCCCACAACTGTGTTTACATCCTCAGTCATAAGGTTGACTGCGCTCCACTATCTAACTGAGCACCGGGGACTGCATACCCTTTAATCTCGACTATCACAGCTGGAGCATTCGAATCAATTTGTGTAGTAATACTTTGAATCAGACCTTGGACCTCTTTATCTTGTCTCTTTTTATCTTGAGCTTTCCTCGGCTTCTTAATATATTCGTTGTAGAATTGTTTCCTGTATGCAGGTGAACATTTCAGCAATGTGCCAATGTCCAACGTGACTTCCATGTCAGCAGGAAATGGTGCTATGCCTGGCACAAACTCCTTGGTCACTGGTGGAAGAATCTCTATCTCTTCCCCATCCTCAAACTCTTGCTGCTCAGCAAATCCTCCAACTTGGTTTTCTACCTCTCCATGCTCAGCTATCTTCTCTTATCTCGCTTCTTCGCTTTTGCCTTCTCGATGTTTCTTTGAGTACTCTTGGGTCCTTGTGACTACTACCACAGTTGGCTCTTTATGTGGTTTCTTGGCCTGGTAAGCATCCACAAAGTGCATTGACGAGCTAGAGCCTTCTTGAGGGTTCGGTGTCTTGAACACTACTCCGATCGTAGGAACGTGCTCTTGAGCTCTCGTTGTGGAATGCATCTGAGTATCAACATAATTCGAGGACCCTACTGGTCCCTTATCCTTGCCAGTGGAAGCTCTTCATTTTGGACAATCTTCATCAAAGTGGCCCTCTCCACTACAGTACCTACATAGTGGGGGATAATCAATTGGTTTCTTTTCATTTGGACATCTAGATTGAGTATGGCAAAAGCCATGGCATCTCCAACACTGGATTGGACCATCTCTTCTTTGATCACGTGCGGCTGCTCTCGGATAGTCTCCTCCCTGACCCTGAGCACCATATCCATAAGTCAGTTTGTTTTCCCAACGAGATGTAGGTGGGACACTTTGAGCGGGCAATCTCATGTAGGGTCTTTCTATTGTATCTCCCGATTTCATGGTCCTCTCTTCATAGGCTCTCTTGTTGTAACATCGGTCCTCCGTGTGATTGGTCCTTCCGCAAAAAGTGCAACGCATTCTAGGTGGCGATCTATATGAGAATACTCTTGAGACTGTAGGGCATTCTGAAGCCAAATGGCCGTAACCGTGGCACTTTCCACACCATGTATTCGATCTAAACACTTGGTTGGGGTTTGTAGTTACCTCTGGTTTTACTGTGTATGTTTCCTGGGTCATTGTGGCAGCTTTTATAGCTTGTGTGACCAAATCCAATATTCGTTCTTCAGTTAGCGCAGGCTTTACCTCGCCTGGCGTGCTAGTGGCAGCTACAAAAGCTGGGGTCGTCAATGCGGGACTTTCTTGGCCAGGATCTTTCATCGGTATGTTTCCTGGGCCTCCCATTGGCTCGTATAAGAGCTCCATCTTCCTCTGCTGACATAATTGTACTTCCTCCCAAAGCCTTGCTTGTTCCTTAGCATCTATTAAAGTGGCAGGCCTTGTCAGGCTGATATGCTGCTGCGCCGTAGGATCTCTCAATCCCGCAATGAATCTTCTTTTCAATGTCTCATCGTTCGGGGCATTCGTGCCCATTTTTCTTACCAAGGTTTCCATTCTTTGATTGTAGTTATCAATGCTCTCATTGACTCCCTATTGCAGGTAATCCATCTGTTGGGCCAATCTATCTTGGAAGCCTTGTCGTCGAAACTTTGCCAAGAAGGCTTCCTTGAGCATCTGATACGTTCCACGCTCTTGTGGTGTCAAATTCCCATACCAATTGGCTGCCTCATCACGGAGAATAGCCAAAAAAATCCTCAACCTTTGACCCTGGTCAACTACCTCATTGGCCTCACAAGTAACCTCAAATAGCTGGATAAAACTATCCGGATCCTCATCCCAAGCACCTGAGAACTTGGTGAAGTCCCCCAAATGAATTGAAATCCGTTGAGCCATTTCGAACAGAGGTGTGATGTCAATATCACTTCGATCCCAAAAATTTAGTGCATGCGGCCTCAGGATCCCTCCTTCAAACTTTTGCACTTGATTCGCGACTCTCCTACGGGAGTACACGTTTTGGGCAGATTTCTTCGAGCTAGTCGAGGTTGAATCACTTTGCAATTCCCACCTCTTCCTTTCTCTTTCAAGGGCTCTTCTCTGAGCGCATTCCTCTCTTTGCGTTTGTGTTGCTCCTCAGGATGAGCTCCCCTCGCTCATGTACTAGATCTGGAGTCCGCAAGCTCGGCCAACATGTGGTGCTAGGCGAACCTATGGCACTCTCTTATAGAGATGTGCCAAGCTTTTCCTGGTAGATGCACCAAAATGTAACACTCTTAGTCCAAGGGAAAGTGCCTACACTCAATGATATTTTACCTAAACTTTCTGATGTTAGGTCAACGTTTATCACCCAAAGTTCCCAATTTCACTCCAATGCAACCTTGGAGAGGATGAAAAAATAAGTGCAAAAATAAGTATCCAACCCCAATGATCCCTTCTAACAACCTCCCTCTCTCTCACTCTTGCCCATACATGTGCCCTCATGCACTCGCACACACACACACACACTTTCTCTTTCTCTTTTTACCTACTCTCTCACTCTTTCACACACCTACTCTCAAACATGCACACGCTTGCTCACATTCACCTATAGATACTCACACGCATACCCTAACACATGCACTCTCAACCCCCTTTCAACCACTTACTCTCTCTCTTTTACCCACTCCCGTATCTTTTCACACACCCACATACCCCAACCATACACCCACACTTACACTTATACACACACACACACTCTCGCACCCTCTATCCTCTTTAACTCTCTTCCCCTTTTTTCTTCTTCACTCTCCACCTGTTTTCTCCTTCCCATTCACACACATTCAAAAAAACTTTCATCTCACGGAAATCATCATAAGAAGAATATAACAGTCACATGACTTGAGGATAATTCCAGAGAATTCATAGAAAACTCTTTATAAGCACGAGATCTTAATAAACAACTCGATGTTCGGTAGTTATTATTTGTCTATAAGTGCATATGCAGTCGAATGTCGACTGATTGTACCTTCAACAGTTATTTGAAAGTCATGCCCAACTCTGATATTAATGAGCGTTCAAACCCTTCCCAAAAGATTTTAATCATACATATAATATTGAACGAAAACAAGAATGATACCCGATCTCTCATGCAATAGGCACTCATCTTTTAACATTCATAGTATGAAAAGGTTCGAGTACACTTTCACATGATTGTAAATCTTTAGAAAAAGTTTCGTTGCAACATGAGTGACAACTTTAAAACAATAGAACATTGTCACTGCCTAATGATCTCGACGGCCTCTGTAATTCAAATGGGACTCATCACACCGTGAATGAACATTGTAATGCATACATGGTTTGAAATTAAACTGCAACACGACCTTTGTTATATATTTCGGTTTAAGGAGAAAGTTGTTTCTTTTATATGTTAGACAACACATACATCCTGCCAAATGGTTCTATAATCATACAAATCATACTTCTCAATGTGAACCATGCAAAGGATCTCAACACCGAAGCTAATGCAAAACAGGAGCAACGCTGATTGCTTCATCAAGGGGATTCTGCATTTCAAAGGTCATATGCTGCAGGGTGTTGCTCTGCTACTAGAACGATTACGATCACAAGTGAAGTTTCGGCATTGAAATTTTAATCTCAAAACAAACAAAAAACTTCCCTGGCGGTTCTACGAACGTGAAGAGTATAACAGTACTTTATTTTTATCTTGAAAGTTAGACAATATATCCCAAAATAGTCATTAAAGCATCGACTCCATTCAACTAGACAGATGGTGAATAAAACTGGAATGTATCATCCACAAATCCTCAATTGGGAATACGTGTCTACTCAATAAAGATCTCTACAGATGCGGAATCAACATATCGAGTACCCCTGTATTACGCATATACTTGCATATTGATCCACCGTTGGTAATTGCGCATAATAATCATCCGCATATCCTTCAAAGGATCATCTCTCTGGCATCGAATAAGTCTTTTCGCCTTCACCTCCTAGAGTCTGAACACGAGCAGCTTGGAATGCTCGGGATGCGCCCTCCGTCACCCCTGCTACCAGATGGATTTTGCCCCTGCACGCATGCCAGCATCCATACGACAACCCCCCACATCAAATGATATAATCAGCTGCTCGCTTCAACTGTTCCAGGTAACTGCATGTCACATAGAGTACGGAAAGATAGAAAGCAGAGGGCAGGACTCCTGCGAAAGAACCCCGGAGAAAAACGCGAGGACGTCCCGTTCTTAAGCCGCCTCTGATAAAACTGCTCACCCCCAATCACATAGAGCAGAAAAAAACAAAAACGCTGCCGACGAGAAGAGGCGAAGAAGAAGCCTTCGTAGGTTTTTTTCCCTTTTTTAGTATCACCTGAAGAACAAGCCAAACCAAAAAAAATGGAAAAGAGAGATAAAGGTCTGCCGTCCAATTCGTGTGAGAAAAACAAAAGAAGTTTCTACTTTCTGCACACAAAACCAAAAGCGGCCAACTTTGTTCTTATCCTTTGACAATTAAAAACGGCCAGCCTTTGGGATAAGAACAAGGAAATGGCTGAAACACCTCCACATCTCTGAATTCTTTTTCGATGAGGTGCTAAAGATCAATATCCAGAAATCGGTCAAACGATTGTATTTGATGTTTCATAAGAAGCATCCCCCCTGAAACAAAGCCGCTTCTAATTTCCTCTACACGTCAGTATTTCCTATGTTCTTAGGAGGCTTCTCCATGCTCAATCCCTGCGAAGCAACTTCTCAGAACCCTTGATGATAAAATATCCTCCAACTTCAAAAGCACAATGGCCTTTTTCAAGTGAAACCTTTTCTCCACATCCGTGCAACCTGCAATAAGAAGATCCCACCATCACCGGAATCCTCCAAATCGAAACATTCTTCACAGTTTCTTCTTGTTCGAGTTCTTGTCCTTTCCTGTTCAAACAACCCATGCTTGACTTCTCATTATAATTCATAGTCGATAGCCTTGTTTTCCTTTACCAATATCTGTATATACATTGACCACCATGACAAAAAGCCATGTCTCCAAGTATTGCCTCCCTTGACAACCTCCCTTTTTGACCAAGAAGTTGTCGTGTTACCTCCAAATACTTCTCATCAATCATCAAATCAACTCTTCAAGTACCTGAAATCAAACGTATTTTCCTGCCAAATAGAACCACATTAGTGCATCAAAACCAACCATTTTCTGAGCTAACAGTCCTTCAAAATTTGTCCTTGTCCTTCAAAATTTGTCCTTGTCCTTCAAAATTTGTCCATCAAACTTTGTCCATCAAAATTTGTCCCTCAAAATTTATCCTTCAAAATTTGTCCCTCAAAATTTGTCCTTCAAAATTTGTCCTTCAAAATTTCTCCCTCAAAATCTGTCCATCAAAATTTGTCCCTCAAAATCTGTCCATCAAAATTTGTCCTTCAAAATTTGTCCTTCAAAATTTGTCCTTCAAAATTTGTCCCTCAAAATCTGTCCTTCAAAATTTGTCCCTCAAAATTTGTCCTTCAAAATTTGTCCCTGAAAATTTGTCCTTCAAAATTTGTCCCTCAAAATTTGTCCCTCAAAATTTTTCCCTCAAAATTTGTCCTTCAAAATTTGTCCTTCAAAATTTGTCCCTCAAAATTTGTCCCTCAAAATTTGTCCTTCAAAATTTATCCCTCCAAATTTTTCCTTCAAAATTTGTCCCTCAAAATTTGTCCTTCAAAATTTGTCCATCAAAATTTGTCCTTCAAAATTTGTCCCTCAAAATTTGTCCCTCAAAATTTGTCCTTCAAAATTTGTCCCTCAAAATTTGTGCCTCAAAATTTGTCCTTCAAAATTTGCCCCTCAAAATTTGTCCCTCAAAATTCATCCTTCAAGATTCGTCCTCGGTGCCAGAATCAAGTCGGCTATCAAATGTTTGATGAAGTGTTGATTCATGATAAGAAAGAGTCTCGCATTCAAGGCCATATTCCGAAGTCTTCAGGCGCTTTTGAGTCAGTTGGCTATCAATACCACAATTAGACCACCTACCCAAAATTAGCCAATTCTCCCTCCACTTTTGTCAAACTAGTTTGGCGCATGTGCAGCGTACAGTGATGGTGCAGTAAATGATGGGATCCGGTGGAAGCCACTCTCTTGGCCGCATGTGTGCAGTAAATAGTGACAGTGCCTTAAATGATGGAATCCGGCAGAAGTCACTCTCTTGGCCTCGAGATTTATATAAGAAGCAGTTTGCACTCATTTGGAGTACGTACAGACGGTCAGAGATATATGTTAGTGAAGGGTCCATTCGGAAGGATATACAGAGATTTAGGAAGCTGAGGGATACACTCACTGTCGTCTCTCTGTGATTCTAGCTTATGTCAATTTGGGTCTACTTGTGTTACTGTGGTATTTTGAGAGTGTTCTAATCAGGCTTCTCCTTGATTATTCTCTGCTCACTCATGTGATTTTGCCCACTATAGAAGAAGCTTCTCTGTTGGAGAATATACAGAGTGAGAGCTTCAGCGTTTGGGGCAGTCGGCATGACAATGAGATTGGATATACTGGGATAGTCACTTGTAAGCTGGATTTCATAGCATTGTATACCACACTTGTATACCTTCTCTGTGTTTGTATACTTTCTATGTGTTGAGATGTCCTAGTTCATCTTTCAAGTGATCAGACCTTTTGTACTATTAACAGGTTTATCTTTTGTGACTAGTGCAATTTTTTTTTAAATCTTGGTCAAGTTGGCCGTTTTGGCATCTTTGTAACACTCCATTTGTTTTTCGGTTTATCTTTTCAAGTAGTACCTCACACAATCATGTTACAGGGTATACTTCCCTAAGGAGAACCTCCCTTGAGTAGAAAGAGTACTGGAAGTATAGACCCGGTTACCCCCTCTACAGTTTGGCACGCCCTGTGGGACCCTTGCATTTTTGTGTGAGGTAATTAGTGCAGTATAGAGTGTGTCACACTGTTTCTTGTTTTTTTTGCATCCTGTGAGTGGGTACATACACTCGAGTAGACAGAGAACCTCTTCTTGTAGAAAGGAGCATCAAGAAGTCAGCTCTACCTTCGGCGAGTACCCCATTGCCCTTAGATTTGTCCATTGAATTGGCTTCAACCCCACTCTCAAAAGAGAAGCTGAGGAGGACATTATATTTTTCCTCAGATACTTCAGAAGAAGCACCAGTGCCAATGGAGGATCTTCCTCATTTAATCTTTAGGTTGAATATCAAGCTCCCGACTTTTAAGGGGCTGGCTTATGAGGATGCAGATGATCACGTGAGGAGATTCATTTCCTTATGCCGCGGACGAGGTCTGCAGAATCGAGAGGATGCAATGCTGGTACTCTTCTCATCTACATTGGAAGGTCTTGCCGACAAATGGTATAGTCAATATGCAGATGGCCACTTCACTACGTCTGCCACATGCTCTAGGTGATTTCCTGGTTAAAAAATGGATAGAGAAAGCTTTTCCCAAGTCATCTTAGCAGAAGCTTCGCGAATCTCTTAGATTTGATGCAACACTGGATGATTTTGTTGCAGCTGCATCACGCATTGAGGAAGCTAGGCTACATTTTGAAGGAGATACTCATCCAAATTATGCATCACACTTAGATCCTATTGAGCAACTCAGGAAGGAGTTGGAAGCCTTAAGAATGTAGCAGAGTCAACAAGAAGAGAAGGTCATACCACCACCACCACACCACAATGTTGATGAAGTAGCTCAACTTCGTTGTGAGTTAGAAGATTTGCGCACTACACAGGACATACGAAGGCAGGTTTGGTGTACAATATGTAGCAAAAATAGACATTCAAATGTTAATTGTCCTAACAAGGTGAGCTGTCAATTCTGCGGCAAGGATGGTCATGAAGCAAGAGACTGCTACTACCTCAAGGGAGTACAATAGCATGGTAACCCTCCTATTCTTGATTATGCTAGTACTTCAAATGCACCTAATAGAGAAGAGGCCCATCGCAAGCAAGTACTTCAAGATCTCTATGAAGGTAAAACTTCACATGAAACATTGCAAGTAAGTACTTCAAGATCTCTATGAAGGTAAAAGGGACACATCACATCACATCATGTAAAGTGAAGCATTGCAAGTAGTTCAAGATCTTTATGAAGGTAAAACCCCCTCGAAGGTTTACGCATTAGAAGTAGAGGTTCCAAGTTCTCTGTTCGCCCACGATACCCAATCACGAAGGTCATTGCCACATTCGAAGATGATCAACGGAAGCTTGCCTTCTGTGGCTACCAAATCTTGAGTGAGGACATGACCATTAGAGTACCTAACGATCTCTCCGGATGGCTTACATAACATTTGTCACTAGCCTCTATAATTGAGATGAATCCCTTCAACAAGTGAAAACATCATCACAATCAGGCCTAGATATAATAGGCCACTGATGTGTTATCGCTGTGGTGAGTATGGCCATATGCAGAACAGGTGTTCTCTACGAGAAGGTGCACCTCCCTATCAGCATTTTCTAGATGCCAAGGATCATTATACCAGAGATTGCCCAAGAAGCCGCCTTGCTCCAATTCACATGATTGCAGTCTCCCCACAAGTAGAAGGTATGACCACTCAGTCTTATGCTGTTTCATCTTCTTCAGTGCTCATGATGACTAGAGCTAGGCAAGCGGCAACCTGTAGAGAGGAACAACAGGGACTCAAACATAGAGATGAGGAAAAGAAGGCTGGTTGGAAGGGCCAAGCAGACATTGAAGGAGCTTATGATATGGTGACTACTTCCCTTAAGGACCAACCTGCAAGCTCTAAGGAAGACACACAAGAGGTTAACATTGAGGAAATCTTGAAAGGTATTCATCACAAGGTTAGTTTGTACCAACTCATAAAAATGGATTCGAAAGTAAGAAGTGATTTATTGAAAGTTTTAAGGCAAGCAAAAGCACTACAAGATTGGGGAAGAAACCAGATGTGGATCTCCTCGAAGACTAATAACCACTTACAGGTACACTTAGAAGAAGGATGTGACTCCAACAAGACAATTGGATATGTAGATACTCAGCTAATGCCTTCTGTACCCCAAGAAGAAGAAAATTTGTTAAATTGGATGATGGGTGGTGCAGAGTGTTGCACTGTTGAGATTACTGAAATAAATGAAGAACTTGCAAAAGAATCCCAAGGAAGGGAAAAAGAGTCGAAAAATGAAAATTTAGGCTCAATCACTCACAAAGGAGAAAAAATGAGTCCTTGCAGGAAAACAGAGACCGAGGTCAAGAAAGAGCCTTTGGAGATCAAATTTGGCCATTTTTCATAAAATGGTCTTGGTGGTCAAAAAGTAGCAGAAAGTGAGTTAGTAACTTCGGGGGGCCCAAATAGTCAAATTGGGCCATCACACCAAATTAAAGAGCCTTTGGAGATAAAATTTGGGCATTTTTCACAAAATGGTCTTGGCAGTAAAAAAGTAGCAGAAAGTGAGTTAGTATCTTCGGGGGCTCAAATAGTCAAATTGGGCCATCGGACCAAATTAAAGAGCCTTTGGAGATCAAATTTGGGCATTTTTCACAAAATGGTCTTGGTGGTCAAAAAGTAGCAGAAAGTGAGTTAGTATCTTCGGGGGGCCCAAATAGTCAAATTGGGCCATCGGACCAAAGTGGTGCATTCGATCAAAATGGGCCAATTTTGCGAGGATTCAACACTACAAAGTTCTACAAAAGGGTAGAAAAGCCTAAAAATGTCAAAATTGAAGAAGCCTTTGAGGAGGCTAATTTTGAGTCTCAAGGGCCTAATTTTGAGCCTGAGAGCAGAGAAGACCTTCTGTTTTCAAAAATTCCTCAATGATGGATCAAGCAACATATTGTGCAACATAAGGTGAATTCCACCGCTGCTCATAGTGCAGATGCTTTTTCAAGAGAGACAAGTCCTGAAATGCTAGTTCAAGAAGTGAACCTGGGAGATGAAGGAAATCCTCAAATAGTCCACTTAGCCTCTTGGTTGTGGCACTCTCCCTTTTTACAATAGAGGGTAACTTCTCTCCTTTTCTCCTATAAAAATGTCTTTGCATGGTCCTACAAGGATCTAACATGGATTCCAGAGGAGCTTGGAATACATCGAATACCCCTAGTAGAGCGAGTAATGCTAGTTCAAGAAGTGAACCTGGGAGATGAAGGAAATCCTCAAATAGTCCACTTAGCCTCCTAGTTGTGGCACTCTCCCTTTTTACAACAGAGGGTAACTTCTCTCCTTTTCTACTATAAAAATGTCTTTGCATGGTCCTACAAGGATCTAACAGGGATTCCAGAGGAGCTTAGAATACATCAAATTCCCCTAGTAGAGGGAGTTGCACCTGCAAGAAGTAGGCCATATCGTCTCAATCCAAAATATGCAGAGGCAGTAAAACTCGAAATCACAAAACTTGAGGAAGCAGGTATTATTGTTCCAGTAGAACATTCAATGTGGCTTTCATCTATGGTTATTGTACCCAAGAAAAATAGCGAAAAGATAAGAATATGCGTTGATTTTCGTGCTTTAAATAAGGTAACTATTCAAGATGGCTTCCCTCAACCTTTCACATAACAAGTATTAGAAGAAGTAGCCGGTCACACTTTGTACAGTTTTCTTGATGGTTTCAGTGGCTACAACCAAATATTAATTCATCCTGATGATAGAGACAAAAATACCTTTATCACTCCATGGGGCACTTATGTGTACACACGCATGGCTTTTGGGCTGCGAAATGCACCTGCTTCATTTAATAGAACAATGTATTTGATACTGGGGAAATGGTTGACAACTTTTCTGCGTATTTTTATGGATGACTTTTCAGTGTTCTCAGGCACAGATAGAAGAGAAGTAGTCCAAGATTTTCACGATCACTTGGAAAATCTAAAGGAAATCTTTGAGCAGTGTCTCAAAATAGGTTTGAAGTTGAATCCTGCTAAATGTCATTTTTTGGTCACTAAAGGCACTCTCCTTGGTCACATCGTGTCTGCAAATGGGATAACTGTAGATCCAGCAAAGGTCACTGCTATCCTTTCCATGCCCATTCCACCGACTCCTAAGGAAGTACAAAGCTTTTTAGGCCATGCAGGCTACCATAGGAGATTTATACGGATGTATTCAAAAATAGCTAAGCCTCTATCAAGGCTTACGAGTGAGAAGATTCCTTTCTCATGGGGTCCTGAGGCTGAAAAGGCATTTTTTGAACTAAAATTGAGGCTATGCACTGCTCCACTCTTAACTGTTCCTAACTGGTCATTAGAGTTTCATGTGCATACAGATGCTAGTCTTCATGCAATAGGAGCAGTTTTGGCTCAACCCTCCATGCCCAAGGTGCCCAAGGTCGATCAACCTATAGCTTATGCTAGCAAACTACTTACCAAAGCAAAAAGAAATTACAGCACTATGGAAAGGGAAGGTTTGGCTATTGTTTTCACACTCCAAAAGTTTAGGCACTATCTTCTAAGTGTACATTTCATTATCATATCTGACCATCAGCCCCTCAAATACTTAATTAATAAGCCTAGAGTAGTTGGAAGGATTTGGCATTGGCTACTACTGTTTCAAGAGTATGATTTTGAGATTCATATTAGGCTAGGAAAAGAACACTACATGGCGGATCAGGTGTCAAGGACAGTTCTGAGCGAAAAGGTGACAGGTATTAATGATGAACTTGTAGATAGTAGTCTCTTCGCGGTAGAGACTCAAACTGAGTGGTATGGTGAAATTCTGCATTTTCTCACTTTTGGAAAATTCCCTGAGAACATAAAACCATTAGAAAAGAGAAGATTACTCTTTCAAGCCAAAGCATATTCACTTATAAATGACCATCTATATAAATATTTTCATGATGGTATCTTGAGAAAATGTGTTTATCCAAAGGAGGTGAATTTTTTGCTTGAAGCAGCACACAGTGAAGGGCATCTCAACGGAGAGGAGTTGGCTCACAAAATTATCCACAAGGGATTATGGTGGCCTCATGTTTACAAAGATGCTATCAAGTTTGCCAAAGGATGTGATATCTGCCAGAGATATGCTCCCAAGTCTAGTAGACTGAATTTTCAACCATTAGTAATCTCCACTGGATGGCTACCTTTCGAACGATGGGGTCTTGATTTCATTGGACCAATCAACCCAACTGGTCAACCTGGTGGTAAGAAGTATATCTTGTTGGCCACATGTTATTCTACTAAGTGGATAGAAGCTAAGGCTATTGCTGATTGTACTTCCACTGCAGTAGCCAAGTTTATGTATAAAAGAATATTCTCAAGATTTGGCTGCCCACTTGAAGTCACCAGTGATAGAGGCACGCACTTTGTAAACCAATTGTTGCAAATAACCTTTGACAGGTACAAGATCTTCCATAAGAAATCCTGTGCATACTACCCGAGAGAAAATGGGCAGGCAAAAAGTTCTAACAAAATTTTGATTGGATTACTATGCAAATTAGCCTTTGACCATCACAATTCATGGCCACAAGCCCTCATTGGTGCAATATGGGCTTTTCGAACAACCAGAAGGGGCACCACGGGAGAGAGCCCATTTCTTCTAGTCTATGGAAAAGAGGCATTAGCCCCTTTCGAATTCATCGTCAGAAAAGAAATTGAAGCAAAAAGAATTGATGTTGACCCTCACATTAGAAGATTGGTAGCATTGGAGGAATATAGGGAAACAACTATGAAGAGGCTGCAGGGAAAGCAGGAAGAAAGGAAACACATTCATGACAGACACTTAAGGACTAGTGCTCGTATATCAGATTCCATCTGTACCAACTAAATTGGCACCAAAATGGTCAGGACCCTACAAAGTGCTGAGGATATTTCAACAAGGAGCAGTATAAGTAGAGGACCTACAGGGTGAGAATTTGCCTCTGGTCAACATTTCCACGGTGAAGGCTTATCTAGGGTGAAGGCTTATCTAACTTGAAACATTTCGAGAAAAATCAATCATTGTATATACCCTAGTTCTCGTTTCAGCTTGTTCTACCCATAGACAGTTCTAATTTTGTTTTTAGAAATATTTTTTGCCAATATTGAAGAATTGCACCGAGATGGTGCAACATCTTGATGTGGGGGACTGTAATCGAGCAAGATTTCATTTGATTGTATGCCAGCCCCCCCCAAAAAAAAGAAAGTCCTAGCGCCACTTCTTTTTGTCCCTCGAGAGTTCACTGCTTAAGATTCCCCTCATTTCATCTTGTCTAGTCAGAAAAATTTGTCCTTCAAAATTTATCCCTAAAAATTTGTCCTTCAAAATTTGTCCCTCAAAATTTGTCCTTGTCCTTTAAAATTTGTCCCTCAAAATTTGTCCGTCAAAATTTATCCCTCAAAATTTGTCCCTCAAAATTTGTCGTTCAAAATTGTTGTGTTTACAAACTTGTAAACATCAAAGTACACAACGAAACATGATGAGACCTCCCAAGATCATTAAAACACCAACCAAATATTTCCAAACTTCAAAAACAAACTTTTCACCTTTCCAAAAAACAGAAATAGGACACTGTAGAAAAATGATCACCAAAAACTCTTTGAGTAGAATTTGACAAAACTAATCATATATTCTGAAAGTAAACTCTGAGTAGCATGTCTAGAAACAAAAAACGTCAAAAAAGATGGAGTATAGCTCCCACAACACCAGCTTGAAGTCAAGGTAAGAAGAAGCCTGCAACAGCAAGGTATGACTAACTATCTGAATTGAAAAATGATGTACAGCAACACGAAAACTTCAAGATCTATGAGAAAGTTATATGGATAGAAAGTATGAAAGCTAAGGAAACTCCTCCAAGTGAAATCACTCAAAAACATCTCATAACGACTGAGATATGAAAGTTTGAAGAGAGGTATGTCACTGATGAGGCACCGGATAGACACAAGAAACAAGATCTGCAAAAACGCCTACTTGCGCAGAGTTTTCTCATTGTTAATTGTACAAAAACTGATCTACTTATATAGTACAAGTTGTAAGCGTCGCAACGCAACAAGAATCACTCAATTTGGACACCTACACTAAGAGAACCACTCTTTTTATTGAGAGGCTATCAACAGAAGCGCCTTCCTTGTCTAAAAATAGACACCTCTCCTTTCCTTCTACTTTTATCTACTTTTATCTACTTTTGCTCTAACTTTGGAGATGTGAACGCCTCCACATGTTATTTTTCATAACTAATAAGATCCACAAGCTTCCATATACCATTTTTAATAATTAATAAAATCCACAAGACTACTTTAGAGCTTGTTTTTTATGTAACATTGCCCCCCTCAAGCTCTAAATCCAAAGCTTTGACTCCAAGTAGTACTTTGATTCGCTTAAGCTTCTGAGCATCCACTGCTTTTGTAAGTATGTCTGCTAATTGATCTTTCATTCCAACATGTTGAATATCAATATCTTCATTCACCACCTTCTCTCGGATATAGTGATAGTGCACTTCAATGTGTTTTGTTCTTGCATGGTACACTGGATTAGATGCGAGCTGTAATGAACTTACATTATCTCCAAAGAGTAGTGGGCGTGTTGTAGATAGATTCATATCTTCATAAAGCTTCAAATACCACATAATCTCACATGTTGCATTTGTAAGACTTCTATATTCAGCTTCTTGAAAGTGCTACTGTAGGTTGTTTTTTAGAACTCCATGAAACCAAATTATTACCTGCAAATATCAGATATCCACCTGTACTCCTTCTATCATCCTTATTTCCAGCCCAATCTGCATCATTGTACGCTTTCAAATCCAAACCTTCATGATATTTATAGCCCAAACCTTGATTTAATGTACCCTTCAAATATCTCAAGACCCTTTTTGTTGCTTGCATATGAACATTTGTGGGTTTGTTCATGAATTGAGACAATGTACTTACACTAAATGTAATATCCGGCCTGGTTAAAGTTGCATATATAAGAGAACCAATCAAAGACCTGTAGATAAGTGGATCTTCTAAAGGTTCACCATCTTTAGCACTATACTTCATATTGGGTTCCATCGAATTACTGATACTCTTGCAATGCTCCATGCCATATTTCTTTAACAAATATGAAATATACTTTCTTTGTAGAAGATATACGCCATCTTCCTTCTTCACAACTTCGATTCCAAGAATGTACGTCAGTTCTCCTAAATCTGAAATTTTAAATTCAGATCCCAGCTCTGCTTTGATCCTGGCTATCTCACCTTCATTGTTTCCTGTTATTATCAAGTCATCCACATAAATTGAGATATAAACAATCAATGATCCTTCAACCTTAACAATCAATGATCCTTCAACCTTAACATACAAAGAAGTATCTGCATTTGAACACCTGTATCCCTGCTTTTCAAGAAACTTTACCAATCTAAAATTCCAAGCCCTTGGAGCTTGCTTAAGACCATACAATGCTTTCAAGAGTTTACATACATGAGTAGGCTTCTTGGAATCTTCATAACCTGTTGGTTGCTCCATGTACACATCTTCTTTTAAATCACCATTGAGAAATGCATCTTTTATATCTAATTGATCAAGATTCCATACCTTGCTTGCAGCAACACTTATTAATGTCCTTATTGTTGATATCTTGGCAACAGGAGAAAATGTCTCCTCATAATCGATGCCATAACTATGTGCATAACCTTTACAAATAAGCCTTGCCTTATATCTACTTACTGAACCATCACTGTTTCTCTTTATCCTGTACACCCATTTGTTACCAATTACCTTCATGTTAGGTTGCCTTGGAACTAAACTCCATGTATTGTTCTCATACAGAGCTGTCATTTCTTCATCCATTGCTTTAACCCATTTCTTTACCTTTGACGCTTCTTTAAAAGTTGTTGGTTCCTGCTCCTCAAGAAGTTTTGCAATATAAGCTTCATGAGAAAATCTTTGCGGTTGCCTTCTTTCTCTTACTGGATACCTTGATTGGCTTCTTGTCCTACCATGCTTTTCTTGCCTTCGAGTTTGAGTTCTTCTTGATGTAGAACCTTCACTTTCTTCTTCCTGTGACTCAATTTCCTTTGAAATCAAATCAAGAATTTTCTTCAACTTCTGATTGGGGGGAGTTGCCTCTTCATGTGTAATTTGACTCTCTGGTGAACTTGGAGAACTTGGCTCTTCTCCGTGACTTCTTGTAGTTTCTTCTTCATCTACCTGCACTTCATGTTTATACCAAGATTTATCTTCATGAAAAATAATATCTCTCGAAACAATTACCTCTCCCCTATTTGGGTTCACACATCTATATCCTGGTTGCCCTTCTGCCATACCAATGAAAACCATTTTTTTGTGACCTTGGATCCAACTTTGACCTTAACTGTTGTGGAACATGAACAAAACATATGCTTCCAAAAATTCTACAATTAGCAATATCTGGTTTTGATCCATAAAACAATTCATAAGGTGCTTGTTGTACATGACTTTGAGTAGGTGGTAACCTGTTCATCACATAAACTGCCATATTGCATGCTTCATTTTCATTTGACATGCACCTACCCATCTCCAAGATAGACCTGTTTCTTCTTTCGACCACACCATTTTGTTGAGGTGTGTATCTGTTTGTAGTCTCCTTTTTAATTCCTTCTTCCTCCAAAAATGCAAGAAATTGATTAGAAAAATATTCGCCTCCTCCATCTGATCTCAACCTTCTTATGCTTCAACCTGTTTGCTTTTCAACCAATGATTTAAACTTTTTGAATATCTCAAACACTTTGGATTTGTATTTCATAAAATAAATGAATGTAAACTTTGAGAAGTCATCAATAAATGTGACAAAGTACTTGCTACCTGCCATGGACTCTTCTTGAGATGGACCCCATACATCAGTATGAATCAAGTCCAAAATACCTCTGCTTTGCAATCCTACTTTTGAAAAAGAACTTCGTACCTGTTTTCCAAACTGACATGCCTCGCAAAAAAAATCCAAATCTTGCTTAGGTAATTGTGATAAACCTTCAACCAATGATTTCTTTGCAATATCTTTTAACTTGCCAACACTGATGTGTCCTAATCTTTTATGTCATAAATCCAATTGACTTACTTGAGTCCCATTAACCATTGTATAACCTACATAATCTAGAACTTCAACTTCATAAGTATATAATCTGTTTACCTTTTGTCCTTTTATAACAAAATTTCCATCCTTCTTCTGATAAGCCTGCCACTGATTATTGTCAAAATCGACCTTTACTCCATTGTCCTCCATTTGTCCAACTGAAATCAAATTTCTTGTAATGGTAGGAACAAACAAAACATCTCTAAGAGTGACATGTTCATTAAGTGGACAATCACCAATGTAAACTACTTCATGCTCAGTACTATCTCCTGTAGCAACTGTGACTCTTGAATCAGGTTTGTGTAAGTTCACAAACATATTCATGTTGTGACTCATGTGGTTTGAGCAACCACTATCTACATACCAAGTTTTGTTGTTTACCTTCCTCTTATGTGTCTCTATATGCATAGCCATAAGAACGTTTTCCTTTTGTGTTTGAGCCTCCTCTTGTACTATGTCGTTGTTGTGATGCATGTGATCTTGGCCTCTTCCTCTTTGTCGTCCTCTAAAACCACCTCTTCTATTCGGATTGGAGAAAAAATCCCTAGCATAATGACCAACTTTACCACAATAATGGAAGGTAAAGTTACCTTGCTGATTTGGTTGAGTTTGTTGACTTTGTTGTATTGTTCTTCCTTCTCAAGTCGCATTAAAGCTTCCTCTTCCTCTTGCATTGTTGTTGAAACTTCCTCCTCCTCTCCAATTTCCTCTACCTCTTGATCTATTTGATGAAGTATAAAGAGCTTGTCCTTGACTACCTCTTTGCGAATGATAAGAGTTCCCACCTTCTATGTTGATTTCTTCAGTCATCATGAGTGTTTGTAAATCTTCAAAGGATGGTAGATTCTCTCGAGTCATGATAGACGTAATGAAAGACTACCATCTTTCATCTTCTCTCAAGCCATTTAACATGCTATTAAACTTTATATCCTCAGTAGGAGATGCATCAATAGAGGCTAATGCTTCAATAAGAGATTTTACCTCAAGAATATAATCATTAACCGATTGTCGTGGCTTCTTTTTTACTCTTGTCAGCTCACCTATAAGTTGTGTTTGCCTCGCTCTGTTGGTAGTTGCAAATAATCTTTCTAGAGACTCCCAAGCCTCTCTACTAGTATTCAAACCTCTTATATGCCCAAACATAGTATTGGAAATGGTTTGTGATATAATAAACAGAACTCTTCTGTCTCTTTCGATCCATTCTTGCTCTCTTGCTCGATCCGCTTGTGTAGGAGCTTTTGGTAATACCGGCTTCACTTCTATACATGTTATCAATCCCCAAAGACCTTTAGACATGAGATAAAACTCCATTCTAAATTGCCACATGGGATAATTTCTCCCATCTGATAACTTCTCAATCGATGCACTCAAATCTGCCATGTTGAATTGTTGTAAACAAAGAAGATAATGCAATAAGTTGTATGAAAGATATGATTAAAAAAACAAAAGCTCTGATACCACAATGTTGTGTTTACAAACTTGTAAACATCAAAGTACACAACGAAACATGATGAGACCTCCCAAGATCGGTAAAACACCAACAAAATATTTCCAAACTTCAAAAACAAACTTTCCACCAAACTTTCCAAAAAACAGAAATAGGTCACTATAGAAAAATGATCACCAAAAACTCTCTGAGCAGAATTTGACAAAAGTAATCATATATTCTAAAAGTACACTCTAAGTAGCATGCTCTAAAAACAACAAACGTCAAAAAAGATGGAGTATAGCTCCCAAACCACCAGCTTGAAGTCAAGGTAAGAAGAAGCCTGCAACAGCAAGGTATGACTAACTATTTGAATTGAAAAATAATGTACAGTAGCAAGAAAACTTCAAGATCTATGAGAAAGTTTTGATATGGATAGAAAGTATGAGAGCTAAAGAAACTCCTCCAAGTGAAATCACTCAAAAAGACCTCATAACGACTGAGATATGAAAGTTTAAAGAGAGGTATGTCACTGATGAGGCACCGGATAGACACAAGAAACAAGATCTCCAAAACGCCTACTTGCGCAGAGTTTTCCCATTGTTAATTGTACAAAAACTGATGTACTTATATATTACAAGTTGTAAGCTTCACAACGCAACAAGAATCACTCAATTTGGACACCTACACTAAGAGAACCATTCTTTTTATTGAGAGGCTATCAACAGAAGCGCCTTCCTTGTCTAAAAATAGACACCTCTCCTTTCCTTCTACTTTTATCTACTTTTATCTACTTTTGCTCTAATTTTGGAGATGTGAACGCCTTCACATGTTGTTTTTCATAACTAATAAGATCCACAAGCTTCCATATACCATTTTTAATAATTAATAAAATCCACAAGACTACTTTAGAGCTTGTTTTTATGTAACAAAAATTTGTCCCTCAAAATTTGTCCTTCAAAATTAGTCCCTCAAAATTTGTCCTTCAAAATTTGTCCCTCAAAATTTGTCCCTCAAAATTTGTCCTTCAAAATTCTTCCTTCAAAATTTGTCCCTCAAAATTTTCCTTCAAAATTTGTCCCTCAAAATTTGTCCTTCAAAATTTATCCCTCAAAATTTGTCCCTCAAAATTTTTCCTTCAAAATTTGTCCTTCAAAATTTGTCCCTCAAAATTTGTCCCTCAAAATTTGTCCTTCAAAATTTGTCCCTCAAAATTTGTCCTTCAAAATTTGTCCCTCAAAATTTGTCCCTCAAAATTTGTCCTTCAAAATTTGTCCCTCAAAATTTGTCCTTCAAAATTTGTCCCTCAAAATTTGTCCCTCAAAATTTGTCCTTCAAAATTTGTCCCTCAAAATTTGTCCTTCAAAATTTGTCCCTCAAAATTTGTGCTTCAAAATTTTTCCCTCAAAATTTGTCCCTCAAAATTTGTCCCTCAAAATTTGTCCCTCAAAATTCATCCTTCAAAATTCATCCTTGGTGCCAGAATCAAGTCGGCTATCAGATTTGTGATGAAGTGTTGATTCATGATAAGAAAGAATCTCGCATTCAAGGCCATATTCCGAAGTCTTCAGGTGCTTTTGAGTCAGTTGGCTATCAATACCAGAATTAGACCACCTACCCAAAATTAGCCAACTCTCCCTCCACTTTTGTCAAACTAGTCTGGCGCGTGTGCAATGTACAGTGATGGTGCAGTAAATGATGGGATCCGGTGGAAGCCACTCTCTTGGCCACACGTGTGCAGTGAACAGTGATGGTGCCTTAAATGATGGAATCCAGTGGAAGTCACTCTCTTGGCCTCGAGATCTATATAAGAAGCAGTTTGCACTCGTTTGGGGTACGTGCAAACGGTCAGAGATATATGTTAGTGAAGGGTCCATTCGGAAGGATATACAGAGATTTAGGAAGCTGAGGGATACACTCATTGTTGTCTCTCTCTGATTCTAGCTTATGTCAATTTGGGTCTACTTGTGTTACTGTGGTATTTTGAGAGTGTTCTAATCAGGCTTCTCCTTGATTATTCTCTGCTCATTGATGTGATTTTGCCCACTGTAGAGGAAGCTTCTCTGTTGGAGAATATACAGAGTGAGAGCTTCAGTGTTTGGGGCAGTCGGCATGACAGTGAGATTGGATATACTGGGATAGTCACTTGTAAGCTGGAGTTCATAGCATTGTATACCACACTTGTATACCTTCTCTGCGTTTGTATACTTTCTCTGTGTTGAGATGTCCTAGTTCATCTTTCAAGTGATCAGACCTTTTGTACTATTAACAGGTTTATCTTTTGTGACTAGTGCAATTTTTTTTTCAATCTTGGTCAAATTGGCCTTTTTGGCATCTATGTAACACTCCATCTGTTTCTCGGTTTATCTTTTCAAGTAGTACCTCACACAATCATGTTACAGGGTATACTTCCCTAAGGAGAACCTCCCTTGAGTAGAAGGAGTACAGACCCGGTTACCCCCTCTACAAATGGCTTTGTGTCAAACGAAATATATTAACACATTATTGCAGTGTTTTGGCTTTGAAGACTGTAAGCCTATTGCCACTCCTATGGAGACAATTTTATGATTGAGTCTTCATGATGTTGGAGATGCATTTGATGTTGTTCTCTATCAGCAGGTTGTTGGATGCTTGATTTAGTTATGAAGTACTTGGCCAGATATTCAGTTTGTTGTCTCACAAATGAGCAGGTTTATGCATTGCCCAAGTGTCAAGCATTGGTAGGTAGTTAAGTGCATCTTTCGCTACTTGAGTGGTGCCAGGCTAATTGGATTGTTTTATCCCAAGGGGAGATCACTACCACCAGATTTGCATGCTTTTTCAGACAGTGATTGGATTGGTTGCTATGACACTTATGTGTCCACTAGTGGTTTTTTCTTCATGCTTGGTAGCTCATGCATATCTTGGCTGAGCAAGAAGCAACCTACTATGGCCACTTCTAGTTGTGGGACTGAGTATAGGGAAGCTTTCATAGTGATTGTTGAGTGTGTGTGGCTTAGATGCCTTATGGCTGATTTGGGTGTTTGGTGAGTCTTCTTCCACCACCATCTTCACTAACAGTTAGAGCACATTGGCAGTTGTGAGGAACCCTATGTTCCATGCTTGCATTAATCACATTGAGTTGCATTATCATTATGTTAGGGAGAGGTTCTCTGCTGGGGAGATCAGTTTGGCATACATGCCCACGTAGGAGAACATTGCAGACCTTTTCATGAAGGCTCTGCCTAGCGAGAAGTTTGAAGATTTTCACAAAGCTTTGGGCTTACTTCCTTTTGTGGATATAGCTTGGCACATCCTTATACATGAGTGCTAGCTCCTTGTTCACCTCATCACTCCTAGGGGGGATTTGTTGATATATTTAGGTAGTGATGTGTGTGAACACTCTAGGACTCCTTTTTTCCCTCTTTAGGGGGTTTTTCCCCCCCGGCTTGTATATATGCCTATTGCCCTAACATGCTACTTATCTTTGTATATTCTAGTGGTAATACATTCAAAATTGTGTGTTGTGCTCCAAGCTTCGTCTTCTTCCTTGTGTTGTTCACGTGCTTCCACAGACGTCTAACTCCAATACCAACCATATAATGCCTTTTTCAACCTGCACATTTTTTTTCATGCCCTCTCTACATAAAACCACAGGGCTAAAGTGCATACACATCTTCATGTAAATCACCATTCAAAAATATAGTTTTAATGTACAATTGATGTACATTCCAACATGCCTCTGTCTTGAGCATAATCTTTGGTAACAAGCTTAGCATTATACCTATCAATTGTTTTGTCATGCTTACATTTCAACTTGTATACCCATTAAGTGTCAATGGCTTATTTTCATGGAGGCAAGTCACATAAAGACCAAGTACCATTCTTCATAAAGTATCATATTCTTATTGAATAACAACCATCCAATTTTTTGAATTTGGTGCTTCATCAAAAGAATTGTGCTCGTTCTCATCACAAAGACTAAAGACACCCATTGCATAGGAATTTCATGCAAAGGAAGGACTATTAGAGCTTGAACAAGCATGATATGACAAAGGTGCATCTAACTTTCTATCTCTCTAAGTCTCTACCAATTTAGGCATAATTTTAACCTCTTCTATGTCAGCCCTCTCATTAACAAGTGCATCTGTTGGGATAGATGAACGGACACTCCAAGAAATGAGTAAGTACTGCCAAATCCTGCTTTGTACCAGCCCCCTGTAGCTTCAGAGTTGAGTTGTGGGGCCTCTTGGCTTTCCAATGACATTATACAAGTGTCCATGTACTTTGGAAATGATGTAAGAAAAGATTGAATCAAAACAGACTACTTCCAAGTTGAAGGATCAATGAAAACCTTCTATTTTTTATCACACATCTGCTCCTTGTTATGCTCACTGCTACCAGTACAGTAGGAATTAGAAAAATTCCTTTTAGAGGTATCGAACTAGCTTAACAAGATAATGATTCCAAGTGGAATTGCTTAAGATGATGCACTATACACAGAGCAATCAATTTAGCAATTGAATCATTACCCCCAATTTTTTAGGACCTCTGTAGAGTTTTGACCAGTGATTGCTTCATCGCGCTTTTCTCCAAATTGGCCAAATGAGTTTCCTTCAAAATTTGTAAGCACGTAGATAACTTGGAGCTGATTCCAACAAGCTATAGATCATTGAAAATGGTGAGAAATGACCGAGATATGTGTTGATATATTTAGGTAGTGATGTGTGTGAACACACTAGGACTGCCAGGGCACTTTTTTCCCTCCTTAGGAGGTTTTTTTCCCCCGGCTTGTATATACGCCTATTACCCTAATGGGCTACTTATCTTTGTACATTCTCTAGTAATACATTCAGTATCGTGTGTTGTGCTCCAAGCTTCTTCTTCTTCCTTGTGTTGTTCGCCTGCTTCTACAGACGTCTAACTCCAACAATTGGTATCAGAGCAGGTCTTCGCTTCATCTAGGGTGCAGTCGACACTCCTCCAATTGCAGTCTCAAAATCGCACGAATTTTGGTGGTGCCGAAATCGCGATCTGAGCTCGTTTCGGCCTTCGAATGCATTATCGCATTGCCTATGCAGGCTATTTTGTCTTTTTGTGCCAAAGGTATATACCAGTTTCTGTTTGTCAGCATAAGCATCTCGAAGTCTACTACAGGTCTAGCAGAATTCGTCTTGGCAAATCTGTTCAACTTTTTGAGATACAATCAATTTTCTGCATCAAGGTATTTTAGTCACTGGCCATGGCTAAAAGCAGTGATGTATTCCATACGTTGGCTGTTGAGGATAAGTTGGATGGTACCAACTATCCGTTATGGGCTTATATGATGCGACATGTGTTGGTTGCAAAAAGACTGTGGAACATTGTGCAGGGTGTTGAAAAACGTCCTATTACACATGCAGCTGTTACAACTACAGGTACTGAAGCTGATGCAGAAGGTGTGGAAGATGATGATATTCTGCATATTCTTGTTCGTGCTATGGTTTTTGCTGCACCTACTACAGAGCAGATTCGCGAGGATGGAAGAGATGCCTAGGCACATGCATTGATAGCTTTGTCTGTCAAACGTGCCATTATTCCTCACATTCGCTCTTACAGAATAGCTAAGGATGCTTGGGATACACTTACCACATTGTACCAAGCTAGGAATGAGGCTCGTGTTGCTTACCTCCGAAAATAATTGGAGATGGAGCACATGAATGAAGGTGATTCTATGGACGGTTTCCTAACAAAGATCAAAGACCTGAAGGAACAGTTGATTTCTGCTGATGAGGTTATACTAGATAGCTCACTTGTGCAGACCGTTCTGAATGGTCTTCCTGATTCATATCAGAGTTTTGCTTCTACTCTTTTGTTGATGATATAAGGCAATCCAAATGCCTTATCATTTGAGGAGTTAGTCTTTGTTTTGATGCAGGAAGACCAGTCCAGGCAGAATAGGTCCATTATGCGAGTTGCAGATCAAGCTTTCCTAGCTAGTTAGAAGGGCAAAGGAAAATGGAGCTCTTCAACTAGTAAGCATAAATCTGCTAATTCTCCATATTCGAAGAAGGAAGATAAAGATGAGAAGAAAACAGGAAACCAGAAATTGTTTGTAAGTACTGTAAAGGGAATGATCATATCATAAAGAACTCTCCAAAACTGGCTGCTAAAGCGGCAAAGAAGAAAGAGACTGGAATGGTTGTTGCAGAGGCCTCTACACCAAAGACAGAGTCTGCTAATCTTGTGCAGGAAGAAGAATGGGCGTTTACTACTGTCTGTGTTTTGACCCATCTTCTCATGAGTAGTGCATGTCAGTTTCTTCTCTTCACTCGAGCCTGCCCCTACAAGGAATACTGTTACATGCACCAACAACTCCTCTTATCCTGTTATGGGAGTTGGTAAGATCATTTTGACTACTGCTGATGGTAGTTCTTTCACTTTGTCAGATGCTTTATTTGTGCGAGGGATCAAGAACAACCTGTTATCAGTTTCTGCATTAGCCAAGATTGGCTTGGTTGTGAAATTTGTTGATGAAAGGTGTAGAGTTCATGATATGTCAAATGGCGATGTGATTATTGCTTTTGGCATTTTATGTCGTGGGCTGTATAAGCTCATAGAGTATGAAAGATCTGTAAATGATTTGGCATGTGCAGTGAATGATTCTCAGGCTATGTCAAATGCAAAGCTTTGGCATGCACGCTTTGGTCATTTGAATTTTGCTAGTTTCCTACACTTGCAGAAATCTGAAATGGTGTCCTCTTTGCCCAAACTTGAGGAATCTAGAAAACATGTTTGTGAAGCCTATATTTTGGGCAGAATGCAGCGTTCGTCCTTTCCAAAAGATGGTTCAGTTCGGGCGAGGCACTATGAGAGCCTGAATGAGTACGATATTACAAAGGTGCATCTAATTTGTTGTCATGCAATGTCTGCACCAGCCATTTTGGCATAGTTCTTGCCTGCTCAATATCAGCTCTCTCATCAATAAGTGCATCATGTACATTTGCATCAGAAATGGAATTATCTACATCATCACATGAAACCTGCAAAGGTTGAGAAGTTGCCTCATTAGGACCAGCACTAGACTATCAACCTGTAAAAAAAGGCAGCAAAGTATCATACATGTTTTTGGAGCTAACAAATGTCTCCTTAGTACATGAAAGCAATGGTTGAATAGCATCTTCCACAAACACAACATCACGGCTAACCAGAATGTGTTTAGTTTGTGGATGATACAAATGATAGCCTTTACTTTCAAAACTCTACCCAACAAAAATACATTTTACTGCTTTATCATCCAATCTTGTGCGATGTTGTTCAGGCACTAATGCATATGCCAAACAACCAAAAACACACAGATGAGCAACATATGGCTTGCGGTCATGCCAAGCCTCATATGGAGTGATAGACTATAGCGCTTTAGTGGGACACCTATTCAATACATATGTTGCACACATGACAGCCTCAAGCCAGAAACTATGTGGTAAAGCGTGACTCTTGACCATACACCTCGCCATCTCCATGAGTGACTTGTTCTTTCGTTCAGCAACTCCATTCTGTTGAGGTGTATACGGCACTGTACACTAGTGTTTTATCCCACTTTCAGCCAGAAATGCATAAAATCAGAAGACATATATCCCCCCCCTCGATCAGAATGGAGGGTGCCCATTTTACATGCTGATAGATTTTCAGCAAAAACCAAAAACTATTTGAAGCACATGAACACTTTGGACTCTTCCTTCAATGGATATACCCATGCATGCTTGGAAAAATCATCGATGAAAGTCACGAAGTAAAGATAATTCCCAAAAGAAGGTGTCTGCATAGGACCACAGACATCACGATGTACAAGCTGCAATTTTTTTTGCATCAGATTGCTATGCTATGGATGCGTCTAGTCTCTGTGATGAGAATGAGCCTCTTTTGTTTCATGAAGCACAAAATTCAAAAAATTGGATGGATGCTATGCAATCTGAATATGATGCTATAATGAAGAATGGTACTTGGTCTTTATGTGACTTGCCTCCTAGAAAGAAGGCCATTGGCACTAAGTTGGTATACAAGCTGAAGCGTAAACCGGATGGTACAATTGACAGGTATAAGGATAGGCTTGTTGCAAAGGGTTATGCACAACAAAGAGGCATTGATTTTGATGAGACCTTTGCACCCACATGCCGTATGACTACTGTTCAGAGCATCTGTGCAGTTGCAGCTCATCATGGTTGGAATGTACATCAGTTGGACATTAAAACAGCATTTCTGAATGGTGACTTGCATGAAGAAGTGTATGTTTTTCAGCCCCGTGGTTTTGTGCAGAAAGGGCATGAAAACTAGGTGCGCAGGTTAAAGAAGGCATTATATGGTTTGCACCACGTGCTTGGTATGAGAAGATACATGCCTATCTGATTGCACATGGTTTTGAGAATAGTCCAACTGAAAGCATCTTATATGTTAAGCGTGCTAATGATGTGCTTCTGATCATAGTTGTCTGTGTTGATGACATGTTGGTCACTAGTCCTATTGAGAAGCATATTGCTGATTTTGAGGCTGATTTGCATGCCTCATTTGAGATGTCTGATTTGCAGCATTTGCATCACTATTTGGGCATTCAGTTTATGCAAGTTGATGGTGGAATGGCTTTGTGTCAAACAAAATATATTGACACATTATTGCAGCATTTTGGCCTTGAAGACTGTAAGCCTATTGCCACTCCTATGGAGACAGGTTTATGATTGAGTCTTCATGATGCTGGAGATGCATTTGATGCTCTTCTCTATCAGCAGGCTGTTGGATGCTTGATTTACTTATGCATTACTTGGCCAGATATTCAGTTTGCTGTCTCACAAATGAGCAGGTTTATGCATTGCCTAGGAGTCAAGCATTGGTAGGCAGTTAAGCACATCTTTCGCTATTTGAGTGGTACCCGGTTACTTGGGTTGTTTTAGGGGATCCCTACTGCCAGATTTGCATGTTTTTTCTAACTCTGATTGGGATGGTTGCTATGACACTCGTGTGTCCACTAGTGGCTTTTGCTTCATGCTTGGTAGCTCATGTATATCTTGGTTGAGCAAGAAGCAGCCTACTGTGGCCACTTCCAGTTGTGAGGCTGAGTATAGGGCAGCCTTCACAACGACTGTTGAGTGTGTGTGGCTCAGATGCCTTATGGCTGATTTGGGTGTTGGTCAGACCTCTTCCACCACCATCTTCACTGACAGTCAGAGCGCATTGGCAGTTGCGAGGAACCCTGTGTTCCATGCTCGCACTAAGAACATTGAGGTGCATTATCACTATGTCATGGAGAGGTTCTCTGTTGGGAAGATCAGCTTGGCATATGTGCCCACGCAGGAGAACATTGCATAGCTTTCCATAAAGGCTCTGCCTAGGGAGAAGTTTGAAGCTTTCTGCAAAGCTTTGGGCTTACTTCCTTTTGTGGAGTGATTTCCACATATCTTGGCACTTCCTTATACATGACTGCCAGCTCCTTGTTCACCGCATCACTCCTAGGGGGGATTTGTTGATATATTTAGGTAGTGATGTGTGTGAACACACTAGGATCGTCGGGGCACTTTTTTCCGTCTTTAGGAGGTATTTTTCCCCCGGTTTGTATATATGCCTATTGCCCTAATGGGCTACTTATCTTTGTACATTCTCTAGTAATACATTCAGTATCGTGTGTTGTGCTCCAAGCTTCTTCTTCTTCCTTGTGCTGTTCACGTGCTTCCGTAGACGTCTAACTCCAAAATATGAGCAGTACAAGTTGACAGTTATGAATGATTATAATAGAGAGATCATAGATGCACAATGTAGATCTATTGTATTAACGAACAATGTTGTACAAGATCATAGGCTTGACAATCATAGCCTGATGATGGTGAGTAGTGTAGGCTACAATGTAGACCTCACTCTCTTACAATATGACAATGGAGAACTCGGGGATTGAGCCTTCTTCACACGGCTTTTTCAAGACACTTTTTATAAGTGTTACATTCAAATTTGAATTTGAATTCAACTTTTGGCTCTCACTAAAAATAATCCACCAATCTAGGAGTTATTCTCTCTAACATAAAGTCGTGACTTCTCAACTAATAAAGTCCACGAGTTTGTTGAGAGTTACATCTTCAAAGTTAAGAAATAACTTTTACAAATGTAAAGGATAAAATTCTCCTAGCAAAGGTTTCCATGGAGCTTCAATTGTTCATGAACCTTCTAGCCAAATGTCTAGGCTTGCACTTTGCACCAACATCTTGTAACTCTACATATAAAATGGAATGATCTACATCATCATTCAAAAATTGTAAAGGCTGAGAAATGGCCTCGTTTGGACCAACACTCGACTATCCATCTATAGAAATAGAAAACAAAGTTTCATACGTATCCTTTGAGCTAATGATGCCTCCTTGGTACATAAAGTAAAGGCTAGATTGCATCTTCCACAAAAACAACATCATAACTAACTAAAATGTGTTTAATTTTTGGATGATATAGATGATAGCCTTTGCTTTCCAAACTTTTCCCAAAAAAAATATATTTCAGTGCTTCATCATCTAGTTTTTTGTGTTGTTTTTCAGGCACTAATACATATGTGAGACAACCAAAAACATGGAGACAAGCAACAAATGGTTTTTGACCATGCCAAGCCTCATATCAAGTGATTGGTTGTAGTGCTTTGATGGGACACCTATTAAGTGCATATGTTGGACACATAACAACCTCAAGCAAAAAGCTATATGGTAAAACCTGACTTTTGGCCATACACCTCAACATTTCCATGAGAGACCTATTATTTCTTTCAACAACTCCATTTTTTTAAGGTGTATACGGCACTAGGCACTATGCACTAATGTTTTATCCCATAATCAACCAAAAATGCATTAAGATCAGAATTTTGGTGTAAATAGTAAGCCTAAGTGCTTGGCTATTATCTCAGGACTACACATTAACTTATGTACCTCACATGGAGGATCACACATATGAACACATGTTTATCAATGTGAGTGTATTCACTTTGGATAAATGTAAAAGCAAAGAAAGAAAGGAATATTGCAAATTAGGGAACTGAACCCACAACTCATGTGGTAGGAAGAATCAATTTAAACCATCCCTAAAGTGTAGGATCACTTTTAGGTGATGGAAAATTCAAATTCAAACTCACATGATGTGTATAAATAGAGATGTTTTTAGTCGCAGGGTAGTGTGAGTCATTCTGAGAGTTATTGAGTTACATCATTGAGCTCACATTGAGCTCAAATCATGTATGAGTAGTCCACTACACTCCCCTTGTATCAAATTTCCATTATCATATACATTTTGATACATTTCTTCAATTAATATGTATTATTGTTCTCTATTACATCTTCATTTTTTCTGTGATCTTGCAAAAAAGATTTCTCTGTGTTGGTTAAGACAACCTTGAGATATGAAGTGAGGAAGGTGTCTGTGTATGCACATCTTCTAGGTCCTGAAATGTCAAGATGACCCCCTTGGCTTGCTAGATTCATTTCTCGGTGTATGGTGCCTGTAAATTCATGAAATAACTTTCTTTAGCTAGCTATAATCTCTAGTTAGATGTGTGCAAAAGCGCTCTAGTGAGTTCATATCAGGTTGTAAGCTCTAAGCAAAACTCTCATCACCTACATTCCCAAAATAGAAGATTTCTTCACATTCCTTGCATATGCAAGTTATCTATTTTGGTGCAAACATTTGGGAACGATGTTCCAAAGCACTTTGTGGTTCTACATGCATTAATGTGAAGCCAAACAAGTCCTTGGAGCTAACTTGGTAGGTGTAGAGCAAGTTTTGTGCAATACGAGCTCATCTGTAGAGCATACCAATCTATCTCTTCACAGTGGTATCAGAGCAATAACAAATCAACATGGGAGATGGATTTCCTTCATCCATAGACGAACTGGATCGAAGTAACTACTTGGTTTTGTCACTTAGAATGGAAGCTTATCTTCAAGGGAGAAACCTCTATGGTTACATATCTAGAGATGACATGATGTCAATCCTCATAAGCAAAGGACAACCGACTCAAGAAGAACAAGAGAGGTTAACCACATGGTGCTCAAAGTATGCTCTAGCCAGATCATACATTCTTAAATCAATCTCTGATTTTTTACTTCCACACATCAAAAGTTGCAAGACTTCACAAGAAACTTGGAATGTTCTTGAAGCATTATTTTCATCAAGTGCCAAGGCAAGAAAGAATCAACTATGGATGGAGTTCACCACACTCAAGAAGATGCCCAAGCAAAGTGTGATTTATTTTGTCACCAAGATGAAAGACCTAGCAGCAGGTTCCTAATCTCAACACACTCATGTGACAATTGTTCACACATGAGGCAAAGCTTATGAATAATGGAGAGAAGTAAAAAGGTAATCAATCCTTTTCCCTATATATAGATAAGAACAAGAATAAAGATAGCAAAGGCAAAGCTAAAAAGTTTGATGATGAAGGTAGTACCTCTCAAGCAAACTTTGCATGTAAAGGTAGAGGCTCAAGAGGAAGAGGCAAAGGAGGAAGCCATCTATGGAGCTCATTGGCTCAAGATGGATTTACAAGGTAAAAAAGAATTTTGATGGCTCAGTTAATAGGTACAAAGCAAGGCTTGTAGAAAAGGGTTTTCATGAACCCAAGGCATTGACTATGAAGAGACATTCTCACCTGTGGCAAAAATGCCCACAATTAAAGTACTTATGAGTGTAGCATCTTCCAAGAATTGGAAATATCTATCAAATGGATGTTAAAAATGCTTTTCTAAATGGTTGGATTTCAGAGGAGGTGTACATGGCTCAACCTTTCAAGATCAATCATATCTAGAATATGTATCTAGGTTGAAGAAAGCCTTGTATTGCTTGAAGAAAGCTCCTAGAGCTTGGAATCATAGAACTGTCACTTGCTTGCAGGATAAGGGTTTTATGGTAAGCAAGGCAGATCCTTCCCTCTTCGAAAAGAGGAACCACTCAGAGGTCATATATCTCTATGTATATGTGGATGATATAATTATTACATGAAGTGATGTACATGGAATTAGAAGGATAAAGGCTCAAATGAAGGAAGAATTCAAGATCATTGATCTTGTCCTACTCGCATACTTCCTAGGATTGAAAGTGGTATATACAGAAAAACGTATCTTCCTAACTCACAGAAAGCACATTGGAGATATGCTTACCAATTTCAAGATGGAAAATACAAAGGTTGCAGGTACACCCATTGAGGTAAATCACAAGCTAAGTGCTCATGAAGGTGAGTTAATCAAAGATGTTACTAGTTACCAAAGTGTAGTTGGAAGCTTAAACTATGCTACTCTAACTAGAGTAGATATATGTTATGGAGTTAGTGTGCTAAGCCAGTTCATGCACACTCTAAGGAAGCCTCACATGGAAGCAGCAAAAAGAATCCTAAAATATTTGAAGGGCATAACTAATGAAGGGTTATACTACCCTTATACATTTGATATAGATGTCAAATTATTTTCTGATGCAGATTGGGTAGGCTTTAAGGATGATAGGAGAAGCACATTAGGTTATCTTAGTTTTGCAGGTACAAAGTTGATTTCATGGTCTTCAAAGAAGCAACCTACAGTTGCTCTTTCATCAACTAAATCTGAATATAGAGGACTTGTAAACGCTACTTTAGAAGCTATGTGGATCAGGTTCCTATATTCAAATTTACAGTTCAATACTTCAACTCCACATATATTTGGAGATAACATTAGCTCATTACATCTTGCTGCTAACCCTATCTATCATACCAGGACCAAACATATAGAGGTTCACTACCATTATGTTAGAGAAAAGATCATGAGTAAGGAGTGTTGAAATTTATGGTATTTGTGAAAGCTCCGATTGTGAGGCTTGACACATAGTCACATGTCATTAATTACCTCTTCATCATTTACGTATTTCATGTAAGCTCAAAAGGAAGCTAGGCCCAAAAAATATAGAGAGTACACTCATAACGTTAAAGGAGAGTGTTGAATTAAAAGTGCAAATGTATTTATGGCTTAGATAAAAGCCAAAATATGATAAAAGAGATGGAATACTCAAAAAATTCGTGACCTTATCCATATGGAGTGATTTGGAGCACTAAAAGTCACCCAAGGAAATGGAAGGACAAAGGACAAGAAGTGAAAGGCCAAGAGGTGAGAGAAGATGCAAGGGTACGTGAAACATCCCATGCACATATCTCTATATAGAAGTCATTTGAACGTGAAAATTTGTGGAGATGACAAGGAGATGGTGTAGAAGCATATACTGGTCATTCTCTCACCAATGGATATCAGAAGGATGCTCATTTGTGTGCCACAAAGCACATAGGTATTCCACTTGCATACACAGCCACCTTATGAAGGTTATATCTCTCTATGTACTTAATCCACTTAATGAACATCATATCTTGTTGGAAAGCTTATTTCTCCTACTCTTTGTATCTCAAATATCTTTGTGAGATGATTCTCTCATAGTGATTGGGAACATTTTTTATGAATCTTAGTTTTATGCTTAACCTGAGTTGATAGGTAGTCTATCTTTAGATAGTCAGTTGCCTAGTCATATGAACACCAAATGGAGTGTTCTTTAGGTTCTTAGAAAGATAAGAGTTTCAAATATGTGTGGAACAAGTTTTAGAGCCATTTGATCTTTGAGTCATGATTGAACGAGGTTTCAATAAGCATATGTCTTACAAGGTAGTTTCTAGAAGAGGTTAGTATTAAATGCTTCTTACTTTATGCAAAAAATGTATGCAATGAAGATGCTTATGTATGCATGCTTGTGGAAGTTATGCTCATGATGAATTACAATTTTGGACAGCCATGCATAGGCTGAATATAAGTTGATTTGGAGTTGACGATTGATGTCAAACATGAAAGAATGTATGCATACGTGGTCAAGAAGAGTATATTTTGTAGATCAATTTATTGATCTATTTGCTCAATGTGGTATGTACTCTTAAGTGCAATATGCACTATGGGCTGTAATTTGAAGACTCAATAGGGGAAAAAATAGTACATAAAATGACACACAGTGAAATGAGAGAAAGAAGCTAAAATTAAGAAGCTGAAATTATGAGTATAAATAGCTCAAAATTATAAAAACTTTGGGCAATCAGTAGGAGACATAAGCATACACCTTCACTCTAATTTTTTGACTTTGATTCTCTAAACATACATTCTCAAAACTCTAGTCTTTGAACTAGCTACTCAAGAGAAGAATGGCCAATCAATGCTTTGCCACTACTCACTCACATTGCCAAGCTAGCTGATTCCAATTCTACCAACTGAAGCACTAGTGGTAAGCTAAGAACTCTACACACACAAAGAGAAGGTGCTTCAGCTGTGAATTCCTTCCTCGAGCCTCTCAGTGAGCTTGTTCTTCTTTGATGCAGAGGTCTCCTTATATAGGTTTTCTGGAAGTGAAGGGTAGCAAAATGGACAAAATTAGTTTCTTCTTTGATAGGCTTACTGAAATTTTGGTACTCTGGAAACTTCCTTCTTGGTTCACTTTTCCTGCACCATCACTATCTTCCAAATTCTGGTATTCGACGTCATCCACTTCCATGAGTCCTCTGCGTGCAAGTGGCTGAAAATTTAGACCATATGTAGATGTGGAAAATTTAGTTCCCTTTTTCAAGTGAAAAAGTAGACTAAAACAAAAGTAGACCATTTTCTTAAAAAATAGACTATTTTTGAAGTAAGTAGACTAATTTCATAAAAATGGCGAACTTTGGAGATAAGTCGACTAACTTGTGAAAAGTTGACTAAAAAAAATAAACTACTTTGAGAAATTGGTCAACTTAGGGATTTAGACTACTTAGAGAATTGGTGAACTAGGAAATTAGGAAACTTCGGAATTGGTGAAATGGGAAAATAGGCAACTTAGGAAATTGGTGAAATGGGAAATTAGGCAACTTGGGAAATTGGTGAAATGGATAGGCAACTTGGGAAATTGGTGAAATGGGAAATTAGGCAACTTGGGAAATTAGGCAACTTAGGAAATCGGTGAAATGGGGAAGTAGACAACTTAGGAAATTGGTGAAATGAGAAATTTGTGAAGTAGGAAATTATGTGACTTAGGAGATTGGGAATTATGCCTCCTTCGTAAACTGATGAGTTGGATCCCCTCTTCTTCATTTGATTACTCTTTGCTTCTTCTGCTTCTCCTCTTGCACAAAATTGAGGTAACTTTTCTTGTACTTATCTTGTGCATCTTGAAAAGCAAAACATAAAGTACAATATTTTAAGGGTGGATCAAAGAACCCCACTATAGGTTGCCCACCACTTAACATTCTCCATCCTCGGAGAAAAATAATACTATTTTTTCTTCTTTTTCTCTCTCTTTCTTTCTCTCTTTTTCTTTTCTTTCCTTTTCTTCTTTCTTTCTTCACCTCTTTTTTTCTTTTCATTTCGTTCTTTTTTTTTCTTTTTTTTGGAAATAATATAAGTGAAATATAATATGGAAAAATGGAGATATTTGCAAGTAAAATGAGACACATGCTTCTTACAAGAGGAAGTAACTAGAACAAAAGATTTCCCATATAAATTAGAAAGAAACATCTAATGATGTCCACTATCTTTGCCAACTAAGGTGCATTTTTGGCTGCCATAAAGAGATTTTTTGCCTTGTCATGGATGTCTTTATAGAACGTTGCTTCTTTCCATAGCTTCTCATTCTCCTCTTTGAGTTCCTCATTGTTCTACTCTAGTTGCTTGTTGCATTCTTCTAATTCTCCGATCCTTCTGTGAAGTTGAAGTACTTGTTGGTTTGCCACTCCCATAAATGAAGATATCTTTTTGTGATAGTCATTGAGTTGCGAGAGAGATTTTAACATGTTGTGGATGCTCTCTAATGTGGGGAGTGCATAAGTGGAAGAATAGGGTGCGAGTGGAGGTGTGCTAGACTGCATGGGTTGGGTGGATGTGGAGTGCATATGTAAGCATGATGGGTCAACTAAGATGGTGGGGGCAGGTGAGTTTGGTGATTGCATAGGAGGAGGTATGGGAATAGCTGAGATATGTGTAGGTGTATGCTGAGTTTGAATGGAAGGTGACTGTTAGCCCACAATTTGGTTGGTTTTGATGCACTAATGTGGTTCTATTTGGCAGGAAAATGCGTTTGATTTCAGGTACTTGAAGAGTGGATTTGATGATGGAGGAGAAGTATTTGGAGTGTGTAGAGCCCTCCTACGGACATGAGGCATGGGGATATTTGGTGTGGTTTGCTACACTGGTGTATTGGACAGAGGATGAGGACGTAGAAATCTGGAAAGAAATGGAGAAATTGACTCGTTCGATCTGTTGGAAGCTTGTGGCAAAGTTTGTTGATGAGTCCATAGGCATTGATGGACCACGGCTAATTTTCATGCAATTTCAAGAGGGGAAGTTTTTTTAAAACACTCTAACTCTCCCCACTTCATCTTATAAAAAAGGAGGGAGTCGATTGGCTAGAGATTTTTTTTTTGGAAGATAAGGGGGGGGCTATTCACTCGGGAGTTTCTTCTCTCTTGTTTTTGTTGAAAGTTTTTTCTGGTGGTGCGGGCAGGAGGGCATTCGGAGGAGAGTGCTCTCTCTCAGTCTTTTTCTGATTTCGAGGTCGCCTTGAGGAGACGAGGCAGTTGTGGTGCTGCTATGGGGAGGGAGACACACACCTCTAAATGAATGAATACATTCCCGAGCAAAGGTGAACGGGCCAGAGATATCAAGTCTGCAACACGGATATCAAAGGGGGAGAGATTGAGATGTTGATAATGAAACTAAAGGAGTAAGAAGTCTTTTCTAATGAGTCAGGCTCAATAAGTTAATCAATAACTGCTGTGGCCTTTCTTGCAGACGCCGCGACAGAAGGGGGTTTTTGGTTTCGCTGCTGAGTGCAAACTTTAGAGGCGATTCTCTAGGGGTTTTATGAATCAATCATCAAATCAATAGGAGTGGAAGCTAACAACATCTTCAATGGATGAGCGCTTGAATATTATGACAAAGTATGCAGATTCTCATCGATAATGAGCAGACGCGGGCATGTTGTATGTATTGACTATGTATTACAGAACAGCGATTGAGGATTACCAGAAACAGATACATCAAGAGGAGGAGGGAGGATCTCGAGTAATGCTCCATCATCATTCGATGGAAGGAAATACCATACCTCACTACTGCTGGTGCTGCTCGGACTCATTGGACTTCAAAGGATGCTCCGTTTTTGTCAATGCTCATGGAGTTGGCACGTTATATACATTCTGATGTCAGAGATATCCAAGTATAATCATTAATCTATATTCAGGGGATTCAGGTTATCTTTGGAGGACGTGCTTGCAGGTCTACTCTTGAGGGGGCACCGTTTCCAGGATAATGGTGCTTGCCCATTGTGGTTCAAAGGTGCACACATGGAGGGAAGCAGAGATTAAAGAAGAACCGGAATCTCGGTAGCTGCTGTATCTCTTTCCCTGCAAGTTGAATGCATCTTTCAAGCAATCACTCATTGCTTCTGTTACGTGCCCTACTAAGGATCAGAACTCGCTGCTGTATTTCTTCGCCTCGGAAGTTTGTTCGCCTTTTAACCATCCATGCGCAACTATGTTCCTGGACATATAAATTAAGTCTATTCACTGGGGTTAAGACAGGAGATTTGGTCTGGTGTCCATCATGTTGTGAAAGTAAGACAGATTCTCTTAATAAAGAAATCAGCCAGCTGCTCTCTGTTGAAATCAATCATCTGATTGCAAGGAGAAGATATCCACAGGAATGACCGATGCATTTAATGTCAGATTGCTGCTCTATGTTTATCTATTCTCAAGTTCTGTTATCTTAGAATCCCTCATCGAACATTCTACCGGTAGGAACTTTAAACAGCTGAAATGATCTTCTGAGCTTCAGTTATGATCGCCTCCTTGATTTGGGTTCAGATAGGAAGAAGTTTATGTTTTCCAAACCGACATCTGTGAGATATAAGCCATTCCAAGTTTCATTTTGCCTCGAAGTTTCAGCTTGGATGAGATGTATCTTCTGACCACACTTCTCATAAACCGGGATCCCTTCTACAGTATTATCATTTGATCAACGATCCTATGAATGCGAACATTATATGTCAAGCTTCTACACAACCACCTTTGATGGAGGTTCCAAGCAATAGCCTGGTCATAGAGATAAATCAAGTTTGTATATGAATTTTCTGATCTTAACGAAGAAAACTTGTTCACTAGCCTTCTACAGCGATAGAAGATGTTTCATTCATTTAGTGCGAATCCAATTCTGAATGAGTGCTTCTTTCGGGCATCCACATCTACTGCTTCTCTTCGGGAACTGCATTTGATTGTGAGCCCGATTCACGACGCATGGTATCATGAGCAGCATGATGAGCTGGGCAAGTGGTGAGGTGTCAGTTCGAAAAATAATCCATCCCTTCGGAGCCTCATAGAGGAAGGCGGAAGAAGACTCTACGTGATCAATTTTGGGGAGGTGTTGAATATCCACTCTATTCTCTGTCGACTACGCCCTTGCTGAGACACACGACGAATCATCTGATACTGTAAGGAGGGCAAATTTCGTGGATGCTGAAGAATTTGATTTTAATCAGTCTATCAGCAAGCTTGAAGAGTTTGTGGAATCATCATGCTACCAAGAATATGTGCAGCAGAAACCTTCAAGGATGCAAGTGTGCAAGGGACATTAGTAGAAGAAGGGGAAGAATGTGGTGTCTAAGGAGGGTGGCTGAAATAGGAGGTCTATGAGGTATGTCTCAGGGGCACTACACATCAACCTGAAGGAGTACGTGCTGTTGTGCTGAAACAAAGCAAGTGGAGCATCTAGATAAGTAGAAAACACACTCAGAGCTGAACCGGCTGCTGGACACTAGAGAATGGTGATTGGCTGCTGCTCAACAAAAAGGACAAAGTAATTTTTTTGGTAATATCCATGCTAGAGTATGCAAGGCATCAGTTCTCGAAATCAGTTGCTTCATATTGTCTTTCAAGTTTATTATTGGCAGAAGGTCATAGACAGAGCAATCGGTCTGATCGGCAGCATGCAGTGACAGAGACAAAGTGAAATCAAACGAGGGATTGGTTTTGAGTAGTGAATATATTTTATGCATTCGACTTTTGGATTTATGTTCCTTTTTAACATGGCACTTTCACATCACGACTAAATGACAAGCAAACAGTGTTCATGATTTTATTGCTCTCGGCACATATATTCTGTTTTGCTGTTATTTGTACCTAAGCTGAAGCATATGTGGATTTCCCATGGTGTGTGCATGAGTGTAGGTGTGAAGGAAAGTGAGTGTGTGTAGGAGTCCACGTGTGTGGGAGTGAATTGATAGCTAGGATGTTTGTATGAATGCACGAGTGAGGCTGTGTGGTTGACTCGGTGGATGTAAGTGTGAATGTGAGTAGGAGAGTAGAAGTGAGAGCTTGCCACTTGGGGATTTGAGTGAAAGAAAAGACAAAGGAGAAAGCTAGTGCTAGAGAGGATTCGGGGGTGAAAGGTGTGCGTATGTGAAGGGTGTGAGAAGGTGAGTGTGTGGGGGTGGATGAGCGAAAAAAAAAGAGAATGTGAGAGATGAGAAATATCTCCTCCTAGGGGAAGGTATTGAGAGAAGAAAAGCCTGAGAGTGCGAGGGTGTAAGGAAGAGTGTGCTGAATTTAGAGCGATGGAGAGTTTGCAACTTAGAGGTTGAGTTGTGAGCAAGTTGTGAGAATTAGCAAGAGAGAGCAGGTGTGAGAGTGAGAAAGTGAGGGAGAATGAAAGTGGGTGAGTTTGTTCCCGTGATAAGATTGGGTACGTTTGATGATTCGGTCATTTGACTTCAAGTCTTGAGAGGTTGTTGGTCTGCTTTGAAGTGGTAGATAGTCTGAGAGTGCGTGCGAGTGTCCATGTGGGAGAGTATATGAGGAAGTGAATGCACGTAGGTTTGGGTTATAAGGACAAGGAGGTAGAAGATGTAAGTGTACATAGGAATGTGCATGAGTGAAAGGGATCTTGGAAGAGCAAGCGTGCATAAGTACGAGTGTGTACGAGGTAGTTGTTGAGAGAGTGAAATTACATATTGAAGATATAATTGCGACCTTCAAGCAATACGACTCGACTGACTTCCAGGAGTTTGGGCAGAACATATGTGTATCTTTCCCTTGGATTAAGAGGCGTATCATTTTGGTGCGTCTGCCTGGAATTTATGAGCTAGTGCATAGACATAGGAAGAATCCATTGCGAGATAATTGTGGGTTCTAAGTAATCCAATTGGGCCGATTCCGAGGGGTATTTAAACCCAATAAAGTCTTGTAAAACCATTTTTTCCTGCGGCATTAAGAACAGTTCAGTGACATAAGTGGTAAAGGAAGTTGTGTAGGAGGTGATGCATGTGGAGTGGAAATAATAGGAGGAGATGGTGGTGGTCTGGGTGGATTACATGAAGTACTATGGTGTGTGAGGACTTGAGGATTAAGGGCTCTTTTCCATGCATATGTATGCAAAGATGAAGGGGGATCAGTACCTTTTGCTACTGCATAACCTTGATTGACAATCGGAAGAGCTTGAATGTCCTATAATGAGTCACCTTTTACTCCTTCCCTTTTCACTGGAAGTTTCTTTCTCACAGGAGTGGATGGATTTCGTTTTGTGGAAGGTGAGGGTGTTGATACATTTAGGTAGTGATGTGTGTGAACACACTAGTACTATCTGGACACTTTTTTCTCTCTTTAGGAGGTTTTTTCCCCTCGGCTTGTATATACACCTATAGCCCTAACGGATCACTTATCTTTGTACATTCTAGTGGTAATACATTCAGTATTGTGTGTTGTGCTCCAAGCTTGTTATTCTTCCTTGTGCTATTCGCATGCTTCCGTAGACATCTAACTCCAACAATTGGTATCAAAGCAACCGCTTCATCTAGGTTATCGTCGACACCCCTCTGGTCACAATCTCAGAATCACATGAAATTCGGTGAGCATACTTAGGGTGATTAGAAGATCAAAACAGCTTTGCTATGTGGTGCTAAAATCACAATCTACGCTCGTCTCACTGTGAGGCTTTCCTCAAAGAAGACATGCGAATGATGTGTGTGCCACTCTCCTCCCATCCATTTATATCCAATTGTATCTAAAATAGCAGTGATCTGGAATGATCTAGCATCGCCATATGGCCAGCATGCAACACTCATCCCCACTAACCATCAAATACCTTAGGGTTTACCCCCGAGCTTAGGACCTTGGCTAACTAGCCCTCGTCCTACACACACATGGAATGGTCTCTGTAGACCAATGTCTGACACTCTCTCCCCCTTCTAAAGATCATTGTCCGCAATGATCAATGAGGGAAATTACCTGCGAACCAGAGCGGTTGATTCCCAAGTAGAGTCAGTAAGTGGTAATCCTCTCCAGGCTACCAGATACTCTTGGATGACACGATTCCTCAACCGTTTCTGTCTCCTATCTAGTATTCTATCTGGAGAATGATCTTCTCTATCGGTTTCCTGCAAAGAAACAATACCCTCTATTAGATTATCCTCCCTAGATATATACTTTCGTAATTTACTAACATGAAACACTTGATGGACTCTGCAATGTGGAGGAAGCTCTAATCGGTATGCATCATCACTCAACTTCTTTACTATCTTCCAAGGTCCACAATACCTGGGTGATAGCTTACTACACTTCCCTGTGGACAATGAGGTAGATCTAGCCGGTACCTGAAGGAAGAATCTATCTCCCTCCTCAAAGGATCTAGGAGATCTTTTCCTATCAGCATACTCTTTGGCTCTATCAGCTGCTTGCTGCATCTTGGATTTAGCTATTTCAAGGTTTGCTTGGAGATTTGCTAAGAACTCGAAAGCACTAGGACATTTCTAAGGCATTCCTATTGTACTGGGAGAAGTGGGATTCATGCCATAGCTCATCTCGAAAGGAGACATCCCAGTCACCTTGTGAGGTCTATTGTTATAAGCAAACTCTACTAGTGGCAAATAACTATCCCAATCCGTCTGTCTCTCAGACACATATGCCCATAACATATCCTCTAGAATTTGGTTCACCCTCTCGATCTGACCATCTGTCTGTGGATGATCACCACTACTCATTTTTAGTGACACTTTCAGTTTGTCAAATACAATCTTCCAGAAATGTCCTGTAAATCTGGCATCCCTATCTGAGACTATGGATGTAGGTTACTCATGCAATCTGAAGACATTCTGGATAAACAACTCCGCTACCTGTGGAGCTTCTATTGTCTCCTGCATAGGTATGAAATGAGCCATCTTGCTCAGTCTATCTACCACAACTAAGATTGTATCCCGCTTCCTTTGGGTCTGCGATAACCCCACTATGAAGTCCATGGATATATTATCCCAATTATGATCTGGAACTTGTAAAGGATGTAAAAGACCTGGTGTCTTTACCCTTTCTGCTTTGTTGACTTGACACATAAAGCATTGTTGAACATAAGTATGGATATCTCTAGCTAATCCAGGCCACCAAAATGTTCTTCTAACAAGTTGTATTGTCTTGTCAACACCATGTCCTGCGCAGGGAACATCATGGTTATCATGCATGACTTTCTTCTCTCAAATCCTGAGAATCTGGCACACAAACCTTTCCTTTCCGCTTCACTATACCATTCTCCTATGAGAAATTAGAATACGGAATGGACTTGTTTGCTTTAGTAGAAGAAGAAACAGTTGAAACTGTCCCGTCTCCTAAAATAGAGTCATGGCTAATGGCTCTTACTATCTGTAATAAATGTGGATCTTCCACCTGTGCTTCCTTAATTTCTTGCTATAAAGGTCATTTGATACATTATATGAGATAATGCATCAGCTACTATATTTTCTTTGCCTCTTCTATACAAAATTTCCATGTGAAATTCCTGCATGAGCTCAGCCCAACGAGCCTGTCGGCCTCGAAGATCTGGCTGACTACAAAAATACTTGAGTGTATGATGATCTGTGAATACCTTAAAGTCTTCACCATAAATATAGTGTCTCCAAACTTTAAGTGCATGCACCACTGCATACAACTCTTGTTCATGCACCGACCAATTGCGTTGTGCACTACTTAACTTCTTACTTTCAAAAGCTATTGGCCTGCCATCTTGACTCAAAACTGCGCCTATGGCTATGCCGCTAGCATCGGTCTCTAACTCAAATGGTTTCTGAGGATCCACCACTTTGAGTATAGGAGCCTCTGAAACAGCTTGTTTCAGAGTATCAAAACTCTCTTGCTGCTCTTGGTTCCATGCAAATGGAATTTTGCCTTGAACCAAGTTCGTCATAGGTGCTGCTATCGACAAATATGAAGATATGAATTTTCGATAGAAACCGAAAAGTCCTAAGAATGACCGTAACTGCCCCTCATCCTAAGCAGTAGGCCATGCTAAAATAATTGATACCTTCTTGGGATCCATCTGAACCCCATCGGCTGAAATCACATGCCCTAGATACTCTATCCTTGGAAGAAACAACTGTGTCTTCTCAGGATTTACATACAGCTGATTTTCTTTTAAAATATTCAACACAAACCTTAAATGATTTTCATGCTCATGCACAGTCCTACTATACACTAGCAAATCATCCACAAAATCAACAACACACTTTCCTATGAAAGGTCTTAAGATATCATTCATTAACATCATAAATGTAGCTAGAGCATTCGTCAAACCAAAAGGGATGACCAAATACTCATAATGACCAAAACGGGTCCTGAAAGCTATCTTATGTACATCATGATCTTTCACTCTAATATGATGATAGCCACTCTTTAAATCTATCTTACTAAATACAATGGCGCCACCTAGAGCATCCAAAAGATCATCAATCCGAGGCATAGGATATCTGTGTCTAATAGTGATCTTATTGAGTGCTCGATAATCAACACACATCCTATAAGATCCATCCTTCTTCTTCACAAGAAGAATTGGTGCGGCAAAGGGTGAATAGCTGGGTCTAATCAACCCTTTTTGAAGATACTCGTCCATGACCTTGCGGACTTCATTTTCCTCCTGCAAACTCATTCGAAATGGTGGCCGAGCATTCGGACTCGCTCCTGGTACCAATTCGATTCTATGCTCTATATTCCTGCAAGGAGGCAATCCTGATGGTAATTCCTTTAAAAACAACTCTTGGAATTCTGCTCTCACTTTAGTTGAAAGTGCTGGAGCATTCCAACTTGAGTCTCCATGACTGCATGAATCCATCTCAACATACGACAAATACATGAAATAAAGAAAATAGATATACTTACAATCAATTTTGAGCAACTTGGTAGCAGTTACCAATCGCGTCTCTTGGAGATCTGGTTCTCCACGGATCAGTAATCTCCTTCCCTCATGCTCAAACTGATACACATGCGAACCAAATCAATGACTGGTTTCTTCCTCGCATGCCACTTTTTACTAAGAACTATGTCGAATCGAGCTAATCTCGCTATCTCAAAGTCCAATCTGTCCTCATAGAACTGGATTTGAATAGGAAGATCAACTACTCGTCTATCCCAAGTCTCAGTTCCCTTCCCGTCGGCTAGCTCTATGGTATAAGTATAATCTGACTGTACCGTATCTAAGCATAATCTCTTGACTAATCGGGAACTAATAACATTATGAGTCGAACCTGTGTCAAAGAGTACCTTGATAGGCTGTCCTGCCATGAATCCTCTCATAACAATAAGCTCAGTATCTGGGAACCGGTATCCTTTCTGTGCCACTGGCGAAAGCACAGCATCTGGCACAAAATCAAGCGGCTCTTCATCTTTCTTAGAACCACGCACGTGTTCCAAGATATCATGAAGAGAACTTTCTAAGGATGAAATTCTATTGTTCATAGCTTGAATTGGATCAACTGGAGGTTTAGGCATAATGGATTTTGTCCTAACAGGTGATGAAGGTTCGGGTTCCATGCTAGCCAAGAAACTTTTTCTTTTTAAGACTAAACAAACGTAAATACTACTGGCAAGCAGAAAAAGAACCAGTCAAAGCTTTTGCTTAACATAAAAAAGTCAAAAGAAAGAAACTTTTAATATGATTCCTAAACTTCAATGTACATGCATGCTAATTTTTTTGAAATTTCGGCAGCCTAACGGCGTCACTTTGAAATCCGAAATAATTTCGAAAAAACATCAAACATGAAACAAAAATCAAATCATGTGCCGGCAGGCACGATCTATTTTGTCTTCTCGACGAACACTTGCAATAGAAAACTTTTCCAAATATGTTGTTGGGCTCTACAGGCCCTCAATCAAAATATTTCTTTTGTCGATACCTGCCGATACCTATCAATACTTACCACCTGTAAGAAAAGCTCAAGCATCGAACATATATCTCTATTTACGCTCTACTTACATCGTCCTATGTGTAATGCATGAATATTTCTAATATGCACAATCAACAACAATAATCAACCAAATATTTACTAAATACTTATCTCAGATTTTCTTTGATATTCTTGAAGCATCCAATTGAAGAGCTACAGGTAGATTATCAACTCCCTTTGGTTCGTGGATCGCATACGTCTTCAAGATGTGCTTCCTTGAAGATGCTCGATGAAGAACAGTCCACTTCCAACCTCTGTTGCAGGCAATATCTGGACCCAAAGTATGGCTTATAGCCACTCCCTGGAAAGATCTCTGAGAGAGCTTTCTAACAAGTCCAAGAACTCCAAATTTGGATAAGGGATGTTCAAATGAGAACCAAAAAACTCGGAGGAGGTAGGGTAAATTGGCTCATAAAGAAAAAAAAACTTCGAAAACAAAAACTGATGCTTGTTCTGTAGATTGCTTCAGCCTGAAGAGTGCGCAGGAGATTATGTTTATCCCACATAAGCTGTGAAAACGGAACTAAGTATATATGGAGTAGGTTCTCGAACTCGCAGAACAAACAAACTGCATAACTGCTCTCTCAGGGCTGGGCGGCGGCCGAGTCTTTGCTCTGCTTTGAACGTGGGCAAGGCCTAAAAATCCGAAGTCTTCTGCTTTGCTTTGAACACGGGTAGCACCTAAAAAAATTCTGGAGATAAATATAAAAGAAGGCAACAGGGTCCTTGGCCGCGAAAAACACGAGGCAATGGAGTCCGTTCACGTGCTTTATTGCATAAATGCAGGTCCTGCGGGCTCCCCTTCCCCTCCCACTTTTTGTGTTTCAAAATGTTCGCTCAGAGATCGATCGAGAATCCCCAATGACGACGAAGAAAACAAGCTCAAGAAACGCTCGTGACCGAAAAACAACGAGAACATGCACAAAATCTTCAACGTTACGCGAGTTCTTCTAAAATTAGCTCAACAAAACCATGCTCTGATACCAAGTGTGAGGCTTTCCTCAAAGAAGACATGCAAATGATGTGTGTGCCACTCTCCTCCCATCCATTTATATCCAATTGTATCTAAAATAGCAGTGATGTTGAATAATCTAGCATTGCCATGTGGCCAGCATGCAACACTCATCCCCACTAACCATCAAATACCTTAGGATATACCCCCGAGCTTAGGACCTTGGCTAACTAGCCCTCATCCCACACACACATGGAATGGTCTCTGCAGACCAATGTCTGACACTCACCCTTTGAATGCACTATCATAGTGCTTATGCAGGCTGTTTCATCGTTTCGTGCCAAAGATATATATAGGTTTCGGTTCGCCAGTATAAACATCTCGAAGTCTGCAACAAGTCTAGTAGAACTCATTAGGGTAGTTCTATTCAACTTTTTCTGATACAATCATTTTTCTGCATAAAGGTATGTTAGTCAGTGGCCATGGTTGAAAGCAGTGATGTATTCCATATGTTGGCTATTGAGGATAAGTTGGATGGTACCAATTACCCATTGTGGACTTATACGATTTTTGCTACACCTACTATAGAGCAAAATCATTGGGATGGCAAAGATACTCAAGCACATGCATTGATAGCCTTGTCTGTCAAACATGCCATTATTCCTCACATTCGCTCTTACAAAATAGCTAAGGATGCTTGGGATACACTTACAACATTGTACTAGGCTAGGAATGAGGCTCGTGTTGCTTACCTCTAAAAACAGTTGGAGAGTGAGCATATGAATGAAGGTGATTCTATGGACAGTTTTCTAACAAAAATCAAAGACTTGAAGGAAGATTTGATTTTTTGTTGATGAAGTTATACCAGACAGCTCACTTGTGTAGACCATTCTGAATGGTCTTCTTGATTCATATCAGAGTTTTGCTTCTACTCTTCGTTTGATGATGAAAGGAAATCCAAATGCCTTGATATTTGAGGAGTTAGCCTATGTTATGTTATAGGAAGATCAGTCTAGGCAGAACAGGTCCATTATGTGTGTTGCAAATCAAGCTTTCCTGGCTAATCATAAGGGCAAAGGTAAATGGAGATCATCTACTAGTAAGTAGAAATCTGCAAATGCTAAACATTCGAAGAAGGAAGACAAAGATGAGAAGAAATTAAAAAAGCAGAAATTCTTTTGTTAGTATTGTAAAGGAAGTTATAAAAAACTATCCAAAACTGGATACAAAAGAGGCAAAGAAAAAAGAGGTTGGTATGGTTGTTGCAAAGGCCTCTACACCAAAAACAGAGTCTGCTAATCTAGTGCAGAATGAAGAATGGATGTTTACTACTGTTTGCAGTTTTGACTCATCTTCTCCTGAACAGTGTATGTCTTCAATAGACTCAGATGTTTTGTACTTTGATAGTGGGGCAACCAAACATATTACCTTGTAGCGTAGTTTCTTCAGTTCACTTGAGCTTTCCCCTTCAGGGAATACTATCACATGCACCAACAACTCCTCTTATCCTATCATGGGAGTTGGTAAGATCATTCTCACTATGGTTGATGGTAGTTCTTTCACTTTGTTGGATGCTTTATTTGTAATAGGGATCAAGAAAAATCTGTTATGAGTTTTTGCATTAGCCAAGATTGGCTTGGTTGTGAAATTTGTTGATGATAGATGTACACTTCATGATCTATCAAATGGCAATATGATTATTACTTATGGCATTTTATGTCGTGGGCCATATAAGCTCATAGAGGATGAAAAATCTATGAATGATTCAGTATGTGCAGTACATGATTCTCAGGCTATGTCAGATGCAAAGCTTTGGCATGCATGCTTTGGTCATTTGAATTTTACTAGATTGCCATGCCCATAGAAATTTGAAATGGTGTCCCCTTTGCTTAAACTTGAGGCACTTGAAAAACATGTCTGTGAAGGCTGTATTTTGGGCAAAATGCATCGTTCCTCCTTTCCAAAATATGATTCAGTTCGAGTTACTCAAAAATTGCAGCTTCTTCATAGTGATGTTTGTGGTCCGATGAAGACACCCTCTTTTGGAAACTATCTTTATTTTGTGACTTTCATTGATGATTTTTCTAGGCATGCATGGTTATATCCATTGAAAGCAAAGTCTGAAGTGTTCATGTACTTCAAACAATTTTTGGTTTTGGTTGAAATTCTATCAGCATGTAAAATGGGCACTGTCCATTCTAATTGAGGGGGGGAATATATGTCTTTTGAATTTAATGCAGTTTTGGTTGAATGTGGGATAAAACATCAGTGTACAGTGATGTATACACCTCAACAAAATGGATTTTCTGAATGGAAGAACAGGTCACTCATGGAGATGGCGAGGTGTATGGTTAAGAGTCATACTTCACCACATAGTTTTTGACTTGAGGCTGTTATGTGTGTAGTATATGTACTTAACAAGTGTCCCACTAAAGCATTGCAATCTATCAATCCATATGAGGCTTGGCATGGTTGCAAGCCATCTGTTGCTCATCTGCATGTTTTTGGTTGTTTGGCATATGCATTAGTGCCTGAACAACATCGCAGAAAATTTGATGATAAAGTAGTAAAATGTATTTTTGTTGGGTATAGTTAAAAAAGTAAAGGCCACCGTCTCTATCATCCATAAACTAAATGTTGATATATTTAGGTAGTGATGTGTGTGAACGCACTAGGACCACCGGGGCACTTTTTCCCTCTTTAAGAGGTTTTTTCCCCTAGCTTGTATATACGCCTATTGCCCTAAAGGGGGCTACTTATCTTTGTACATTCTAGTGGTTATACATTCAGTATTGTGTGTTGAGCTCCAAGCTTCTTATTCTTCCTTGTTCTCTTTGTGTGCTTCCGCAGACATCTAACTCCAACAATTGGTATCAGAGTAGGTCACTGCTTCATCTAGGGCGTCATCGACAGTCCTCCAGTCGCAGTCACAGAATCGCAAGAATTTTGGCGAGCATACTCGAGGTGTTTCAGAGATCTAAACAACTTCTCTATGTGGTGCCAAAATCGCGATCTAAGCTCGTTTTGGCCTCCAAACGCACTATCCCAGTGCTTGTGTAGGCTATTTTATCTTTTTGTGCCAAAGGTATCTACCAATTTTGGTTCGCTAGTATAAGCGTCTCAAAGTTTGCTACAAGTTTAGCAGAATTTGTCTCAGCCATTCTGTTCAAATTTTTGAGATACAATCAATTTTCTGCATCAAGGTATTTTAGTCACTGGCCATGGCTGAAAGCAGTGATGTATTTCGTATGTTGGCTGTTGAGGATAAGTTGGATGGTACCAACTACCCGTTGTGGGCTTATATGATGCGACATGTATTAGTTACAAAAGGACTGTGGAACAATATGCAGGGTGTTGAAAAACGTCCTATCACACCTGCAACTATTACAACTACAGGTACTGAAGTTGATGCAGAAGGTGTCAAAGATGATGATATTCTGCATATTCCTGTTCGTGTTGCAATTTCTACTCCACCTACTGCAGAGCAAATTTTGGGATGGCAGAGAAGCCCAGGCACATGCATTGATAGCTTTGTCTATCAAACGTGCCATTATTCCTCACATTCGCTCTTGCAAACAACTAAGGATGCTTGGGATAGACTTACCACATTGTACCAAGTTAGGAATGAGGCTCGTGTTGCTTACCTCCGAAAACAATTGGAGAGTGAGCACATGAATGAAGGTGATTCTATGGACAGTTTTCTAACCAAGATCAAAGACTTGAAGGAACAATTGATTTCCGCTGATGAGGTTATACCTGATAGCTCACTTGTGCAGACCATTCTGAATGGTCTTCCTGATTCATATTAGAGTTTTGCTTCTACTCTTTGGTTGATGATGAAAGGAAATCCAAATGCCTTATCATTTGAGGACTTAGTCTTTGTGTTCTATTGCAAGAGGATCAGTCCAGGCAGAACAAGTCCATTATGCGTGTTGCAGATCAAGCTTTCCTCGCTAGTCAAAAGGGCAAAGGAAAATGGAGCTCTATAAGTAGTAAGCAGAAATCTGCTTATTCTGCACAATCGAAGAGGGAAGACAAAGATGAAAAGAAATCAAAAAAGCAAAATTTGTTTTGCAAGTACTGTAAAGAAAATGATCATATCATAAAGAACTCTCCAAAACTGGCTGCTAAAGAGGCACAAAAAAAAGAGGCTCGAATGGTTGTTGCAGAGGCCTCTACACCAAAAACAAAGTCTGCTAATCTTGTGGAGGAAGAAGAATGGGCGTTTACTACTGTTTGCAGTTTTGACCCATCTTCTCATGAGCAGTGCATGTCTGCACTAGACTCAGATGTTTGTTACTTTGATAATGGGGTGAACAAACATATTACCTCGTAGCGCAATTTCTTCTCTTCACTCGAGCCTGCCCCTATAGGCAATACTGTTACATGCACCAACAACTCCTCTTATCTTGTTATGGGAGTTGGTAAGATCATTTTGACTACTGTTGATGGTAGTTCTTTAACTTTGTTAGATGCTTTGTTTGTGCCAGAATCAAGAAAAATCTGTTATCAGTTTCTACACTAGCCAAGATTGGTTTGGTTGTGAAATTTGTTGATGACAGATGTACAGTTCATGGTCTGTCAAATGGCGATGTGATTATTGCTTCTGGCATTTTATGTCGTGAGGTGTATAAGCTCATAGACTATGAAAGATCTGTAAATGATTCGGCATGTGCAATACATGATTCTCAGGCTATGTCAGATGCAAAGCTTTGGGATGCATGCTTTGGTCATCTGAATTTTGTTAGTTTGTTATGCTTGCAGAAATATGAAATGGTGTCCTCTTTGCCCAAACTTGAGGCGCCTTGAAAACATGTTTGTGAAGGATGTATTTTGGGCAAAATGTAGCATTCGTCCTTTCCAAAAGATGGTTCAGTTTGGGCTACTAAAAAATTGCAGCTTGTACATAGTGATGTTTGTGGTCCTATGCAGACACCTTCTTTTGTAAATTATCTTTACTTTGTGACTTTCATCGATGATATTTCTAGGCATGCATGTGTATATCCATTGAAGGCAAAGTCCAAAGTGTTCATGTGCTTCAAATAGTTTTTGGTCTTGGCTGAAAATCTCTCAACATGTAAAATGGGCAGCCTCCGTTCTGATCGGGGGGGGAATATATGTCTTCTGATTTTAATGCATTTCTTGCTGAATATGGGATAAAACACTAGTGTATAGTGCCGTATACACCTCAACAGAATGGAGTTGCTGAACGAAAGAAGAGGTCACTCATGGAGATGGCGAGGTGTATGGTCAAGAGTCAGGCTTTACCACATAGTTTCTGGCTTGAGGTTGTCATGTGTGCAGCATATGTACTTAACAAGTATCCCACTAAAGTGCTACATTCTATCACTCCATATGAGGCTTGGCATGATTGCAAGCCATCTCTTGCTCATCTGCATGTTTTTGGTTGTTTGGCATATGCATTAGTGCCTGAACAACATCGTACAAAATTGGATGATAAAGCAGTAAAATGTATTTTTGTTGGGTACAGTTTTGAAAGTAAAGGCTATCATTTGTATCATTCATAGACTAAACACATTCTGGTTAGCCATGATGTTGTTTTTTTGGAAGATGCTATTTAGCCATTGCTTTCATGTACTAAAGAGACATCTATTAGCTCCAAAGACATGTATGATACTTTGCTACCTCTTTTTATAGGTGGACAGTCTAGTGCTAGTCCTAATGAGGCAACTTCTCAGCCTTTGCAGGTTTCATGTGTGATGTAGCTCATCCTATTTGTGATGTGGATTTAAATGATGCACTTTTTGATAAGAGAGTTGATATTGAGGAGACAAAAACTATGCCAAAATGGCTGGTGTAGACTTTGCGTGACAACAAATTAGATGCACCTTTGTCATATTGTACTCAATCAGGCTCTCATAGTGCCTCTTTTGCATCAGATTGCTATGCTATGGCTGCATCTAGTCTCTATGATGAGACTGAGCCTGTTTCGTTTGATGAAGCACAAAATTCAAAAAATTGGATGGTTGCTATGCAATTTGAATATGATGCTATAATGAAGAATGGTACTTGGACTTTATGTGACTTGCCTCCTGGCAAGAAGGCCAATTGCACTAAGTGGGTATACAAGCTGAAGCGTAAACATGATGGTGCAGTTGACTGGTGTAAGGATAGGCTTGTTGCAAAGGGTTATGCGTAGGAAAGAGGCATTGATTTTGATGAAACCTTTGCTCTTACTTGTCGAATGACTACTGTTCATAGCATCTGTGCACTTGCAGCTCATCATGGTTGGAATGAACATCATTTGGACATTAAAACAACATTTTTGAATGGTGACTTGCATGAAGAAGTGTATGTTTTTCAGCCCCATGGCTTTGTGCAAAAGGGCATGAAAACCAGGTGTGTGGGTTAAATAAGGCATTATATGGTTTAAAGCAAGATCCACGTGCTTGGTATGAAAAGAGACATGCCTATCTGATTGCACATGGTTTTGAGAACAGTCCAACTGAAAGCACCTTATATGTCAAGCATGCTAATGATGTACTTCTGATCATTGTGGTGTATGTTGATGACATGTTTCTCCCTGGTCCTCATGAGAAGCATATTGCTGATTTTAAGGCTGACTTACATGCCTCATTTGAGATGTCTCATTTGGGGCATTTGCATCATTATTTGGGCATTCAGTTTATGCATGTTGATGGTGGAATGGATTTGTGTCAAACAAAATATATTGACACATTATTGCAGCGTTTTGGCCTTGAAGACTTTAAACCTATTGCCACTCCTATGGAAACATGTTTACAACTGAGTCTTCCTGATGCTAGAGATGCATTTGATGTTGTTCTCTATCAGCAGGTTGTTGGATGCTTGATTTACTTATGCATTACTCGACCAGATATTCAGTTTGCTATCTCACAAATGAGCAAGTTTATGCATTGCCGAGGAGTCAAGCATTGGCAAGCAGTATGCTATCATGAAAAATGGTACCTGGCCTTTATGTGGCTTGCCTCTTGGCAAGAAGGCCATTGGCACTAAGTGGGTATACAAGTTAAAGTGTAAACTAATGGAACAGTTGAGAGGTATAAGGCTAGGCTTGTTGCAAAGGGTTATGAGTAGGAAAGAGGCATTGATTTTGATGAAAACTTTGCACCTACATGCCGAATGATATTGTTCATAGCATCTGTGTAGTTGAAGCTCATCATGGTTGGAATGTACATTAGTTGGATATGAAAATAGCATTTTTGAATGCTGACTTTCATGAAGAAGTGTATCTTTTTCAACCCCCTAGCTTTATGCAAAAAAGGGCATGAAAACCAGATGTGCAGGTTAAAGAAGGCATTATATGGTTTAAAGAAAGCCTCATGTGCTTGGTATGAAAAGATATATGCTTATCTAGTTTTGAGAACAATCCAATTGAAATCACCTTATATGTTAAGTGTGCAAATGATGTGGTTCTAATCACTGTGGTGTATGTTGATGACATGTTGCTCATTGGTCCTCATGAGAAGCATCTTGCTGATTTTAAGGCTGATTTACATGCCTCATTTGAGATGTCTGATTTGGGGCATTTGCATCATTATTTGGGCATTCAGTTTATGCAATTTGATGGCCGAATAACTTTGTGTCAAACCAAATATATTGACACATTATTACAATGTTTTGGTCTTGAAGACTATAAACCTATTGCCACTTCTATGGAAAGAGGTTTCTGATTGAGTCTTCATGATGTTGGAGATGCATTTGATGTTGTTCTCTATCAACAAGCAGTTGGATGCTTGATTTACTTATGCATTACTCGGCCAGATATTCAATTTGTTTTCTCATAGATGAGCAGGTTTATGCATTGCCCAGGAGTCAAGCATCGGTAGACAGTTAAGCACATCTTTCGCTACTTGAGTGGTACCCGGCTACTTGGATTGTTTTATCCCAAGTGGGGATCATTACCGCCAGATTTATATGTTATTTCTACTTCTGGCTGGGCTGGTTGCTATGACTTTTGTATGTCCACTAGTGGTTTTTGCTTCATGCTTGGTAGCTCATGCATATATTGGCTGAGCAAGAAGTAGTCTACTGTGGCCACTTCAAGTTGTGAGGTTGCATATAGGGCAGCTTTCATAATGACTGTTGAGTGTGTGTGGCTCATACACCTTATGGATGATTTTGGTGTTGGTCAATCTTCTGACCACCACCATCTTCATTGACAATCAGAGTGCATTGGCAGTTGCGAGGAACCCTCTGTTCCATGCTTGCACTAAGCACATTGAGGTGCATTATCATTATGTTAGGGAGAGTTTCTCTGTTGGAGAGATCAGCTTGGCATATGTGCCCATGCAGGAGAACATTGCAAACACTTTCATGAAGGCTCTCCCTGGGTAGAAGTTGTGGATTGATTCCACATAGTTTGGCACTTCCTTATACATGAGTGCCAGCTCCTTGTCCGCCCCATCACTCCCAAGGGGGATTTATTGATATATCTAGGTAGTGATGTGTGTGAACACACTAGGATCACTGGGGCATTTTTTTCCCTCTTTAGGAGGTTTTTTTCCCTCTTCTTGTATATACGCCTATAGCCCTAACGGTTTACTTATCTTTGTACATTCCAATGGTAATACATTTAGTATTGTGTGTTGTGCTCCAAGCTTCTTCTTCTTCCTTGTGCTGTTCACGTGCTTTCGCAGATGTCTAACTCCAACAGGGGCTGATCCAAATTCCTTTGTATTTCTGTAAGCTTCGAAGGTAAACTCTTTAGCCACAAGAGTATTATTGAATAGTATACATGAAATTTTTTCGCATCCCTTTGTACCTGTGTCACATGCATTTTCTTTTTTTCCATGATTGATGTCCATATTGTTGGAGTTAGACGTCTGCGGAAGCATGCGAACAACACAAGGAAGAAGAAGAAGCTTGGAGCTCAACACACAATACTGAATGTATTACCACTAGAATGTACAGAGATAAGTAGCCCATCAGGGCAATAGGAGTATATACAAGCCGGGGGAAAAAACCTCCTAAAGAGGGAAAAAAGTGCCCCGACGGTCCTAGTGTGTTCACACATCACTACCTAAATATATCAACAAATCCCCATGGGGAGTGATACGGTGAACAAGGAGCTCGCACTCATGTATAAGGAAGTGCCAAGCTATGTCGAATCAATCCACAAAAGGAAGTAAGCCCAAAGCTTTGCGAAAAGCTTCAAACTTCTCCCTAGGCAGAGCCTTTGTGAAAAGGTCTGCAATGTTCTCCTGCGTGGGCACATATGCCAAGCTGATCTCCCAAGCAGAGATAATCTCCCTGACACAATGATAATGCACCTCAATGTGCTTAGTGCGAGCATGGAACACCGGGTTCCTCGCAACTACCATTGTGCTCTGAGTGTCACTGAAGATGGTGGTGGCAGAAGACTGACCAACACCCAAATCAGCCATAGGGCGTCTGAGCCACACACACTCAATAGTCGCTATGAAAGCTGCCCTATACTGAGCCGCACAAATGGAAGTGGCCACAGTAGCTTCTTGCTGAGCCAAGATATGCATGAGCTACAAAGCATGAAGCAAAAACCACTAGTGGACACACGAGTGTCATAGCAATCAGCCCAATCAGAGTCAGAAAAAGCATGCAAATCTGGTAGTAGTGATCCCCCTTGGGATAAAACAAACCAAGTAGCCAGGTACCACTCAAGTAGCAAAAAATGCGCTTAACCGCCTGCCAATGCTTGACTCCTCGACAATGCATAAACCTGCTCATCTGTGAGACAGTAAACTGAATATCTGGCTGAGTAATGCATAAGTAAATCAAGCATCCAACAGCCTGCTGATAGAGAGCAGCATCAAATGCATCTCCAGCATCATGAAGACTCAGTCGTAGACCTGTTTCCATAGGAGTGGCAATAGGTTTACAGTCTTCAAGGCCAAAATGTTGTAATAATGTGTCAATATGTTTCGTTTGACACATAGCCACCCACCATCAACGTGCATAAACTGCATGCCCAAATAATGATGCAAATGCCCCAAATCAGACATCTCAAATGAGGCATGTAAATCAGCTTTGAAATCAGCAATATGCTTCTCATGAGGATTAGTGAGTAGCATGTAATCAACATACACAATGATCAGAAGTACATTATTAGCACGCTTAACATATAAGGTGCTTTCAGTTGGACTATTCTCAAAACCATGTGCAATCAGATAGGCATGTATCTTTTCATAACAAGCATGTGGTGCTTGTTTCAAACCATATAAAGCCTTTCTTAACCTGCACATATGGTTTCCATGCCCTTTGTGCACAAAGCCATGGGGCTAAAAAACATACACTTCTTCATGCAAGTCACCATTGAGAAATGCTATTTTAATGTCCAACTGATGTACATTCCAACCATGATGAGCTACAAGTGCACAGATGCTACGAATAGTAGTCATTCGGCATGTAGCTGCAAAGGTTTCATCAAAATCAATGCCTCTTTCCTGTGCATAATCCTTTGCAACAAGCCTAGCCTTATACCTATCAATTGCTCCATCAAGCTTATGCTTTAGCTTGTAAACCCACTTAGTGCCAATAGCCTTCTTGCCAGGAGGCAAGTCACATAAAGACCAAGTACCATTGCATTATAGCATCATATTCAGATTGCATAGCAGCCATCCAATTTTCTGAGGTTTTTGCTTCATCAAACAAAACAGACTCATTCTCATCACAGAGATTAGATGCAACCATAGCATAGCAATTTGATGCAAAAGAGGCACTATGAGAGCCTAAACGAGTACGATATGATAGAGGTGCAAAGTCTGCATGAGCCATGTTGGCATAGTTTTTGCCTGCTCAATATCACCTCTCTCATCAACAAGTGCATCATGTAAATCTGCATCAGAAATGGGATGATCTGCATCATAACATGAAACCTGCAAAGGTTGAGCAGTTGCCTCATTAGGACTAGCACTGGACTGTTAACCTGTAAAAAGAGGAAGCAAAGTATCATACATGTCTTTGGAGCTAACAGATATCTCGTTAGTACATGAAAGCAATGGATGAATAGCATCTTCCACAAAAACAACATCACGGCTAACCAGAATGCGTTTTGTATATGGATGATATAGACGATAGCCTTTACTTTCATAATTGTACCCAACAAACATACATTTTACTAATTTATCATCCAATTTTCAACTATGTTGTTCAGGCACTAATGCATATGCCAAACAACCAAAAACACACAGATGAGCAATAGATGGCTTCCGATCATGCCAAGCCTCATATGGAGTGATAGACTATAGTGATTTAGTGGGACACCTGTTAAGTACATATGTTGCACACATGATAGCCTCAAGCCAGAAACTATGTGGTAAAGCATGACTCTTGATCATACACCTCGCCATCTCCATGAGTGACCTGTTCTTTCGTTCAGCAACCCCATTCTGTTGAGGTGTATATGACACTGTACAATGGTTTTTTATCCCATGTTCAGCCAAAAATGCATTAAAATCAAAAGACATATATTCCCCCCTCGATCAGAACGAAGGGTGCCCATTTTACATGTTGACATATTTTCAGCCAAAACCAAAAACTGTTTGAAGCACATGAACACTTAGGACTTTGCTTTCAATGGATATACCCATGCATGCTTGGAATAATCATCAATGAAAGTCACGAAATAAGATAATTTCCAAAATAGGGTGTCTGCATAGGACCATATACATTACTATGAACAAGCTGCAATTTCTGAGTAACCCAAACTAAACCATCTTTTTGAAATGAGGAATGTTGCATTTTGCCCCAAAATATAGCCTTCACATACATGTTACCGGGTGCCTCAAGTTTGGGCAAAGAGGACACCATTTCATATTTCTGCAAGCATAGCAAACTAGCAAAGTTCAGATGACCAAAGCGTGCATGCCAAAGCTTTGCATCTGAAATAGCCTGAGAATCATGTGTTGTACATGCCAAATCATTCACCGATATTTCATAGTCTATGAGCTTATATAGCCCATGACATAAAATGCCAGAAGCAATAATCACATCGCCATTTGATAGATCATAAAACGTACATTTGTCATCAATAAATTTCACAACTAAACCAATCTTGGCTAATGCAGAAACTAATAACAAATTTTTCTTGATCCCATGCACAAACAAGGCATCTAACAAAGTGAAAGGACTACCATCAGCAGTAGTTAAAATGATCTTACCAAGTCCCATAACAAGATCAGAGGAGTTGTTGGCACATGTAACAGTATTCCCTATAGGGGCAGGCTCGAGTGAAGAGAAGAAATTTCACTACGAGGTAATCTGTTTGGTCGCCCCATTATCAAAGTACCAAACATCTGAGTCTACTGCAAACATGCACTGCTCATGAGAAAATGGGTCAAAACTGCAAACAATAGTAAACGCCCATTCTTCTTCCTCCACAAGATTAGCAGACTCTGTTTTTGTTGTAGAGGCCTCTGCAACAACCATTCTAGCCTAACTACCTAAATATATCAACACATTTGAGATGATGGAAGGGATATGGATGCACCCAAGCAAGGCATAAAAGCATGTCACATGCATTCATGTTGTTGAATGGAAACTTGGACTCGATCCTTCTTAAGAGGACAAAATAGTTGCATGTGCATAAAAGATGAAAGTATCTTTCTAGGAGGTTGTTGGTTATGAACAACCTCACACGTTCCTCACATACCTTGATGGCTTTGACACTTGAGTATGATCTCCCTGGTCTGAGCCACTCTTAATTCTACCACGTGAAGCACTAGTGGTAAGCTAAGAACTCTACACACACAAAGGGAAGACAATGCTTCATTTGTGCATTCCTTCCTCAAGTCTCTCTCTGACCTTGTTCTTCTTTGATGCAGAGGTCTCCTTATATAGTTTTTTTGGAAGTGAAGGGTAGCAAAACATACAAAATTAGTTTCTTCTTTGGCAGGTTTACTAACAATTTTGGTACTCTAGAAACTTCCTTCTTGGTTCACTTTTCTTGCACCATCACTATCTTCCAAATTCTGGTATTTGACACTGTCCACTGCCATGAGTCCTCTGCATGCAAGTGGCTCAAAATTTAGACCATATGCAGATCTAGAAAATTTAGTCGCCTTTTCCAAGTGAAAAAGTAGACTAAATCAAAAGTAGACCATTTTCTTAAAAAATAGACTACTTTGGAAGTAAGTAGACTAATTTCATAAAAATGGTGAACTTTGGAGTTAAGTTGACTAACTTGTAAAAATTTGACTAAACAAAATAGACTACTTTGAGAAATTGGTTAACTTAGGAATTTAGAATACTTAGAGAATTGGTGAACTGGGAAATTAGGCAACTTCGGAAATTGGTGAAATGGGAAAATAGGCAACTTAGGAAATTTTTGAAATGGGAAATTAAGCAACTTGGGAAATTGGTGAAATAGGAAATTAGGCAACTTGGGAAATTAGGCAACTTAGGAAATTGGTGAAATGGGGAATTAGGTGACTTAGGAAATTTGTGAAATGGGAAATTGGTGAAGTAGAGAATTATGTGACTTAGGATATTGGGAATTTTGCCTCCTTTGTGAATTGATTAGTTGGATCCCCTCTTCTTCATTTTATTGCTCTTTGCTTCTTCTTCTTATCCTCTTGCTCGAAATCGAGGTAACTTTTCTTGTACTTGGCTTGTGCATCTTGAAAAGCAAAACATAAAATACATTATTTTAAGGGTGTATCAAAGTACCTCGCTACATATATATATGATCCTTGATGTTTGGATGAGTAATAGGCTATTTTATAAAGCCTATACATGCTGAATATTTTCAAGTCTGTGTAGCCATATGAATTGGCACAAAGAGAGCTGAATATATGCTCAAATGATTGGTAATTTGCATGCATGATTATATATGATTGTTATATTTATATTGAAGCACTAAAGGTTGGTCATGTTCAGCCATATATGAGTTGAAAGAATATATGGTTGCATGCCATGAAGATTGGCAAGATGCAAGGCTACCATGTATAAAGTTTGTGGATGTATCATGTTGTGGATAAAACCCATTGAGGTACATTTGCAAAAGCAAATATGTATGCTTATGTTATGATAACTAAAAGTGTTTGATTCTTGAGTCTAGATACATCAAGTGAATGCAATGCTCCTATTGTAAAAGCCAAGGTGGGCAAAGCTTGGATGAAGCAAGGACACAAAGCTTTGAGCCAAAGTCAAGGAAGGAGCCCATGCTAAAAGGATGTGAAACATTTCAAAGTTTGAAGACTTGAAGATTGGAACCCAAGCTAAGGTTGATAAGGGTGAAGCCTAAGATTGAGCTTCCCAACAAAGGAGGAGTAGAAGACCCCAAAGAAGGGTTGCTATAAAGTGTTGAAGACTCAACAAGGACTCAAAGATATTCCCAAAGGTTGCAAGGAGCACAAGCAAGCAAGAAGAAAGAATACTCACCCATGATAAGTGTGACATGTTGGCTGAAGCAAAGGAAGCTAAAGAAGTGCATTTTCAAAGCTAAGGGCTGATGTAAAGGGTAAGAAAAGTCCACATTGAGCGTGATGGTAAGTGCCAAGCATAGACCAAGTAAAGGTCTAATGAAAGGTTGAGGCTAGTAAGACCACCAAAGAGAGTGAAAAGCCTATGTGAAGGCAAGTAAGACCATCCCAAGAGGAATGGCAAGCCTTCTTAGGTGCAAGAAGCACGAAAGACCAAGTGAAGGTCTAGTGAAAGGTTAAGGGAAGTAAGACCACCAAAGAGAGTGGAAAGCATATGGCAAGTAAGAACATTCCAAGAGGAGTGACAAGCCTATGTTAAGGCAAGTAAGACCATCTCAAGAGGGATGGCAAGCCTTGTTAGGTGCAAGAGGCACCATTGATCACATTGAAGGTTTCTTATGTTGTTTTGTAGGTGATGAAGAAAGCTTGGAAAACGTGGAAGCTATGAATGCTTCACATGAAGAGGAACTCATGAAAGAGTTCATGTATGATCAGCTCATTGTTAATTTTGCAAGTATATAATCAGCTATGAAGAATGAAGAAAGGATCATGAAACAAGGGGGAGTTAGCTTGCAAGGATTGGAAGATCCAAGAAGAGTCCAAAGAAGAGAAAATGGAACCAACACAAATTTCAGATTTGGAAGAGAAGAACCCAATCTCAAAGAAAGAGTAAAAGCAGCCACATAAGGTAATGTCAAAGCACTAGGAGGAGCCACCTATATGGAAGGAGTCTTTAGAAGGAAAGGAGTAGCCATGACACACAAAAGAAATTATGAAGACAAGTTGGAAGAAAGCATGACAATCATCGTGACACAAAAGGAGATGTGAAGATTGCACCCAAAGAGAAAGTCAAAGATGGTCCAAAGACAAAGGAGGATCAAAGAAAAGCATGCAAGCTTAGAAGACATGAAGCCATGAAGGCATACAAAAAGAGAAAGTTGCAAAGTGAGGACAACAAAGAGGAAGAGATTGAAGCAATGAAGATAAGTACAACCAAGTTGATCTCATTTCGTTCTATGAGTTTGTATGAAGCATGTTTCTTGATAGGGATTGAAGAAGAGCTCTTGCAAACAGCTAAAGAAACAAGCATGAAGCTGGAAAGAAGCCAAACAAGCTCGGGTGCAAAGGAGAGAGATCACCAACCTATCAAGGAAAGGCCAATAGATGCAAAAGACGAAGAGGATGAGAATTGGAGAGTAGCATGGACTCCCAATTATAGCTTGAGGGGAAGTGTTGAAATTTATGGTATTTGTACAAGCTCCAATTTTCAAGCTTGACACATACTCACCTATCATTAATTACCTCTTCATCATTTACATATTTCATGTAAGCTTAAAAGGAAGCTAGGCCCTTAAAACATAGAGACTACACTCATAATCTTAAAGGAGAGTGTCGAATTAAAAGTGCAAATGTATTTATGGCTTAGATAAAAACCAAAATATGGTAAAAGAGATGGATTACTCAAAAAATTCGTGACCTTATCCATATGGAGTGATTTGGAGCACCAAAAGTCATCCAAGGAAATGGAAGAACAAAGGACAAGAAGTGAAAGGTCAAGAGGTGAGAGAAGATGCAAAGGTAGGTGGCACAAACAAAGCATTTGACAAAGTGAAAGAACTACCATAAGTAGTAGTCAAAATGATCGTACCAACTCCTATAACAGGATAAGAGGAGTTTTTGGCACATGTAACAGTATTCCCTGTAGGGGCAGGCTCGAGTGAAGAGAAGAAACTACGCTGCGAGGTAATATGTTTGGTCGCCCCACTATCAAAGTACCAAACATCTGAGTCTACTGCAGACATGCACTGCTCATGAGAAGATGGATCAAAACTGCAAACAATATTAAACGCCCATTCTTCTTCCTGCACAACATTAGCAGACTCTGTTTTTGGTGTAGAGGCCTCTGCAACAACCATTCCAACCTCTTTCTTCTTTGCCTCTTTAGCAGACATTTTTGGAGAGTTCTTTGTGATATGATCATTTCCTTTACAGTACTTGCAGAACAATTTTTGCTTTTCTGATTTCTTTTCATCTTTGTCTTCCCTCTTTGATTGTGAAGAATTAGCAGATTTCTGCTTATTAATTGAGGAGGTCCATTTTCCCTCGCCCTTCTGACTAGCCAAGAAAGGTTGATTTGCAACTCGCATAATGGACCCGTTCTGCCTGGACTGATTTTCCTGTGACGTAACAGAGACTAACTCCTCAAATGAATGACAAGGCATTTGTATTGCCTTTCATCATCAATCGAAGAGTAGAAGCAAAACTCTGATATGAATCAGGAAGACCATTCAGAACGGTCTGCACAAGTGAGCTATCTAGTATAACCTCATCAGAAGAAATCAACTGTTCCTTCAAATCTTTGATCTTTGTTAGAAAACTGTCCATAGAATCACCTTCGTTCATGTGCTCACTCTCCAATTGTTTTCAGAGGTAAGCAACACGAGCCTCATTCCTAGCTTGGTACAATGTGATAAGTGTATCCCAAGCATCCTTAGCTCTTCTGCAAGAGCGAATGTGAGGAATAATAGCACGTTTGACAGACAAAGCTATCAATGCATGTGCCTGGGCATCTATGCCATCCCAACAAATTTGCTCTGCAGTAGATGCAGTAGAAACCGCAGCACGAACAGGAATATGCAGAATGTCATCATCTTTGACACCTTTAGCATCAGCTTTAGTACCTGCAGTTGTAATAGTTTCATGTGTGATAGGACATTTTTCAACACCCTGCACAATGTTCTGGAGTCCTTTTGCAACGAATACATGTCGCATCATATAAGCCCACAATGGGTAGTTGGTACCATCCAAATTATCGTCAACAACCAACATACAAAATACATCACTGCTTTCATCCATGGCCGGTGACTAAAATACCTTGATGCAAAAAATTGACTGTATCTCAAAAAGCTGAACAGAATTGCCCAAACGAATTCTGCTAAACCTATAGCAGACTTCGAGACACTTATACTGGCAAACCGAAACTACTATATACCTTTGGCACAAAAAGACAAAAGAGCCTGCACAAGCGCTGTGGTAGTGCGTTCGGAGGCCAAAATGAGCTCAGATCGCGATTTCGGCACCATAGAGCGAAGCCATTTTGATATGGAATACACATTGAGTACGCTCACCAAAATTCGTGCGATTCTGAGATTGCAACCGAAGAGGTGTCAACAACGCCCTAGATGAAGCGGTGACTTGCTCTGATACCAATTATTGGAGTTAGACGTCTATGGAAACACGCGAACAACACAAGGAAGAAGAAGAAGCTTGGAGCACAACACACAAGACTGAATGTATTACTAGAGAATGTACAAAGATAAGTAGCCCATTAGGGCAATAGGCATATATACAAGCCAGGGGAAAACACCTCCTAAAGAGGGAAAAAAGTGCCCCGGCAGTCCTAGAGTGTTCACACACACATCACTACCTAAATATATCAATAACAATTTTGCATACTCCACTATCAGCCTCCTCGACGACCTCTCGCAACCACACTAGCTCTGATACCATTTCACGAGAAAGGAGATAAGGAAGAGAGCTCACTCACACACTCTCACACTCAAAGAGGAGCACACAGAGATTGAGGCAAGGAAGAATGATCTTCTTCTTCTTCCATTACATAAAGATAGCATACAAGATGACCTAATACAACAATACAACTAGTTCATTATATAGAGAACAATACATAAGGAAAATCCTAATGTCTGCTAATGAGTGAGCTAGCAAGAAACAAATGTTCCATCAGTATTGGTAAAATCTAGTAAAGTTCAATGAAGTATCCCTTATATATAATGACATGACCACTATACATGTTAGAGAAATGAAAAAGTGATATGTGTCATCCTAGATCATCACATATTAAGCTTGATATCTCAACAAATGGAGCTCATCTACTAGTAAGTAGAAATCTACTAATTTTGCAAAATAAAAAAGGGAAGGCAAAGACAAGAAGAAAATAGAACAGCAGAAACAATTTTGCAAGTACTATAAAGGAAACAATCATGTCATAAGGAGTTGTCCAAAATTGGCTGCAAAAGAGGCAAAGAAGAAAGAGGCTAGAATGGTTGTTGCAGAGGCCTCTACACCTAAAAAAGAGTCTGCTAATTTTGTATAGAATGAAGAATGTGTTATCAGGATCTTACTCATATGCACACAGAGGTTACGGATGCAAAAAAACACACAAAAAAATAGACATGCTAGGAGACGAGACAAAACACAGTATTGGGTGCAATCTCCCCCCATGCACTCTGTTTTGACAGTCCACATAATGCATGTATTTATATGAATTTTTTATTATGTCAAAAAGAGTGGTTACATGAGAGCGGCTTTGAAAAACATGCGTGAAAGTAAAAGTTGGTGACGTTTGTAGAAAGCCTTTGCTTTTAATATCAGAAATTGCACTCTACAATGACCCTTATTCTAACCGCTACTTTTCTAATGATTTCTAATAATAGAACCTTCTATGCGGGTTTATTTACAAACTAAATTATAAATCGGATTATTGATGTCCACCCTAAAGTCAGATTATTGATGTCCACCCTTTCACGTCTTTCATGCCGTCACGAATCTTCAGCTTCTATATCAAAAACACCAAAACAAATTAATACATCAAAAAATTAACACTCCAACAATGCCTTGTTCAACACATTCCATAATTTATAACTAAATGGGCATCCACTACAATTTGCAGTTATGACCCATCTTCCCATGAAGTGTATGTTTGCAGTAGACTCATATGTTTGGCACTTTAACAATGGGGAAATCAAACATATTACCTTGCAACATGGTTTCTTTAGTTTATTTGAGTCTACCCCTAAAGGGAGTACTGTCACATGCGCTAACAACTCCTCTTATCTTGTTGATGAGATCATTCTAAATACTACTGATGGTAGTTCTTTCATATTGTCAGATGTCTTGTTTGTGCCAAGAATCAAGGAAAATCTATTGTCAATTTTAGCATTAGCCAAGATCGGCTTGGTTGTTAAATTTATTGATGAAAGATGTATGGTTCATGATCTATCAAATGGTGTTGTTTTATTGCTTCTTGCATTTTATGCCGTGGGCTATATAAGCCCATAGACTATGCAAAATCTGTGAATGATTCAGCATGTGCAATACAAGATTCTTAGGCTATCTCATATTCAAAGCTATAGCATGCATGCTTTGGTCATTTGAATTTTTCCATTTTACTATGCCTATAGAAATTTGGAATGGTGTCCTCTTTGTCAAAACTTGAGGCACCTTGTAAACATGTTTGTGAAGGTTGTATTTTGGACAAAATGCAACGTTCCTCCTTCCCAAAAGATGGTTCAATTTGAGCTACTAAAAAATTGCAAGTTGTTTATAGTGATGTTTGTGGTCTTATGTAGACACCTTCTTTTGGGAGCTACCTTTATTGAGTGAATTTTATTTATGATTTTTCCATGCATGCATGGATGTATCCATGGAAAGAAAATTCCAAATTGTTTATGTGCTTCAAACAATTTTTAGTCTTGGTTGGAAATCTATCAACATGTAAATTGAGCACCCTCCATTCTGATCGCAGGATGGAATATATGTCTTTTGGTTTTAATGCATTTATGGCTGAATGTGGGATAAAAAATCAATGTATAGTGCCATATACACCTCAACAAAATGGGGTGCATTTGATGTTGTTCTCTATTAGTATTCTGTTAGATGCTTGATTTACTTATGCATAACTTGGCCCGATATTCAGTTTGTTGTCTTTCAAATGAGTAGGTTTATGCATTGCCTAGGTGTCAAGCATTAGTAGATGGTAAAGCGAAGCTTCTTCTACTTGAGTGATACCCGACTACTTGGATTGTTTTATCCCAAGGGAGATCACTACTACCATATTTACATGGTTTTTCTAACTTTGACTCGGCTGGTTGCTATGACACTTATGTGTTCACAATGGTTTTTGCTTCATGCATGGTAGCTCATGCATATCTTGGTTGAGCAAGAAGCCAACTATTGTGGCCGATTCTAGTTGTGAAGCTGCATATAGGGTAGCTTTCACAACAATTGTTGAGTGTGTGTGGCTCAGATGCCTTTTGGATGATTTGGGTGTTGGTTAGTCTTCTGCCACCACCTTCTTCACTGACAGTTAGAGCACATTGTTAGTTGCGAGAAACCATGTGTTCCATGCTCGCCAAAGCACATTGAGGTGCATTATCATTAGTTCAAGGAGAGGTTCTCTGCTGGAGAGATCAGTTTGTCATATGTGCCCACATAGGATAACATTGCATGTCTTTTCACAAAGGCTCTACCTCAGGAGAAGTTTGAAGCTTTCCGCAAAGCTTTGGGCTTACTTCCTTTTGTGGATTGACCTCTTTCCACATAGCTTGGTACTTCCTTATACATGAGTGCCAAATCCTTTTTCACCGCATCACTCACATGGGGGATTTGTTGATATATTTTGTTAGTGATGTGTTTGAACACACTAGGACTGCTGGAGCACTTTTTTCCCTCTTTAGGAGGTTTTTTTCACCCGGCTTGTATGTATGGCTATAATCATAATGGGTCACTAATTTTTGTATATTCACTTGCTAATAGATTCAGTATTGTATGTTGTGCTCCAAGCTTCTTACTCTTCTTCCTTGTGTTGTTCATGTGCTTCCGCATACCTCAAACTCCAACAGTACTTTCTCTGTTTACGCAAGCTCCAACAAGTGAACATTTGAATTCAAACAAGGGAATGTTGAGATACATAGAGCATGGTTTTAATCATGCTTTGTTTTAGAGGTTTGGTGAAGATTTGCTTTTCAAAGGCTTTAGTGATCTTGATTGGTGGGTTCAAAGGAAGATAGGAGATCAACCTCAGACTATGTGTTCATGATATGAAGCAAAACTATCAAATGAAGCTCAAAGAAACAAACTATTGCTGCACTTTCAACCATGGAGGTTGAATAGAGAGGATTAGATTTTGCCACATGTGATGCAGTGTGGATTAAAAAGCTTTTTGATGATCTTGAAGTGCAAATTGGAACCATTCCTATATACAATCATAACATGTCAAGGATTTACTTGCCAAGAAATCCCATGTTTCATGCAAGCAATAAGCACATAGAGGTCCATTACCATTATGTAAGGGAGACGGTATTGAGAAAAGATATGGAGATAAAGTTCATTAGAACCAAGGAGGAGTTTTCATACATGTTTACAAAGTTCTTGGATGCTTATAAACTCAAAGGTTTCAAGGATGTGATGCATTTGCAGGATATGGATGAAGATACTCCCAAACGAGCTTGAGGTGGAGTGTTGAACATATACATGCAAGCCCATTGTCACATGAGCTATGATTGGATACATTTTCCAAAGGTAAAGGTAAATGTAAGTCTAAGGATGAAAAAAATCTAGTCAAAGGTCATGATGAATAGAAAATACAATATCTACCCAATGTGAAGAATCTGATGAAACCTTTGAAGGCGAAGTGTTTTCACATCACACATTAAAAAACATGAGCTTTTATAGCCAATAATATTTCTGATTTCTAACTATATTTTTATTCATTTTATTATCAAAGATTCATGGATATATTCAACTATCTTTCATAGTTATTATACTCATACCTTTTCAATTATTCTTTTTTTTTTTCATTTTTCTTTCACATAGAGTGGGTTCATACTTTTAATGGGGATTCACACTAAGAGATGGTATCAACAAGATCAAATAAAACTTTCAAGTGGCAAATATTCATTAGAGATTAGGAACCAAAAATTTTGCACATTCCATCCGTCATAACAAAATCAAATCAATGAAACATAGAAAACCAATAGTTGTGAAGACTCCCTTTCAAAACCCAATGATCACAATAATCTTGCATTTGAGTTCCACTAGCACTAGTGTGAATTAAAAGAGAGGAGAGAATAGTATGAAAGAAGAAAGAGATTGTGTGCCACTAGAGAAGTATGAGGGCCAATTTAGATAAAGAGGCAGTATGAAAATATTTCTCAACGAATCATGTGTTTACACATGACATTCCCTATTCACATAAGGCAAAAGCATTTTCAAACTTTTTTTTTGGAACATACAATGAATTGAAAAGACAAACACGTGACCTCATAAGGCAGAGGCACCTCATGCCCAAAACTCCTATTTTTGTTCCGGACCCCCCCCCCCCCCCCCCCCCAAAACCCCTTTGCCCATATGTATTTTAGCCGCATATGCTACATGTGTTTTTTTGAAAAAAATTACATTTTGACGTTAAGATTGTCTCTCATTAGATGGTAGCATAATGCTTACACATTTATGTTCCACACTCTTGTCTTAATAAAGAGGTGTAGAACAACAAAAAAAAAAGTCCCCTTTTTCATTTAAAAATGAAGAGATTTTAGTGCTTGTTATGTTAAAACCTTACTCTCAATACATTCCACGTTCCACCACATGTGCCTAACGAGATGAAGAGGGGGTGGAACAAGAAAAATTTCTCCCATTTCACCCAAAAACGAAGAAATTTTAGTGTTGAATTCAGTGTTTATACATTCCACGTCCCACCATATGTGTCAACGACACATATGGTATAGAAATTGGGAAAGTATGACACTAAGGTCATATTTTGAGATTGATTCTAACTAAAGTAGAGGGGGTAGAATGCCTAGCACCTACTATGAATGAACAACATCGAAAGGCCTATGAAGGGAAGGAACTAGGAGTGGATGACCTTAAGGGCAAATGAGAAGGTTGGCTTCAATTGAAGTTGACACTGCCAGAGTGAGCATGACCTTTACCATTGTTGACGTTGTCCACTAAGAGCGTTTGAAGGCCAACGATTTCTTGAAGGGACTTGGTTGAATATCTCATCATATCATATGGTGAGGAGTGTTTTGCCAATGTAGCTAAGAGGACTTGAACCCATACCCTCCTCAAGGGAAGCACATGATTCACCCACTTTGAGCTAGTGTTGTTCGATGCCAAGAGTATTACCACTAGGCCATTCGTTTTAAGACACTAAATCAATGTGATCACCTTGAGGTTGAGAGTAGTTATGGCAACTCATTGAACAAAACAATGCAAACTACTACTACCTTACATAACAAACTACTCCAAAGTCTTTGAATTGCTTCCTCCATCAATCTTCCACATTCCAAGTTGGCACATATTCAAATCGATGAATATCAAGTCAATCATTATAGCATCTGCCACTGTCAAAGTCCTTCTATTTTGACCATCATCATTGCTCACATAAAGATGCCAAAAGAGAGTGTTAACCGTGCACGGTTCAAGTGGTTACCACACTTGAAAGTGGAGGACATGAAGGGTCCTCAGGGTGGATGCATTCTACGTTCAATTCAAAGCTTATCAAAAGTAGATTAGAAAGAGTTGACCATAAACTTATAAAAAAGAATAGACCATAAAGTTGAACCTCAAGGAAAGAAAAAGCATTATGCTTTCAATTTAAATCTTATAAAAAATAGACCATAAAAACCTTTCACTTTTTAAGATGGAGGTCATGGAATGGAGGTCATGGGTTGGGACCCCTCCCTTTGGATGGAGGACATGAATGGGCGATAGGTCAGTTTATCTCTCAATTGTAATGCCTTGGGGTCGTTCAAACCAAATGCCTTCAGAAAATCTTTAACGAGTGTTGCTTTGGTAGTCTCACCCTTGCTTTGTGAAATACAAAGAAGTTCTATAGATACTATGCCTTTCACTTGTACAATTACTTTTAGGAAGATAAGGCTTCGACATTATGCTTTCAATTTAAAGCTTATAAAAAATAGACCATAACCTCATAAAAAACCTTTCACTTTTTAAGGTGGAGCTCATGGGTTGGACCCCCCTTTGGGTTGGAGGACAGGTATGGGCTATAGGCCAGTTTATCTCTTAATTATAATGTGTTCGGTTCGTTTAAACCAAATGCTTTTGGGTAATTCTTTTCAGTGTTGCTTAGGCCGTCTAACTCTTGCTTTGTTTTGTAAAATACAGAGAAATTCCATAGATACTATGCCTTTCATTTGTACAATTACTTTTTCAATTTAATTCAAGTCAAGAAGATTAAAGTTAGGCCAAAATCTTTTTGGGCCGAATTTTGTTTTAAAAAAAGGGAAATTCCATGGATACTATATTATGCTTTTCATTTGTACAATTACGTTTTCAATCCAACAAGTGAGAATATCAGGCTTCGGCCCTGCGATAGTGACCGCCGTTTAACTCAGCTCTGTAAACCCTGTTCTTGTGGGATAAGGGGGTTCCATGGGTACTATACCCTTCCTTATACAGTTGCAATTTCAAAGTTAAAGCCCAGGGAGTAAGCCTCGGCCGAACCCCCATTTTAAAAAAAGATCAAGCTTCGGGCCAACTTCGTTTTTTTTTTCTTTCTTAAAATAAAAAAGTAGATAAAAAAAAAAGGAGAAAAACTTCTGAATACCTGGAGCCCAGAAGCACTCATCACATGAACGGAGGCGGAGGTTCGGAGCCCTGAGAGACTGAGAGTTCAGCTGCGTTGGTGTGAATCCACACTTTATATCATATCAAAGGTCCTCCATGGCCATCGATTTCCATCCTCGTGAGAGGCATGCGACTCCGATGCGAGTGATGGGGGAAGCGCGGGTGAAACACGGGACTCAAGCATTACCTTTGGTGGAGCTCTTTCCACCAAATTCACATGACGTAGACAAAATGCAACGGTTTGCGGTTGCCCGAAATTCTGAGCTTCCTCCAAGCTCTCAAGATAGGAGATTCATTTTCTAACAGAGGAGGCTTTTATGCTGGCAAGTTGCAACTTGCAACTTGTCGTTTCCGAGGTGCTACTCTTAAAACTCTTGATTTCTACTTTCTTGTCGGGAATATGGAACCAGGCTAACCATGTAACGGATTGAAAATGGATCATGAAAAAACCCTGCTAACCCATTTCATTTAAGCAAGCTCTGTTTTGTTTTAAGCTTTTGCATTGACGATTTGCGGATATCTAATAAAGGCACTGATATTTGAGGAGGTTCAACTTGTCTGAGACAGAGTGAAAGAGTTGATTTAATACCAGGCTTGCTAAGCCTTGCCATGCAATACTTACTAAAGGAGGTGTCTTTGCTCGATACAGTCCATTTTATAGTCATCATTAGAGTTTCACGTGCATAGCAGCAGTTTTTCATCCTTGGAGGTCTTTGCTACCATTTTCAGATCGCATTTTGACGGTAACTAATCCAACAGTTTGTGATGATACCTACTCCCACTTCCCATCACGTTGACAAACCTCTGAGCAATAGCGAATCATAGTTTGACTGTAACTAGTCGCACAGCTGCGAGGATAGTTAATTTCACTTCTCACCATTTTGACAGGCTTTTTTCTGAACAATATGGCTCTCAGAATACGCAATAACGCAATCCGCATTTCCTAGCTTTTCCGCTACGTTACTTGGCCTACGGAAATACAGCTTTTTGACCTGAAAGGAGCATATTGTTCTATTTCACACTAGTCAACGTTAGGACTGCTAGCGTTACTAAGCTAACTGTCTTGTTGAGTCTGATCAGGCTTCCTTTATGTGAATTATTTGACTTAAGTATACATTACACGACATTCTCTTCTGATAGCTCTATCGTATCGATGCACATCAAATCATAGATATCAGAAAGCGTTTTTAAGCTCGTTTCTGTTGAACTTCTGACGGGGGTTCAGTTTTAACTTCATACACCTATCGATGGATTGCTTGCCTTTTTTCACATTGACTTTTTTTGGTATTTCACATCAGGTTCATACCTGCTGTGATTTACGGAATCTCTTGCGGTCATTCCCGGTATCTCGTTATGAAAAATAAAGTATTCAGAATGAAATTGCTCTATTTTTTCAGAAGGATACATCGCCAACTTTCTGATTATTTGTAGGAGATGAAAAAGTCACAAGAACTTAATCGCTTTTGTATGAAAACGAGAATGTACAAAGATGTTGTGTTTCTCCAAAAGTCTATTGTCTTGTAGTATTTCTTTTTGATTACTCTAATACAACTTAAAACTAAAAGCGAATGTAACTTCTGGTAGACTTACACGAATTTAACTATCGTAGGCTAGGAAGAAGTCCAAGATTTGGAACACAAGGCAAGACACATGAAAAAGGACGCCCTACATAGAGAAGCTACAAATGATTGACAGTTGTGCTTGAACTTCAGCTGAGCCTCATACTTCAACATACTTTGAAGTATCTTTCAATGGAAAGATTCATTCCACACCACAAATTTGTGAGGAAGAGTCCCAAATTAGAATTTGGGGGGTGGATTGTTAGGAATTTAGCATTTTGACATGGTTGAAATTTCAATTTGTATTATTTAAAAATTTTTCACGTCCTTGTCTAATTATGGGTTAGTTTGCATGGGTTCTAATGTTCAATATCTTTGGATTTCATAGAAAATTCCTTGGGAAACACTTGGGAAATCCTTGGATTTCTTTGAGAAACCTTTGGGAAATTCACCCCAATTGAATGATTTGAACCTTAGGTATTTATTCTAAGGGTTTGAGCCTTAGCTTTCAAAGAAATATTTAACTCAAGATCCCTTAAGGGTGTACGTACAAGTCTAGAGCTCCTCACTTAAGAAAACCATCTAATTTCAAGTGATCCCATGTGAAGAACCCTTCTTTGAAATCCATGTGACTTGGCCACATGGCAAGCATAGTCCCTTGGTTTAGAGGTATATATATTGGTGGAGTTGGATGGGTGGATACATACTTTCACTCTTACAAGATGGTGGTAATTTTTGGAGGAACTCAACATTGGTACTCAAAGCTTAGGTTTTGATTTAAAGCATGATTTTCACTACACTTCTCTCTAGGAGCTTATGAAGATGAATTCGAAGCCATTCAAAGCCATGGAGGTATGCACGTGGAGATCTTCTCTCTAGCTTGACTTTTTTCTGCAAAAAATGTTGCCCGAAGGTGAGTTGTAGGGCTCGTGAGCCTCTCCTAAGAGAGTTTGAGAGGGTCCATAGGACCCCTGCTAAGGAGCACTAAGGAGGAAGCCCCTTCCTAGTGTGCTCGCTTACTTCTAGAAGTATGAACATACTAGAAGAGCTGTGGGGTGCCTTCTCCCTTCCCCTTTGAGAGTTGAAGAAGCGTTGAACCTCTCTTTCTTCTTGTACTCTCTTGGAGAGCCAAAGGATATCATATATGGGATCTTTCGATTGCCATGGAGCTTCCATGAAGTTCTTTGTCAATCTCTCTCTCTTTGCAAGTCCTTTTCTCTAGAAATTTGGAGAGCTAGAGAGCTCAAAGGTGCAATTTGAAATGCATTTTCAAGCATCTTCTTAAGCACACACTCAAGAAAAACCTCAAAATAGGGTTGGAGATTCATTTCACATTCATTTTCAAGATAGTTTGGAGGTTTGTGGTGCTTCAAGGAGGATCGTGTAAGTTCTAAGGGAGTTGCTGTTCGTCCAAAGGCGGCCCAAGCCGACCTACAACAAAGTAAAAGCTTTGGAAAAATTACAAGGGGAAGTACTCTATTTGGTTTTCATCTCTCTCTCTCTCTCTGTGTTGAATTAGGAAAGGATGTTGAATTGTTCTTTAAATCCAAAGTATTCAATGGAGTCATTGTCATATAATGCACCTAGGCAAGAAGTAGACTATATGCGAGATGAAGAGGTAGAAATATTGAGTACATGCCTAGACAAAAGGCTAAAAGGAAAGAGAAAGTTGGTTTTTAAACCTACACTCAATAAAGTAATTTTATTTTTGGCGGAAAAAAAAAGTTTTTTTCTCATTTTTTTTCAAAAATCTCTGAAAACTTAGTCGCCTTGTTTTTTTATAATGGAATGGCTTTTATGTGGTTGATTTCAAACTGTTAGATGCATTAATCTGATCATGACAAGTGTCAATTGTAAATTTGACTTTTTAAATAACTTTGAGTTTTTGCTCAAAAATAAGGGTTTGGCTTTTGACCCCCAAAATCTGCTCCAAATGCTATGTATCATATATCATTGGATTGCTCTACTTTCCAACTATGTAATAAAATTTCCTCTCAAAATTTGACCATTTTTGACTTGATTTGACCAAGATTGACTCTACCAAAAACATGATATTGTCTGAAATTTTTGGATATCTTTTGATATTCTTTGAAAGTTTTTGGATATCTTTTGATGATAGGTGCACCTTCACTTGTGGAAGGATGCTTTTTTAACAATTCCCTCTTAACCTGATACAAGGGATATATGTCAGATAGGTATATTTTGTTAGCTGATAACATTCTGATAATAATTTTGATGTAGCTACTTGAATCTGATATTCTTACCCCATATTGCTACTGCTAACAGCTATTGAAGATCACATGAATCAACGGCAATTTATTAATGACGTCTGCTGCTTCAAGTTCAAACTACTGAATCAAGAAAGTGATACCTGAAATCAGAAGTTTTAATGTTTTTTTCTTGATACAGATATTATTTTGTTATTTCAAGGAGAAAAGGAAAAGAAAAAGCCTCTTTGTCCCTAATCTATAAGCTTAGCACTTCGCAGAAGCCTTGTGAACTTAAATTGGCTGTGAAGATAATCCCATATTTCAAAAGGTTACAACATGCATGACATTGCTTTTCTGCAAGGGAAGTTGGTTCCTGATGAAGTTAAGGATGATAGTGATAGGAATTGTCAAATTATGTGTGGAGAAGAGTCAGGAAACCCTCAATGCATAAGCAGCAAGGCACAGAATGCTGGACACAAGCTTGATATTCATTACGGAAGAGTTTCAGGAAATAACTTAGGTAAAAGCTCAGCTATAGGAACTTGGGCAGCTTTAGTTTCAAATCCTGCATGCCGTTTGTCAACCTCAGCATTTGGGTTACCTGAGGCTATGAGCACAAAGGACACAAGAAATCTTAGTTGCAAGGAGAAGACACCTACGTTTGCATCACATCTTGAGCTTACAGGAAATGTTTTAAGTCAAAGTGGACCTTTGGGTGCTCATCGAGAGGTTTCAGTCATAACTTCTGCATGTCAAAGTCTGTCGTTGCAGACATCTCCTCATAATCACAGCAATGAAAATTTTAGGCTAAATACAGGAAGTCTTTCTGTTGTTGATCCTGTTCCTTATGGGATGTCTCAAGGATTTCTACATCACACCTTCAAAGATGGTGTCCCATATTATGAATTGCATCTTGATGATTATGAAGAAATACTTACAGCCAAAGTGTGTTTGGAACACTGTATACTGGGACGTTATGAAGAGCTTTGGGTATTTAAGGAAACTAAAAAGGAAAAGAAGAAGAATTATGGGTGGAGGAACTGGAGCAGGAAAAAAAAGCTGGATGTTACACTTATGGGAAAGATGAAGATATCCAGTGCCGTCTGCTTTGATAAACAGAACTTGTCATTGAAATCTGAATGCATCCTTCTCAGAGTAGGACTAGATGAACCTGTGGTCAATAAGTCACTGAATGACAGCACCAAATGGCACCTACCTTTCTCAAGAGTAGCATGCTTCCCCAGGGATGCTAATTGCTCTGCATGTTTATTGCCTGCATTAAACCTAATAGCACCTTGCTTATTACCAAAAAACTTTTCAGGCTCCAAGGTGGCTCACAGAACTGAGGGGCCAATCCAGTTTGGTGACTTTAAGCAAAGCATTCAGACAGCCAGATATGATGCAGAGAGACAAGACACTTCTGATTGTTTGTCGAGTAATGGGAAATACTCACACTTGGAACTAGCTGCAGTTATTGTTGATGTACCCCTGCAAATGCAGAGTGGACCAGTTACCTACAAGGAACAGTGTCAAACTTGTATTACAGTTATATTGCCTTCAGGGAATCATGGTATGCCATTGTGTGACCTTGAGGGTCCATCACCCCTTGTAAATAGGTGGAGAGAGGGGGGTACTTGTGATTGTAATGGCTGGGACTTGGGATGTGGATTTATGGTTCTTAGCAGTGGAGCTGGCAATTTCAAGTTGGAAAATCCTGAAGATGATTATCAATGTGGATTGCTAAGGCTTTGTAAGCAGGTTTGGTTTTTGATCTTACAGCTCTGTTGCTGTCTATTTTTCATAATTATACTGCTCTGACACTTCCTCTAACGGCAATTTCAACAGGGTACTGAGAAAGGAGAAGTCCTCTGTAGCCTTTTGTCCCAGCCAGATGGAATCATTGCACTTGGATTTAGGGCACCCTTGTCCCCCATGCAAGCTTTTGCCATTGCAGTTGCTACGTTGCACAGTCAAACCGGAAAGGTATACACAGTTTGCAACTCAGTGTGGAAATCCTTCACAGGCAAAACCTACAACCAAGATAAAGATGGCGAAAGTAAAATGCCTGTGAAAAGTGCAGAATTTAAGTCCAAGGTGGTCATTTCATCTGACTTAAAACATCCACAGACATTGCAAACTGAAATTGCCAGTGAGAACTCCTTTCTAAGGATGCAGGCTTGTAATGTCGCTATGGCTTTTGAAAGAGTATAATGTGTTCAGTTCATGATTATTCTCTACAGATCCTTGAAGGAACATAAATAAGCATATTGTTTCCAGTCAGATGATTGATTGTGTAACCAGACGATTGCATCACAATGAAATTTGTTAAGCGGTTTGCTTGCCCCTTGTTTCTCTTTTGCATGGATGAGTAAGAAGAATGGTCAACTTTTCAGTTCAGCAAGGACAAGGATTGACAGATGCTGAGTGCTTGGAGGTGGACAGCACCTACCTGTGATGGTGACAGATGAAAATCAGTGCTGCTGTGGGACATTGGAAAATTTTATTGGCAACATTGCAAACTCAGAAGGATAAAGACCACAATACACAAATACATATTATAACATAAAGATTGTAGCTGTGGAATGGACCATAGTTCATAACTATGCCTCAGAATTACAGGTATACAAAATGAAAATGGCCATTGTATCGTGCTATGGACAGGATGTGGCTGAGGAATCCATTTCTAGAAGACAGCCTATGATCTGGAGATGTTATGCAAGCTGGTTCATTTCTGTCGATGAAATACAGCTTTGACTGAGAACACTCGAATTGCAAATCATGAAGTCATACACGGTCAGGAGAACAAACAATATGACCGAACAGAGGAAATCAGGCAACTTTGTACATGAAGCGTCAGAGATGCAAGTCTCAACAGTTCCAAATTTTGGCTCATCTAGATATTCTAGATCTTAAATAAAGTAGGAGACAAAATGCTACGAAGGGACAATCCAAATGCATATTTTTGCTTTTGCAAACTTATGTCGATTAACCTGCAAAAAGTACGAGTTGATAAATTTATTAGGTATACAGTGCCATTGAAATTCATTTGAACCCTTAAGAACTTGCTAAGTTTAAGTTATAAGCAGAAATTCTCCTTTATGTGCCTCACATCTTCATCTTGATATGCTTCATGTCTCATTGGCTGTAATTTATTAAACTTGTTTTGCCTTAAAAGTATACTTTGTGGCTGTATTTCCAAATGATCCTTGCTTGTATAAAGCAGTGTTAATATGGCATTTTGCTCATAAACCATGGAAGATCCTTGTCCACTAGAAAGTCAAGAACGGTAAACATAACTTTTGTTTCTTGTTAATCTTAGATGCCTTTTCTGTCCATCACAATGTGTAGTAGTAGTGCGTTCTCAAGTTTTTTAAATCTCTCATTTTGATGAAATCCAGAGGCTTCATGTCTTCCACAAAAAGCCAAAATTACTCCTGAAATTTTGATAGGCATCTATTCTCCACCATTTGTAATGCAGAGTCACTTGACAGATATTGCTGGGTTATCAAAGAAGGGTTGTTTGTTGAAGATGGAGAAGATTGGAAAGAGAACGGGAGTTAATGACATTGTTCAGGAAAATAGACGTAAAGAAAATTTGAGACAATGGCACACTTTTGAGTTGAAAGGGACGACAGGAGGGAGTCCATACACAACTACAATTCTCAGAAAATAGGTGATTGTGATGCCACAAAGTGGGTTTTGCTTGCATAGTGGACTGATTGGGTAGAGGGGCAGGATGTGTTTGGAATCGGACTTGCTGAATAGTGGGGCAAGCAGATGGGCTTGAAATGAGCATGACATGCAATCTAATACAATATGGCATCTGTTTCAAGCACCATCGAGCATAGGGTAGAACTCTTATACCTTTTTGTCTAGTTTAAACAGTTTATTGACACCAAAATGGCACAATTAACTTCCTATTTTCACAAATTCAAATGGAATTTTATGCGAATTCATGAGAGAATAACAAGATCATTTTGAGAGCTCATAAAAATATATATTGAGTGTCTTTAGAAATTAGAATTACAATTCCCTGCTTTCCCTTTTAGACTCAAATGAAACATGAAAAATACCCATGCAAAACAGAGGACTTGGTACTATCATCAAATGCATCCCTTAGTCCCATTGCTTTTATTGAAAGGAACTAATGACATGAAAAATGCAGCCCAGTCTTAGAGATATATAATGAAACATACAGTAATCTATGTTTGTTGTTTATGTTTGTGCTTCACATATACGCATGTTCTATGCAAAAGAGAATTCGCTAGTTATAAAATTTGTTTATTAAGTTCTCTTGTATGACATTTGAGAGAGTTTGCGGCTTAATTTAGACATTTTAATATCACACATACACATGCAAACACAATCTTTTCTTTTTTCTTCTTTTGGAAAAGATAGTGCTATTAAATCTTGAGAAAATGTACAAGAAGGCCACTACTTTTTCTTTGCAAAGCTCACAAGAGCCGCTACAAAATAATGTGAATAATGGCATAGTCTTGACATGGAGCGGTTTTTTGAGCACGTGGACGTATGATGCCACAAGATGCCTTTCTCGAAATTCAGGATATATTTTGGTAGTGATGTGTGTGAACACTCTAAGGATTGTCGATACACTTTTTTCCCTCTTCAGGAGGTTTTTTCCCACCTGGTTTGTATATATGCTATAACCCTGATGGGTCACTTATCTTTGTACGTTCACTTGGTAATACACCCAATGTTGTATTGTTCTCCAAGTTTCTTCTTCTTCCTTTTACTGCCCTTGTGCTTCTGCAGACCCCGAACTCCAATGATTGGTATCAAAGGTCGCCGTTTGATTTAGGTAGTCGATGATACCCCTCCAATCACACTCTCCAAATCGCACGAAATTTGATGAGCAAGCTCAAGGCGATTAAGAGTTCAAAATAGTTTCGTTGTGTGACATCAAAATTTTGATTTGATTTTGTTTCGACCTCCAAATGCACTATCACAACAACTTTGCAAGCAATTTTATCCTTTTGTGCCAAACATATATATAGGCTTCGGTTTGCCAATACAAGCACCTCGGATTTCGCTACAAGTTTAATGGAGCTCAACAAGATGTTTTTGTTCAACTTTTAAGATATGGTCATTTTTTCGCATCAACATATTTAGTCACTAGCCATGGCTAAAAGCAATGATGTATTTAGTATGTTGACTCTTCAGGATAAGTTGGATGGTACTAATTATCCGTTGTCGGCATACATGATGTGTCATGTGTTGGTAGCAAGAGGGTTGTGGATGAATATTGTGTAGGGTGCTGAAAAACATACTACCACATCTACAAATATAGTGATTACATGGGGATGGAAGAGATGCACAAGCACATGCAATGATAACTTTATTGATCAAACATGCGAGTATCCCTTACATTCGCTCCTTCAAGACAACAAAAGATGCTTGGGATACTCTTATAACATTGTATCGATCAAAAAATGAGGCTCATATTGCTTACCTTCAAAACAGGTGGAGAGTCAGCTTAAGAATGAAGGAGATTCAGTGGAAAATTTTTTGATAGAGATCAAAGATTTGATGGAGTAATTGATTTTTGCTGATGAAATCTTGCTAGATAGTTCACTTGTGCATACTGTTCTTGATGGTCTTCTAGATTCATATAAGAGTTTTTCTTCTGCTTTTGAATCGATGATGAAAGGAAATCCAAATGGCTTAACATATGAGGAGTTAGTTTTTGTTTTGCTTCACGAAGACCAATTCAAGTAGAATAGGCCAATTATGCGTGTTGTAGATCAAACTTCTCAGCTAATCATAAGGGCAAAGATAAATGGAGCTCATCTACTAGTAAGTAGAAACCTGCTAATGCTACATAGTCAAACAAGGAAGATAAAGATGACAAGAAAATAGAAAAGAAAAACTAGTTTTGCATATACTCAAAGGCAAATGATTATGTTATAAAAAGGTGCCCTAAAATGGTTGCTAAAAAGGCAAAGAAGAAAGAGGTTGAAATGGTTTTTGCAGAGGCCTCTACACTTAAAACAGAGTCTGTGAATCTTGTTCAAAATGAAGAATGGGCATTTAATACTATTGCAGCCATGACCTATCTTCTCATAAGTAATGTATGTCTATAGTAGACTCAGATATTTGGTACTTTGATAGTGGTGTAACCAAACATATTACCTTGCAGCACAATCTTCAATTCACTTGAGTCTATCCCTACAGGGAATACTATCATATGTGCTAGAAACTCCCCTTATCCTGTAATGGGAGTTGATAAGATCATTCTGACTACTACAAATGTTAGTTTTCTCACATTGTTAGATGCCTTATATGTGCATGGAATCAAGAAAAATCTATTATGAGTTTTAGCATTAGCCAAGATTGCCTTGGTTGTCAAATGTATTGATGACATATGTAGAATTCATGATCTTTTGAATGGTGGTCATTATTACTTTTGATATTTTATGTCGTGGGTTGTATAACCTCATAGATTGCAAAATTTCTAAATGATTCAGCATGAGCATGTGCAGTTCATGATTCTCAAGTTATTTGATGTTGGACTTCGAGGTCTACGGAAGTACGCGAACAACACGAGGAAGAAGATGAAGCTTGGATCACAACACAGAATACTGAATGTATTACCACTGGAATGTACAAAGATAAGTATACAAGTGGGGGGGGGGACCTCCTAAAGAGAGAAAAAAGTGCCCCGATGGTCCTAATATGTTCACACACATCGCTACCTAAATATATCAACAAATCCCCCCTCGGAGTGATGCGGTGAACCAAGAGATGGCACTCATGTATACAGAAGTGCTAAGCTATCTGGAATCAATCCACAAAAGGACGTAAGCCTGAAGCTTTGTGGAAAGCTTCAAACTTCTCCCTAGGTAGAGCCTTTGTGAAAAGGTCTGCAACATTCTCCTACGTGGGCACATATGCCAAGCTGATCTCTTCAGCAGAGAACCTCTCCTTGACATAATGATAATGCACCTCAATGTGCTTAGTGCGAGCATGGAACACATGGTTCCTCACAAGTGCCAATGTGCTCTGACTGTCAATGAAGATGGTGGTGGTAGAAGACTGGCCAACATCCAAATCAGCCATAAAGTGTTTGAGCCACACACACACTCAATAATTGCGATGAAAGCTGACCTATACTCAGCCTCACAATTGGAAGTGGCCACAGTAGGCTGCTTCTTGCTCAACCAAGATATGCATGAGCTACCAAGCATGAAGCAAAAACCACTGGTGGACACACAAGTGTCGTAGCAACCAGCCCAATTAGAATCAGGAAAAGCATGTAAATCTAGCGGTAGTAATCCCCCCTTGGGATAAAACAATCCAAGTAGTTGGGTACCACTCAAGTAGCAAAAGATGCGCTTAATCGCATGTCAATGCTTGACACTTGGGCAATGCATAAACCTTCTCATCTGTGAGACAACAAACTGAATATTTGGCTGAGTAATGCATAAGTAAATCAAGCATCCAACAGCTTGCTGATAGAGAAAAACATCAAATGCATCTCCAACATCATGAAGACTCAATCGTAAACCTGTCTCCATAGGAGTGGCAATAGGTTTACAGTCTTTAAGACCAAAACGCTACAATAATGTGTCAATATATTTAGTTTGACACAAATCCATTCCACCATCAACTTGCATAAACTGAATGCCCAAATAATGATGCAAATGCCCCAAATCAGACATCTCAAATGAGGCATGCAAATCAGCCTTAAATCAACAATATGCCTGTCATGAGGGCTAGTGAGCAGCATGTCATCAACATACACAACAATGATCAGAAGCACATCATTAACACGCTTAACATATAAGGTTCTTTCAGTTGTACTGTTCTCAAAACCATGTGCAATGATATATGCATGTATCTTTTCATACCAAGCACGTGGTGCTTGCTTTAAACCATATAATGCCTTCTTTAACCTGCACACTTGGCTTTCATGCCCTTTCTACACAAAGCCATGGGGCTAAAAACATACACTTCTTCATACAAGTCACCATTTAGAAATGTACTTTAATGTCCAATTGATGTACATTCCAACCATGATAAGTTGCAAGTGCACAGATGCTACGAACAGTAGTCATTTGGCATCAGGTTTATGCTTCAGCTTGTATACCCACTTAGTGCCAATGGCCTTCTTGCCAAGAGGCAAGTCTCATAAAGACTAGGTACCATTTTTCATGATAGCATCATATTCAGATTGCATTATAGCCATCCAATGTTCAGAACTTTGTGCTTCATCAAATGAAACAGGCTCAGTCTCATCACAGAGACTAGAGCTAGCCATAACATAGCAACCTGATGCAAAAGAGGCACTATGAGAGCTTGAATGAGTATGGTATGACAGAGGTGCATCTAATTTGCTGTCATGCAAGGTCTGGACTAGCCATTTTGGCATAGTTTTTGCCTCCTCAATATCAGCTCTCTCATCAATAAGTGCATCATGCAAATCTGCATTAGAAATGGAATGATCTGCATCATCACATGAAACCTATAAAGGATAAGAAGTTGCTGCATTAGGACTAGCACTAGACTATCCACCTTTAAAAAGAGGCAGCAAAGTATCATACTTGTCTTTGGAGCTAACAAATGTCTCTTTTGTAGATGAAAGTAAAGGGTAAATAGCATCTTCCAGAAAAACAACATCACAACTGAACAAAATGCATTTACTCTATGGATGATACAGACGATAGCCTTTGCTTTCAGGACTATACCCAACAAAAATACATTTTACTGTTTTATCATCCAATTTCCTATGATGTTGTTCAGGCACTAATGCATATGCCAGACAACCAAAAACATGTAGATGAGTAATAGATGGCTTGCGACCATGCCAAGCCTCATATAGAGTGATAGATTGGATGTTATCAGGATCTTGCTCACATGCACACAGAGGTTGCGAACACTGAAAACACACAAAAGAGACAAGACAGAACGCAGTATTGGGTGCAATCTCCCTCCATGCACTCTATTTCGACAATCCACAGAGTGCATGCATTTATAGGAATGTTTGATTATGTCAAAAAGAGGGGTTACATGAGAGCGGCTTCGAAAAGCATGCGTGAAAGTAAAAGTTGGTGACTTTTGTAGAAAGCCTTTGCTTTCAATATCATAAAATTGCAATCTACAATGACCCTTATTCTAACCACTACTTTTCTAGCTATTTCTAACAATAGAACCTTCTACGTGAGTTTATAATTATAAATTGGATTTATGGATGTCCACCCTAATGTCGGATTATTGATGTCCGCCCTTTTACGCCTTTCATGCCCTCACAAACCTTCAGTTGCTATATCAAAAATGTGAAGAGATGGATAGGTATGTGCTTGAAGATGAAGAGGTGTTGCAAAATCCTTGACCTACACCAGCCAAATGAACTCCAGGAGTATATGGTGGGCCCTTTTAGCTTGCCAATGGATGTATTAGACACCCTATGTACCTTGGAAGATCACTCTCAAAAAGATAGATCAAAACAGATAAGTTGGAGTTAGCTCAGAGGTGAAAACTTGCTATTCTTGGTTCATACACTTGTCCAGTGTTTTACATAATTCTCTGAGCACAGCAGCAATTAGCTCAATTCCTCTTGGGGAAGTCTAGGCAACTTAAAGAGCTAACTTTCAAGAGTAATCTCATAAAAAATAATGAACCACACACTGAGAATGAGTTTTAACAAGTGATGACATCATCCCGATTTTCACGGGCTGCTACAGAAATAGACGAGTGAGCAAAAAAATCAACATAACTCAAAATGTAGAAATCCAATGATTATGAAAATTTGTATGCTTATACTAGACAGTACGCTAAATCCAAAAAGCTTTAAATCACTGAATTTGGATAAGTAACCACTAAGAAATGGCTCTGACAAGATGAGTGAAAAAGTTGGGTACCTGACAGAGAAGTGAAGATGAACAGACCCTGTTGACTTCAAATGAACATAACTGAAGATTGCAACATCCAAATGACATGAAAATTTGTGAGCATATAGTAGACTTATAGAGCTAACTTTACCAAGTTAAATCACTGAAAATGATGCACCAAGCTCAGAGAAAACATCTTTGCACGCTGACTGAGAAAACTGAGAGTAATGGCAGTGAGTAGTACACTTCACAAGAACATGGAAAGATGAACTCAAATAATCATGAAAATGAAAGTATATTGCTTGTACAATACAATGACTTACTGATACATATGTGTGCCTTGTAATCACACCTTGATATGGCATAAAGCTCAGCTCTTGGAGGTCTTCACATAGGTCTCTCTAACCACGACTAAAACTGCCATCTATTTATAGTTGAGTTTGGGAGGCTAACTTCCCTCAATCACTCTCCAATCAATCAATGATTGATTTGATTCTCTACCTACCACAAATCACGAATTTGTGGCTCCTCTTTCCATTCTTGATCAAGTGGACTCAACCACTTAAGATTCTCTTACTTTTACATTAAGTAAACTCTTCAAAAGTTACAAGAGGTAGTTCACAAGTGAACTTTACATAGTCTTCTTTTTAAAGCTTCTTCTAAGACTTTGTGAGACTCAAGCCAATACTTAGGCTTGTCATAGACTTGCTCCAACAGCTCCAACAAAAAACACCAAAACACATTAATACATTAATAAATTAACACTCCAACAATGCATTGTTCGACATGTTCCATAAGTTATAACATGCCCGTCAGTTGAAAAATCAACTGACCTCAGTTGATAAAATAAAAATAAACATGGAGCGCTAGTCACATGTTCCATCACTCAACAAAAAAAAAAGCATGTTCCATGTAAAACACATGCATTGAATTGTTCATGGAGGCATTAAATTATTAAGATTATCTATGAGGTGCTGACATAGCCTTTAAATAAGTCAATATTCTAATTCATTTTCAAAAGTATATCTAAAGTATGATCCTACATACTAAATTCTATGTGTAAATGCATTATGTATAATCAAAGAAAAAGGCAATAGCTTCATGAAGCGATGTAGGTTGGCATGAGTGAAGCTTTGCTTGAATCTCCTTCTCTATCCCATAATCATACTTCTTCTTTATAGTATCGTTGGAAACATCTTCAAGCAAGTGAAGAGATACTAGGTATTGGTAGAACCGATCTGTCTAGGTTGTAAACGTATCACCTTCCATCGGTGTAAATTTAGCCCACAATTGTCGAACATCTAAGTTGAACTGTAGGGGTAGAAAGGAATCCTTAAGCTTTTCTTGAAAAGCCCTCCATGTGTTTGGACAATCTGCACTATGACAAAGATCATTCGACCAAAACTGAGCTTTTCCTACTAAATAGTTAGTGCCAAATTCGACTTTTTCACTTTCAACATATGTTTCATCAGTATAAAAATCATCAAACTGTGACAACCATGAAAGGACAAAAGGGCCATCCTTACGGCCATCAAACCATAAAAATTGATAATTCTTAACGACAATCTTGGAATGCGTGCCATTTGATTGGGCAGAAACAATAGCTTTGATCACTCTCGTAAGGTTGTCTTCATCAGTTTGCATTTTTTTTAGTATTTCATCGCGTTCTCGAATCTCGTTTTGAGCACCTCGTAGTTCATGCTGCAAGAGCTCAAGTTGTTGCTCGAGTGTTACCTCCTATAGAGGTGACTCACCGAAGTCATCCATGTTGTTCATAGGATCCGTGAGGATGTAGAGAACAAAACCCTCTTGCTAGATATGTAAATTTTTTTTTGAGATTGTTTGAGTTAAAATATAAAAGGAAGGGTTGTTCTTGGGAATTGAAAAAGTAAGAAAGAGATGAAAGTTGTGTTAAATATAAGAAAAAAGAAATAGATTGAAAACACAAATAAATAGTGTAGTGGTTAAACACTTCCCTTGTGTGGGTGAGGTTGTGGGTTCAAATCCTCCCACCTTGGTGAATATAAAACTCCTTATTGCCACTCATAAATTAAAACTGGTTCGTGCATAGCCAACGGTTGCCAAGGGAGCCTTGGTTGCCAAAGATGCCAAAGTAATGCCTAAGTTCTATGCTTTAGATGATGCCTTGGAGTAAGCAGTAGGTGTAAACATAGGTTCTGGTTCTGGAACTGGAACAAAAATTGGAAACGGAAACGAAAACGGAAATCGAAATTGGAATCGGACCACGAACAGAGAACAACGAAACAGAGATCAATTTGCCAAAACGAACAGAAACAAATCCCTCTGTAGTGACGGGTGCAAAGCTCTGATACCACTGTTATCAAGATCTTGCTCACACACACAGAGAGGTTGCGAATGCAGAAAACACACAGAAAAATAGAGACACAAAGAGACAAGACAGAACACAGTATTGGGTGCAATCTCCTCCCATGCACTCTGTTTTGACAATCCACAGAGTGTATGTATTTATAGGAATTTTTGATTACGTCGAAAAGAGTGGTTCGAAAATCATGCATGAAAGTAAAAGTTGATGACTTTTGTAGAAAGCCTCTGCTTTTAATATCATAAAATTGCAGTCTACAATGACCCTTATTCTAACCACTACTTTTCTAACTAGTTCTAACAATAGAACCTTCTACGCGGGTTTATTTACGAACTAAATTATAAATTGGATTTATTGATGTCCGTCCTAATGTCAGATTATTGATGTCTTCCCTTTCACGCCTTTCATGCCCTCACGAAACTTTAGCTGCTATATCAAAAACACCAAAACACATTAATACATTAATAGATTAACACTCCAACAATGCATTGTTCAACATATTCCATAAGCTATAATATTGGAGCACTTTAGTGGGACACCTGTTAAGTACATATGTTTGCACACATAACAACCTCAAGCCAAAAACTATGTGGTAAAGCCTGACTCTTGACTATACACCTTGCCATCTCCATGAGTGACCTATTCTTCCGTTCAACAACTCCATTCTGTTGACATGTATACGAAACTGTACACTTCTGTTTTATCTCACGTTCAACCAGAAATGCATTAAATGCAGAAGACATATATTTGTCCCCTCGATCAAAACAGAGGGTGACCAGTTTACATGTTGATAGATTTTCAACCAAAACCAAAAACTGTTTGAAGCACATAAGCACTTTGGACTTTGCTTTGAGTGGATATACGCATGCATGCTTGGAAAAATCATCAATGAAAGTCACAAAGTAAAGATAATTCCCAAAAGAAGCTATCTGCATAGGACCACAGACATCACTGTGAAAAAGCTATAGTTTCTGAGTAGTTCAAACTAAACCATCTTTTGGGAAGGAGGAATGCTACATTTTGCCCAAAATACAGCCTTCACAGACATGTTTTTTGGGTGCCTCAAGTTTGGACAAAGAGGATACCATTTCAGATTTTTGTAGGCATAGCAAACTAGCGAAATTCAAATGACCAAAGCATGCATGCCAAAGCTTTGCATTTGACATAGCATGAGAATCATGTACTGCACATGCCGAATCATTCACAGATTTTTCATAGTCTATGAGCTTATACAACCCATGACATAAAATACCAGAAGAATAATCACGTTTCCATTTGACAGATCATGAACTATACATCTATCATCAACAAATTTCACAACCAAGCCAATCTTGGCTAAAGCTGAAACTGATAACAGATGCTTCTTGATCCCTAGCACAAATAAAGCATCCGACAATGTGAAAGAACTACCATCAACAATATTCAGGATGATCTTACCAACTCCCATGATAGGATAAGAGGAGTTGTTTGCCCATGTGACACTATTCCCTATAGGGGTAGGCTCGACTGAAGTGAAGAAACTACGCTGGGAGGTAATATGTTTGGTTGCCCCACTATCAAAGTACCAAACATATGAGTCTACTGCAGACAATCAATGTTCAGAAGAAGATGGGTCAAAACTGCAAACAATAGTAAATGCCCATTCTTCATTCTGCACTAGATTAGCGGACTCTATTTTTGGTGTAGAGGCCTCTGCAACAACCATTCCAACCTCTTTTTTCTTTGCCTCTTTAGCAACCAGTTTTGGACAGTTCTTTATGATATGATCGTTTCCATTACATTACTTACAAAAGAATTTTTACTTTTCTGATTTCTTCTCATCTTTGTCTTCCTTCTTCAAATGTTCAACATTTGCAGATTTCTGCTTACTAGTAGATGAGCTCCATTTACCTTTGCCCTTCTGATTGGCCAGGAAAACTTGATCTGCAACACACATAATAGGTCTTTTTTGCCTAAGCTGATCTTCTTGCAATAGAACAGAGAGTAACTCCTCAAATTTAAAGGCATTTTGATTGCCTTTCATCATCAAACAGAGACTAGAAGCAAAACTCTAATATGAATCAAGAAGACCATTCAGAACGGTCTACACAAGTGAGTTATCTGGTATAACTTCATCCGCAAAAATCAACTGTTCCTTCAAATCTTTGATCTTTGCCAGAAAACTGTCCATAGAATCACCTTCATTCATGTGCTCACTCTCCAACTGTTTTCGGAGGTAAGCAACACGAGCCTCATGCCTTGCCTGATACAATGTGGTAAGTGTATCCCAAGCATCCTTAGCTATTCTGCAAGAGAGAATGTGAGGAATAATGACACTTTTGATAGAAAAGACTATCAATGCATGTGCTTGAGCATCTCTGCCATCCGAATGAATTTGATCTACAGTAGGTGCAACAAAAACTGTGGCAAGAACAGGAACATGAAGAATATCATCATCTTCAATGTCGTCTGCATCAACTTCAATACCTATATTTGTAGGTGTAATAGGACGTTTTTCAACACCCTACACAATATTCCACAGTCCCTTTGTGACCAATACATGATGCATCATATAAGCCCACAATGGGTAATTCGTACCATCCAACTTATCCTCAATAGCCAACATACGAAATACATCACTACTTTTAGCCACTACTTTCATCCATGGCCACTGACTAAAATACCCTGATGTAGAAAAATGACTGTATCTGAAAAAGTTGAATAGAACTACCCTGACAAGTTATGCTAAACCTGTAGCAAAATTTGAGATGCTTATACTGGCAAACGAAAACCTATATATATCTGGCACAAAAAGAAAAAATAGCCTACACAAGCATTGCAATAGTGCGCTTAGAGGTCAAAACGAGCTCAGATCGTGATTTCAACACCACAAATCAAAGATGTTTTGTTCTCCTAATCACCTTGAGTATGCTCACCAAATTTTGTGCGATTTTGAGACTGTGACTGGAGGGGTGTCGACGATGCCCTAGATGAAGCGACGACCTGCTCTAATACCAATTGTTGGAGTTCGAGGTGTGTAGCTTAAGCATAAGCACCACCTCCTTTACTTGTCAATCCGCGGAGACGTGAGGACCGGTATGAAGACCACGAGCAAGTGAAGACACAAGTGTGTGAGTGAAAGCACACAAACATGCACACACATACACACACACGCGCACAAGGTAAGATCAAAGAGAGGAACAATGGAAAGCTTTGATTGCAAATGAGTTCTCTTACAAAAGGCTCTATTCTCTAAAAAGATAACCTCAAAAATGAGCTCTCTAGCTCTTTTTATAGTTTTTTGAGTAGTTTTGGCTCTGTCCAGACCTAGTGTCCGGCCTAGTTAAAAATTAGGTTCCAAGGCTTATTTGAGGGCTCAAACAAAGTCTAAAAATTATGAAAATTGGTAGGATGATACTTCTAATACTCCTCAAGCTCAAGGACTCCTCGGCCTGAACAAAATGGAATTATAAAAATATGAAATGGTATTTACAATGGCTTTTAGTGATGAAGATCACTATTTTTTATAGGGATTCCTTTTGAAAATTTGGCAGACACTTCTTGGGGCTCCCTACTTGCTCCTTCTTCTTGTGTGTCCACCTATTGATGTGCTCCTGTGCTTTGTCCTTGACCTTCAGCTTCAACACTCCCCCCCCTCTTGAGTGTGTCGTCCATGACACACCCTAGTTATAATGGTTGTTCTAGGTAGTGCTTTGAGAGGTAGTGTCCATTCGGTAGGAACCATAGCCATCTATCTACCAAATGTGGCAGGATTGGTTGTCCGGTTCTTCATTTGTCACTGCGAGCCTTTGCAAGTTGTAGTCCCTTGGTATGTGCTTCTTCCTTGGGTTCCAGCATGACTGTGTTGTTGTGAGTCTCCATCGATGACCTCTAGATCTTCCAAAGATGATGTTCATAGTAGTCATGCCAAGTACTCATAACCCATAATGAATGATGGGTAAGTGTGTTCGTGCATGGGTTGAGGAAAATATGTGCCTTGTGCACGACCTTGTAATGTAGCCCTATGCATGCTTACTTGGAAAATGCATTGGAAGAAGTATGGTGCAAAAATTGGGGGTCTTGAGCTAAGTGCTCAAGGATATGTCGACATAGAGGTTGCCTAATCTATCATGGTTATGGTGTTGCCAAAGTAAAGATACTTACCATGGTGAAGGGTCGATCGATGTTCATCTCTTCATGTTGTACACCCGGCATTTATGATGGAACATTGTTGATGAATGTTCGTGTTGATGGTCCACTGATGATTTGTTTTTGAGTGCCTGGTCCGGTCTCCTCTTTTCAAAGCAACATTTGCCAAATACTGAGAATTGAATTTGTTTATATTCCTTGACAAAAAACATTGGGTAACTACACCAAGCTTAGTTTCACATATTCTCTTTAGCTCACCATAAGCAGGAGTCTTCTCACCCAGTATACGGACAAGGATTTTGAGGGTACCAAACTACCTCTTGCGGATATCTCCTTGGATGCTCTCATACATACAGTAGTTAAGCATCGCTCAAGTTGTGGACCTTCAAGCTCTTCCCTCCTAGCATGGTAAGGGGAAGCAATAGTTGTGGATGCCATGTTCATGCCAAGTGCTTGACATCTACCATATAAGGCAGCAATAATATCATTCTGCTAGCCGAGACACACTTCTATCAAAACTGATAAATGCCTAGTAATCAATGGTTCCACCTTCAACTAAGCATAACTCATTCATGTTCCTTGACCAAACCTGGAAACAAGCTCTTTCTCTCTCTCTCTTTTTCCTTTTTTTTTTCCCCTTTTTTTTCTCCCTTTTTTTTTGCGGAACAATGTCACAAAACAAGAAGACAAAGGTTAGTATAAAAAAATGGTTTACATGTGTCAATGTGCTCTTGTGCATGGGACTCTCAATTGTGTCTATGCACGGCCATGTAATGTGGCCCTATATTAATGCATAATTTGGAAATGCATGACCCGAATGGTGCAAAAGACAGGGTTGTGCAAGGAGCACGTGGTTGTCGCTCGTTGAGGCTTTCGATGTTATTTTTGGATGTTGATGCCATCTATTGTAGAGGTATCCATTGGATCTCAAGATGACAACCGATCCTTCCTCCTTATGGGGATCCATTTGAGAATGATCTGCGACTGTGTAGTGAGCACCTTTGGCCTATTCATCCTTGGCTGGTTTCTTGACTGTTGTGTCCCTTGTGGTTGGCGCTTTGGTTTTGTAGGGGCCGCTGGTGCTTTTGGCTTCCAAACCCATACCTTTGTGGCTTGTTGCCTGACTTGCGTTGAAGAGTTTAGTTGGTCTATGTTGGCTCTTGGTGTCTGGTTCTGACCTTTGCCTCGCCTTGGCTTCTTTGTTGAGACTTTTCGCCTATGGGAGAGCATAGATTGTTGCGGACGTAAGAGCTTCCTGGGTACCCACATGTGTAATCGCCCTTGTTGAGCTTCAACTAATTTCTTAGGCACCCAAATTTGTCGGATATCTTGTGGTTGAGCTTGTCTGAGCTTCTTCCTTCGCCTTCTGGCCTGGTTGGCTTGCCTGGATGGGGTTTGTGGGGGCAAGGCTGGTGGTTCCTCTCCTTTGCATACCGAGATCTGCTTCATGCCCGGAACTATTTTCTTGTTGAATGGTATCTTTCTATTTGCTGTAGCAGTTGTCTTGAATTGTTGTGCTTGCTTCTTAGGCTGAACTACTGTGGATGCTTTGCTCTTCGAAAAAGAAGGAGGGTTTGCTTGCCTTTGCAACTGTCCTTCCATGATTGAGTCCTTCTGGAGCATAGAGATTTTGACACATACAATTAGTCTTAGAGGAACTAAGAGAGTGTGTGGTGCCATGATCTGTGAGCATGCAGTTCTCTAATTCTAATGTAATGCATTGTTCATGTACCCAAACTTGAAGAAGTTGACTTCTGAGGTTCAGGTTGACTGCATGGTCATAAATCCAATCTTGACCCAAGACAAGTGGTTCCGTAAGGTCCTCATCTAGTAATGCGTGTGACCTTAGGCACACGAGAGGGGTTCCTTGGACAATCTCTCGGGAGATGGTCTTTGCCGCACTCAGGGCAAAAGGCTTGTATTGTGATGTTCTGTCCTTGACCCGGAGATGGTGGGTGGGGACAATCACGAATGAAATGGTCGCCTTGACATCTAAAACATGGTCCTCTAGGGGCTTGTGGTCTCATTTGTCTCAATTGAGGCCTAGGGTTAGAATTTGTATACATGACATTTGAGTATTCAGGCTCCCAATTTTGTTCCATATGTGGTGTCTCATATTGATATGAGTAAATCTCACTATGCTCAGGTGACTCTGTGTAATAAGCATGTGGACTACCTTCATGGGAGTAGTCTGAACTATGAGCATGAGATTCATTCTCGGAGATCAGTGGGGTCACTGGCACCAATGCTCTATTAAGGTTCTCTTCTGCCACGGCATACTTAACTGGAATTACATTGGCAGGCACTGGTGGTTGGTTTCCTAGGACTGGTTGTGGCCTATATGGTACTTGATATTGTTGTTGTGGTCTATAATATGGCTATTGGTATTGGTTCTGATACCTACCTTGTTGGCAAGGTTGTTGATAATTTTGTCTAACAGCCTGTCTATTGTATGGAGAATCTTGAGCCGTGTGGTTCATGTATTTTCTCTCAATAGTGCAATATGGAGCATTCCTTTCTCTCATGTTCTGGTTGTGTAATGGGCATACATTAGCCATGTGGTCGCCTCCGCAAGTATAACACTGATTCAATGAGGTGCCTCTTGGTATTTGTCTATTTTGGACTCCTAGCTTCTTGGCAACTTGCTCTGCTATCTCATCCAGCTCAGTGGAGGCTCTGGAGGTATGACTAGTAGAACTGTCCGAGTCTTTATAGAGTTTGGATAGTCCTAACTCCTCACCCAAGATGTCTTCTATGTCAATGCAGGTCCGTGCGCACTCTTCTATGCTTCTAGGCTCTTTCAAGTACACATATGATATTAACTTGGTGCTTAGTAAGCCACTAGTCGCACTGTTTCTTGGGGTGTCTGGCTGAAGCTGTGGATCAAAGATGATGTGTTATGCCTGATACCACTCTTGGAAAATTCTACAATGAATTCGTCTAGTAGTTGACCTATATTGCGATAGTTGCGACTACTCAGTGGTTGAAACCAAGCTAAGGTAGTGCCCTTAAGAGTCAAACCAAATGCCTCGTACTGGGTGAACAAATCCTCAACCTGTTCAGCTCTTAACACTTGTTTGAACTCAGCCACATGATCATACGGATCTCCTGTCTCGTCAAAATAATTCTTCATTGCCTTGATCACTTGAGTGGGTCTAAGGGTTCTTGGGTGCTCTCGGGATCTAGACAATGGAAAATCATGTTCATCTCTTTGTTGCCTATGTGCTTGATATCTCTCTCTTTCAAGGCTTTCATTTTCAAATCCTAATCTATTTCTGCCCACAGTGTGTGCAAAACTTACCTCAGGTCTCTCTCTAGTTCTTTCTCTCTGGGCTTCATGAGCTTGGGATGATCCTACTCCTTGGAGGCCATGGGAAACATTCGATCTTGGTGGAGGGAAAATCAATTCACTCTTCCAAGTATATGCATGTCTTGGTTGATCGGGCTTGAATCTCCAAAAGGCTTCCTCTGTTTCTCTATTCAAGAATAGTTCTATGCTTTTGTTGTCTTGAGGGATCCAATCTGGAGTGATCACTCTGGTCAAAACTGACTTACCTCTAGGAGTTTGGGGTCCTTGTCCTACATTTCCTTGCTTGAGGTCTCTTATCTCATTCTTAGGAATGATATTTCCAAACTCATCTGTCCTATCTAGTAGGTTGGTGACCACATACATCGTTCCTTCCTTATCAATGTATGAACCTTCTTCAAACTTGACAACTCGGTGCTCAAGTCCAAAGGGTTGATCTGGATTTTTGAGTTGGACCACTGATCGCCTTAGGCCGTCCTCATAGATGCGAGCACCTAATCGGTTGGTCCGAATATATTCCAACTATGTCTTATATGGACCTTCGGGTGTTTGTAGATAGGCAGTTCCTGAGCCACCTGTAGGTTTCCCCATGCTAAAAGACATTTCTGAGTCACTAGTGTCAGAGTTTAGTACGTAAGGATAACCACTTAGTTGTTGTGCCCAAGACTTAGCTGTATGGTTGACACTTCCCTTAGAATATCTAATGCTTTGTCTATCCTTGCCTAGGTGTCTACCAGATCTCAGGTTCATAAGCTTTGGTTAAGAGTCCAAAATTTTCCCCTTGGTATGGTTCAAAATCCTTTGGATTCCCCTTGGGTTCTTGGTCCCACCTGAGGGTCAACTTCAAATTATCCTATCTGAAAATCAATGCACTATTCTTATAAAAAACAGTTGAGGCCATGTAGGATTCAAAACGAGCTTTCCAACGAGCTATAGAGCTCAAAAAATGGACTTATGATGAAAAAGTTATGTCAAATCAGGCTCCTAGGGGTCAAAACAGGGAAACAGGACCTTTTGGAAAAATCACGATTTTGTGTGAAAATCGTGATTTTGGACAACCTTGGAAATCATGATTTTGAATGAAAATCGCATTTTTTGGGGCTCTGAAAATCGCGATGCTGAGCTCTTATGAAAATCGCGATGCTGAGCAACCACAAAAATCACGATTTTGGTGAAATCATGAAAATTGCGATGCTGAGCACTGATGAAAATCGCGATTCTGAGTAATCCCCAAAAATGAGATTTTGGCTGAAAGTCGTGAAAATTGCGACTTTGGGTAAGAATCGTGAAAAGACGCGATTTTGAGTGAGAATCATAAAAAATGCGATTTTGAGAATGATCAGAAAATCGTGATTTTGGATGAAAATCGTGTTTTCTCAAAATCGTGTTTTTGACATGAAAATAGCGATTTTCAATGAAAATCATGTTTGATCAAAGTCGTGTTTTTGGCCTGAAAATCGCGATTTTGAGAATGACCAGAAAATCGCAATTTTGATTGAGAATCGTGTTTCCTCAAAATCGTGTTTTTGAAAATTATGTTCTAAAAATCGCAATTTTGTACCTTACTGAAAATCGTGTTTTTGAAAATCGTGAAAATCGCGATTTTGGATGAAAATCGTGTTTTTGGAGCCAACAGAGAATTTGTTTTGATTGAAAATCATAATTTATGAAAATCACGATTTTGAGCCCACTGAAGATCGTGTCTTCTCAGAATCGTGTTTTTGAGAATTTAGAGAATCGCGATTTTGAGCACAACCAGAGAATCGCGATTCTGAGAATGACCCCAGAATCGTGTTCTTTTCAAAAACCTTTTAGGCAGGAAATAGAAAATTGTGTATTTTTTGAAAAATTTGAATATTATGAAAATCGCGATTTTCAATCAGAATCGTGTTTTTTGGCGGGAAATTCAAATTTCTTAGTGCCGAGCAATGGCGAGCTTTGTAAGTGCAAAAAATCGTTAAAAAACACAGGCGCTTGCTCTCCCTTGCACTTCCTAGCTCCTTCTCACACAATAATGCATGGAAAATAGTATGAAAATGGTGAAAATGCACTAAAAAACAGGAAACTTCTATGAAGAAGAAGATGGAAGAAGATGGAGATGGTGATGATGATGAAGATGAAGAGGAAAAATCAAAACATGAACAAAAATAGCAGTTTTGTTACCTTCCAATGTCGCAAATATACGATCTTACCATTACAACACTCGTCCTCGAAGCTCTCTCCCCGGCAACGACGCCAAAATTTGGTGTAGCTCAAGCGTAAGCACCACCTCCTTTACTTGTCAATCCGCGGAGACGTGAGGACCAGTATGAAGACCACGAGCAAGTGAAGGCACAAGTGTGTGAGTGAAAGCACACAAACATGCACATACATACACACACACGCGCACAAGGTAAGATCAAAGAGAGGAACAATGGAAAGCTTTGATTGCAAATGAGTTCTCTTAAAAAAGCTCTATTCTCTAACAAGCTAACCTCAAAAATGAGCTCTCTAGCTCTTTTTATAGTTTTTTGAGTAGTTTTGGCCCTGTCCAGACCTATTGTCCAGCCTAGTTAAAAATTAGGTTCTAAGGCTTATTTGAGGGCTCAAACGAAGTCTAAAAATTATGAAAATTGGTAGGATGATACTTCTAATACTCATCAAGCTCAAGGACTCCTCGGCTTGAACAAAATGGAATTATAAAAATATGAAATGGTATTTACAATGGCTTTTAGTGATGAAGATCACAATTTTTATAGGGATTCCTTTTGAAAATTTGACATACACTTCTTGGAGCTCCCTACTTGCTCCTTCTTCTTGTGTGTCCACCTCTTGATGTGCTCTTGTGCTTTGTCCTTGACCTTCAACTTCAACAAGGTCTGTGGAAGCAGGTGAACAACACAAGGAAGAAGAAGAAGCTTGGAGCACAACACACAATACTGAATGTATTACCACTAGAATGTACAAAGATAAGTAACCCATTACGGCTATAGGCGTATATACAAGTTGGGGGAAAAAAACTCCTAAAGAGGGAAAAAAGTGCCTGGACGGTCCTAGTGTGTTCACACACATCACTACCTAAATATATCAACATTTGAGATACAAAGCTTTGGCATGCGCATTTGTCATCTAAATTTTGCTAGTTTACTCTCTTTGCCCAAACTTAAGGCACCCTCTAGACATATTTGTGAAGTTTGTATTTTGGGCAAAGTGCAGCGTTCCTCCTTTTCAAAAGATGGTTCATCTAGAGCTTCTCATAAATTGCAACTTGTTCATAATGATGTCTGTGGCCCTATGTAGACACGTTCATTTGTGAACTACCTGTACTTCATGACTTCCAAAAATGACTTTTTGAGGCATGCATGGGTTTATCCATTGAAAAAAAAGTCCCAAGTGTTTATGTGCTTTAAACATTTTGTTGTTATAGCTGAAAATCAATGAGCATGCAAAATGGGAACCTTCAATTCTCTTCGAGGGGGGAAATACATGTCTTATGAGTTTAATGCATTTTTGGCTAAGCGTGGGATAAAACACTAGGTAATAATGCTGTATACACCTAAACAAAATGGATTTTTTTGAAAGGAAGAATAGGTCTCTCATGGAAATGATGAGGTGTATGGTCAAAATTCAGGCTTTATCATGGCTTCTTGCTTGAGGCCGTTATGTGTGCAACATATGTACTTAACAAGTGTCCCACCAAAGCATTGAAGTCTATCATTGCATATGAGGCTTGGCATGGTCACAAGCCATGTGTTGTACACCTGCATGTTTTCGGTTGTCTATCATATGCATTAGTGTCTGAACAAGAATGCAAAAAAATGGATGATATGGCAATGAAATGTAGTTTTTTGGGGTATAATTATGAAAGCAATGGCTATCATCTGTATAATCCACACATTAAACAAATTTTGGTTAGCCGTGACATTGTTTTTGTGGAATATGCAATTCAACCCTTACTTTCATATACCAAAGAGACATGCATTAGCTCGAAGGATGTGTATGATACTTTGCTGAATCTTTTAGATGAGACATTCGAGTGTTGGTTCAAATGAGGCAATTTCTCAAACTTACATGTTTCAAATGATGACACAAATCATTCCATTTCTGATGTAGATTCAAATGATGCACTTGTTGGTGAGAAGGCTAACATGGAAGAGGCAAATCTATGCCTAAGTGGCTGGTGCAGACTTTGAGAGATAGTAAATTAGATGCACCTTTGTCATATCATAGTCCATCACGCTCTCACAGTGCTTCCTTTGCATGAGATTGTTATGCTATGGATGTCTCTAGTCTTTTGAGGAGAATGAGCATGTTTCTTTTGATGAAGCACAAAGTTCAAAAAATTGGATGGTTTCTATGCAATCAAAATATGATGCTATTATGAAGAATATAGTGCGTGGTCTTTATGTGAAAGGCCATGGGCACTAAATGGGCATACAAGTTGATAGGTATAACTCTAGGCTTGTTTCCAAAGGTTATGCTCAAGCTAAGAGAGACATTGATTTTGGTGAGACCTTTGCTCACACATGCCGAATGATCACTATTCGTAGCATTTATGCACGTGCAAATTGTTATGGTTCAAATGTACATATGCTGGACATTAAAAAATACATTTTTGAATGATGATTTACATGAAGAAGTGTATGTATTTCAGCCCCGTGGTTTTGTGCAGAAAGGGCATGAAAACAAAGTGTGAAGGTTGGAAGAGGCATTATATGGACTGAAACAAGCACCACATGCTTGATACAAAAAGATACATGCCTACTTGCTAGAACATGGTTTTGAGTACAATGCAATTGAGAGCACCTTATATATTAAGGGTGGAGATGTACTTATGATCATTGTTTATATGTTGGTGCTATGATGCTCATTGGTCTTAATGAAAAACATATTGGTGAATTCAAGGCTGATTTGCATGCCTCTTTTGAGATGTCGAATTCGGGGCATTTGCATCATTATTTGGGCATTCAGTTTATGCAAGTTGATGGAGGAATAGCTTTGTGTCAAACAAAATATTGACACACTATTACAATGTTTTGGCCTTGAAGATTGCAAAATTATAGCACTCCTATGGAAATATCTAAGGTTGAGTCCTCATGATGTTTCACATGTACAAACTATTGGATGCTTGATTTACTTATGCATAAGTTAGCTTGATATTTAGTTTTCTTTCTCTAAGATGAACAAGTTTATGCATTGCCCATGTGTTAAGCATTGAAATGCAATTAAGCACATCTTTCACTACTTCAGTGGTACCTATCTACTTGGATTGTTTTATCCAAAGGGGGATCATAACCGTGAGATTTAGATGTTTTTTTTAACTTGAATCTCTCCAGCAGAGAACCTCTCCCTGACATAATGATAGTGCACCTCAATATGCTTAGTGCAAGCATGAAATAGAGGGTTCCTCACAACTACCAATGTGCTTTGACTATCAATGAAGATGGTGGTGGTAGAAAACAGACTAACACCCTATATTCAGCCTCACAACTAGAAGTGGCCATAGTAGGCTGCTTCTTGCTCAAACAATATATGCAAGAGCTACTAAGCATGAAGCAAAAACCACTAGTGGACACACGAGTTTCATAGCAACCAGCCCAATCAGAGTCAAAAAAAGCATGTAAATCAAGTGATCATGATCCCCCCCGGGATAAAATAATCCAAGTATCCGGGTACCACTCAAGTATCGAAAGATGCACTTAATCGCCTACCAATGCTTGACACCTGGGCAATGCATAAACCTACTCATCTTTGAGATAGCATACTAAATATCAGGTCACGTTATGCATGAGTAACCAAGCATCCAATAGCTTGGTGATAGAGAACATCATCAAATGCATCTCTAGCATCATTAAGACTCAACCATAAACTTGTTCCCATGGAAGGGATCTTCCGAAACTCAATTTTGTTGAGGTGTATACAACATTGTACACTATTGTTTTATCCCACGTTGAACCAAAAATGCATTAAAATTAGAAGACATGTATTCCCCCTTGATCAAAATGGAGGGTACCCATCTTACATGCTAATGGATTTTTCAGCCAAAACAAAAAGCTGTTTGAAGCACTTAAACACTTTGGACTTTAATTTCATTGGATACATCCATGCATGCCTAGAAAAGTCATCAATAAAATTCATGAAGTAAAGGTTGTTCTCAAATGAGGGTGTCTACATAGTACTATAGACATCACTATGAACAAGTTGTAATTTTTTTGTAGCTCAAACTGAACCATATTTTGGGAAGGAGGAACACTATATTTTTCCCAAAATACAACCTTCACAAACATTTTTACAAGGTGCCTCAAGTTTGGGTAGAGAAGACACAATTTCATATTTTTGCAGGCCCAACAAACTAGCATAATTCAGATGACTAAAGCATGCATGCCAAAGCTTTGCATCTAACAAGAGATGACTTGAATGGCATACAAAGAATCAAAAGGCATATGCAATAAATTCAAAATCAGTGATGTAGGTGAGCTCACATTCTGCCTAGGAATGCATATCATATACATAGATGAAGGAATGCATTTGAATTAGAAGAGATACATTCAGTATCTACTTGTAAAGTTGAAAATGGAGAACACTAGGCCTACACGTACACCTTTGGAGATGAATCATAAACTTAGTGTTTATGAAGGCGAGAAAATTGAAGACATTAAAGAGTATCAAATCTTGGTAGGTAGCTTGATATATTCTACTCATACAAGGGCAAATATTTCATATAGTGTAGGAGTGCTAAGACAATTCATGCACTCTCCAAGAAGACCACACATGGATGCAACTAAGAGAGTACTTAAGTATCTCAAAGGTACAATCAATCAAGGTATATTCTATCCTTACTCTTTAGATTTTGATATCAAGATGTATTCAGATGCAGCTTTGGCAAGAGCTAAGGATGATAGAAGAAGTACCCTTGGTTACTTAGCATTCGCAGGTTCAAAGCTAGTTTCATGGAGTTCCAATAAGCAAACAAGAGTTGCTTTATCCTCAACTAAAGTAAAGTATAGAGGTTTGACCATAACAACTCAAGAGGAAATATGGTTAAGGAGCATTGGTCAAGTCTATTTGTATGAACTCTTCTATATCACAATCTCTCAGTTTTTAGTCATCTTGCAGAGCAGATTTCGGTGAGCATGGTTTCTCTTTTTGAGAGATTTAACTTGGTATTGGTAGCTCTCTACGTATACTATCATATTTTAGAGTTTCATCGCAATTGGATTTGTGTGCTATGAGCAATGAACATTTAAGCTTGACTGTGTATAGAAGTCTACTGCTTCCTAAAAAGTTAGGTTGACATAGGTGAATTTCTAAATTAATTTCTCATCATATGGTTCATCATTTTCAAATACATAACTTGTAATAGGTTGCTTTGCTTCCCAATTAGACTCCTCTAAAATATCTCTAGCCAATTTTGACCAAAGAAGGAGTACTGAGTAAAACACTGAGTGTCATAGTTCAAAAATAGAAGGTTTGAGCTAGTTGACTTTTAGTCAAACTTGTCTATCTTGATTCAACTTTTTGCAAGTGATCTTCCAAGGTACATAGGATACAAAATATACTCATTGTGAAGCTAAAAAGGCCCACAACACTTCTGTAGAGTTTATTTGGCTAGTGTAGTGTAAGGAATTTGTAGCACCACTTCATCTTCAAGAACATATCAGTCCATCTCTTCATAGTGTATCAGAGCAAGTATGGCAGATGGATTCCCTTCATGAAGTGGCAAATTGGATAGAGGTAATTACTCCACTTGGTCATTAAGGATGGAAGCTTATCTCCAAGGTAGGAATCTATATGGTTATGTGGCTGGAGATGAAGTTATGCCTACATTCAGAAACAAGAGTCAACCAACACATGAAGAGCAGGAAAGACTAAGTACATGGTGTTCCAAAGATGCATTAGTAGGGTCTTATCTTCTCAACTCTATCTCTGATTTTTTGTTACCTCATATAAAAAGTTGTAAAACACCTCAAGAAGTGTGGAATTCACTTGAGGCCTTCTTCTCTTCAAGTACTAAAGTAAGAAAACATCAACTATGGTTGGACTTCACAACCCTCAAGAAAGCTCCCAAGCAGAATGTGACTAACTTTACCACAAAAATCAAGGACATAGCTGATCAGTTAGGAAGTATTGGAGAAGTAATAGATGAGGAGCAGATTGTAAGGCAAGTCAGCAATGGCATAAAGGTAGATGACAAGTGGGAGGCCTTCACTACAGCAATGGATTTGTACATGGATATGCATATACCAGACTTCAACATTCTAATTGGACAATTACTCACTCAAGAGGCAAAACTCATGAAGAATGGAGAAGGCTCCAAAAGTAATCAATCTTCAACTTTATACACTGATAAAAGAAAGACTAAAGATAATAAAGGGAAGGCAAAGAAAGTAGATGATCAAGTAGGTATGCATCAAGTTAACTATGCACGTAGAGGAAGACATGGTAGAGGTAGCGGAAGGGGAGGTAGACAAGGCAGGGGGAAATCTCAAGTCTACAATCCTTGTTCTATTGTGGACTAACCAATCATACAACTAAAAATTGTTTTAGGAATTCTAGGAATCAAAGATGCAGAGGATATAATGGAGGAGGATATGGATACTCAAGAGGAAGATTCAACAATGGCTATCATAACAACTACAATCACTCAACCTATCAAGGAAGAGCTACAAAGGAGGAAGAGATTTCAATAATTACACAGAGGACTCAAATAAAAAAGAATCATTATTAGTCATGAACATGGCAGTGCCCCAAGGTAAATCTGATGAGCATGTTTTCTACATAGATTCAGGTTGTTCCAATCATGTGGCAGGAAATGTGGCCATCCTATCAGATTTAGAAGATCCAAGGAACAAGGATGAGGTACAAATAGGAGATGATACAAGACACATTGTGGAGAAAATAGGAAACGTCAAAGCACATGATGGAAACATCAACCTACTTAGTAAGGTACTCTATGTCCCTACCATTACACAGAATTTGATAAGTGTGGGAAGATAGTAGAGAAAGGGTTGCAAGTCAGGTTCACAAGAGGAGGAGCATATGTTGAGGATCCTAGCCAAGGATTCAGAAGAATTGCAAAAGGAGAAAAAACAAGTAGATTATTCACACTTGAGTTGCAAGACACAAGGAACATATCTCTTTTCAATTATGGTAATCAAACACTCACAGAACTGGAGGTATGGCACAAGAGGTTAGCACATATTGGTGAAAGATCACTAAAGAAAATATGTAGAGAACAAAGTGTACTTGCACTTCCTAACTTGTCAAAGCAACCTATGATTTATAAATGCAGTGCATGTCAATTTGGAAAGTCTCATAGGTTACCCTTCATGTAGAAAGGCTATATGTAGGGAGACCTCTTGGAATTGGTCCACACAGATGTATGGGGACCTAGTAGAGATGCTTCACTCTCTGGATGAAGGTATTATGTATCATTTATTGATGATTGCAGTAGGTGGAATATCCTATTCTTTATGAAACACAAATATGAAGTTCTTTCATGCTTCTAGAGATATTTAGCTCTTGTGGAGAATCAAACATGTAAATCACTTAAGAGGTTAAGGTCAGATGGAGGGGGATAATACTTCTCCCATGAATTTGATTCTTTCCTTCAAGAAAGAGGAATCAAAAGAGAGGTAACTACAAGGTACACTCCTGAGCAAAATGGAGTGGCAAAGAGGAGGAATATGACAATTGTTGAAGCTGCAAGGTCTATGTTAATGAAAAGAATCCACCTAACTATCTATGGGCTGAGGCTATATCCATAGCCACTTATTTGATTAACATGTTGCCTTCAAACTCCCTTGATGGGATGACACCATATGAAGCTTGGAATGGAAGAGGAACAAACCTAGATCATTGCAAAATTTTTTGTTGTATTTCTTATGTTCATATTCCTTCATAGCTTAGAGGAAAGATGGATCCAAAAGAAAGAAGGTGTGTATTCATTGGATATGACAACAATATAAAGGGGTACAGACTATACGACACTTGGCTTGAGGGGGAGCTATTAGAGCAAGACTATGAAAAACCTAAGTATTGGCTTGAGTCTCGCAAAGTCATAGGAGAAGCTTTAAAGTGAAGAAATTGTATGAAGATTGAAGAGTTCACTTGTGAACTATCTCTTGTAACTCTTTGAACATTTACTTCATGTAAAACTTGTGAACTATCTCTTGTAACTCTTTGAACATTTACTTCATGTAAAAGTGAAGAATAAAAAGTGGTTGAATTCACTTGATGATTAGGCAAAGAGAACTCCATGAACTCATAATTGAGTTAGTTAAAATCTATCACTAGAAATAAGGAAAAGTGATTTAGGTGAGCTCCAATTCAAATTCAAGTGTTGGCTCCAACTCTCACTATATATACATGTACTTTTTAGTCACAATTAGAGAGCCTCAATCTTCAGAGAGGAACTTCGCAACTACAAAAGAAGAGACCCATGATTACAAAAGCAAAAGGTGTAAAAACTAGATCCCATGCTAGATCCAACCTCGAATACACCACTTACTCTATCACACTTTCATGTTGTTTCATCTACTCAGATGTAAAACCATCATGGAATACTATACCAAACTTCTAGAGGTCTATGATGCCTATAATGAAGAGATTAGTGCAAGAAAAGTGGCACACTACCCATCAGAGACTATCATGTCAAGATATCAGGCTCAACATATGATGATCATGGATGAAATGTATCACTTTTAATTTCTCTTACATGTATAATGGTTATGCTAATATACTTCATAGATATTTTAAGTGTGCTTCACCATATTTATCTACCAAGAGTGATGGCAGATTTATTTCTTGCCAAATCACTCATTTGTAGCCATTCAAGTTTTCTTTATGTATTTCTCTATATATATTGTATTGGTTGTATTATTGTAGTAGGTCATTCTTGTACATCCTCCTTATGTTATAAAAGAAGTAGAGCAAGATTATTCTTCCTTGCTTCAAATTCGTGTGTGTTCCCCTCTTGATGTGCAAGAGTGTGTGAGATCTTTCTTCATTATCTCATTTCTCTTAACATGGTATTGGATCTAGAGTGGTTGTATAGAGCTTATGAGAAAGGACAATAATGGAGAGTCTCTGAGAAGGCATGGAGAACTCCCTCTTTAGAAACAAACTCGAATTTCTATGAGATTCGATGTCACTTAGAAGGTGCCATATTATTTTCAAGTGTTATTTCTTAAGAGGACCTTGTTTTGCTCATATTTCTATTTTAGAGCCATCTCCTTGAGCCTACAAGGTGGGGCCCATAGAAAAAATAGGTAATTTTGCAAAACTACAAATTTTCTTCTATTTTCCATCTTCTTAATATTCTAGAATTTCAAGAAATTTTATGTACTATTGGTGCATAAAATCTATGTTTTTATTAGTACGATTGGTAAGTCACAGTGTGATAGTGATCAAGCAAAGTTTTTGCTTCTAGTGTTTTTGTAGTATTGTAAGTTGTTGTAGAAATGGAAAATGTTGATGGAATAACCCATCTTATGAGCGGTAAGTGTTGAGCCCATCAAAGTCAAAGTGGTAATATTCAAGCTAGTAAAAGTCAAAGTGGTCAAAGTCAAGTTGGTCAAAGTCAAAGTGGTCAAATTCAAGCTGGTCAAAGTCAAGTGGTCAAATTCAAGTTGGACGAAGTCAAGTGATCAAGGTGGAGAGGTAGTGCAATCAATTTGTTCACAATGGTTATGGTTTGTAGAAAATGGAATGCAAGTTGTAGATTGTCTTTTTGTAAGGTTCAAGGGTTTTAAAAGTGTTTGGAAGGTTCATGTGAACCCCCCCTTAGATACACATATTGAAGAAATGAAGACAAAAGTGAAGATATATGAAGAATAAATGGTAGGTAGAAGTGTATGTATGGCCTCCCATTTAAAATCTTGTTTTTCTCCTAAAGTCACTACATGACAAAATAGGGAGTCATTAGCTCTACACAAATTGAGACATTCTTTGGACATCAAAGTGAGCACCAAGATGCACTATCAGTTAAGAGCGGTGTATGTAAGTGAATCGATATACAAGGCATGGGCTTTATGATTATTATGGGAGTTAGAATAAAGTGAGAGCATTGTCTACACTATGTGAGAAGAGCAAGAGACATTCAATCAGAGTGCAACATAGAGAAGCAAATGTGAGGCAAAGTGTGCAAGAAGAGTGATCTAGTGTGTGTAGAGAAGGAGGGCAAAGAACCAGTAAGTAAGGCAATCAAGGTGGCACAAGGTACCATTGAAGAGGTGTGCGTGCCGATAGAAGGTGTTCCTCCCTCCTACCCTATTGGAAGCTTCAGTGCAAGGTGTGCACAAGAGAAAGCTTCTAGAGGAGGTGGAGGCTTGGTGCACAGAAGGTTGGTGGCATAAGGAACTTTGTGTATCTTGTAACCATGTGTGTGTGTGTATTCTTTGGGATTGAGCACTCCGCACAGAGAACACTTGGTCTTGTTTTATACTTCATCATTGTATTTTCCTATTGGGAATCAATATACAAAAGCTTATGGTGTCTATGTTCCTCTTCTTCTTCTTCTTCCTTCTCCTACAGACACTCAAGTACCTTTCTACAAAAGAATACCCCAACAAAATTTGGCATGCGTGGTGGGACCACAAGGAGGCTTGAGCATAGGAGAAGCAATATTTGCAAAGTGTAGAAGAAGTGCAAGGATATCAATAGTTCTAGTGTGATATGTAATCTTTCTTCTATTTGGAATTATCCTAGCCTACAAGGAGAATGAGCAGCTCATGACCACAACCCGATCTCAAACTTTAAGGGTCCCTTGCAAAGCAACAAGAACAAAAGCTATTCAAAGGTCAACCAGACCTCTATCGTCAACATCATGAGTGAGGAATATGGTGGCTCAAGTAGACCTAGAAAATCTACTCTCCAGATTAAATATCAAATTTCTATCTTTCAAGGGATTAGCACAAGAAGACCCAGATAAAAAATATTAGAAGAGTTTTGGCCTTATGCAAGACTAGGGGTATAATGGGAAGGGAAGATGCATTTTTAATTCTTTTCCCAATAGCATTAGAAGGGTTAGAAGATAAATGGTTTATTCAATTTGTCGATAATCATTTCACTACATGGGACCTAATGAAGGAAGCATTTAAGACATAGTTTCAAGAAGGGAACACAACAGAGAACATTATTGAAGAGTTAGAAAATCTATAACTAGGTCCTAGAGAGACATTTCCAAAATTTGTCACCAGAGCCAAGGCATTGATGGAAAAATTACCAGACCCTCCCCATGACTTCTTCATCAAGAAGCAGCTAGCTAAAACACTTCCAATCTCAACATAATGAAAATTAAAGAGTTAGTGCTACCTATAGCAACAATTGAAGAGTTCATCAATACAACCACAAGATTGGGGTAGATTAGGCATCAATATGGGAGAAGCTCTTCCAATCTATCATATCGTGTAGAATTTGAGGAATTAGTAATTCAATTGAGGAAGGAACTTGAGAGCTTGAAAATGAATAAACCACACAAAGAAGAGGAAAGTGCCGTAACTCAGTTGAGGTGAGAAATTGAGGCCTTAAAGCTACAAAAAGAAGAGGAAGCCCAAGTAGAAGAGTTGGCACAAATTCGATAGGAGCTACATGAATGCCAAGGAGGTGCCATAAAAAATGGATTGTGGTGCACCATGTGCAACAAAAAGGGTCATGTGGTAAGTGAGTGCCCTCTTTTAAGTGTGACTTGCCAACTATGCAGGAAAGCTGGTCATGAGGCCCATGAATGTCATTCAAGAGGGATGTCGGCAGAAACATATTGGGCACAAGGATGATCCCAACCACCAACTAATGGGATGGTGGATACACCTAGTCAAGGTAACTCTTATAACCCTCGACAGAGGGATACGTTTGGAAATGGGCCAAGGAGGCCAATTATTTGTTTCAAATGTAGAGAATGTGGGCATTACCAAAGTAGGTGAACTCTACCAAAAAATACCCCTCCTTGTAGAAATTGCCCAGGTTAGGGACCATTATACGAATTGCTGTCCAACGAACAAGGCATCTACATCTTGATCTCACATAAAAATGATCTCGGTGAACAAAGACAAGGTTGTAGAACAAGTCAATGCACCATCACCATCTACCAGAGTAGTTCAAGTAGAAGAAATTGACTCTTTTGTAATGTAGACAAGAAGCAAGGGGAAGGCCCAAATAGACATAGGCCAACAATCATTTATGAGTGGATTCAACAAAGGCAAAGGGATATCCAAAGACAAGACCAATACCTATGAAGATACAAGCCAAAGTGAAGATCTCATAGATACTCGTGATGCCATTGGGCATGCATTCAGTAGGGATCATGAGGAGTTGGGGTAGTCAAATTGAGCCCATGCTCTAAAGGAGTCTGAAGATTCAAGACTACTCAAATAAATTAAAAAGGGGCTCAGTATTTTTGATTTAATAAATATGGATGTGAAATTTAGATCATAAGTCTTGTAGATCATTGATGAGGCCCCCACGACCACATTAGTGGGAAAGAATACCACTTTGAGTAAGGATACAAATGTAGGGGAAGCCCCCCTCACAGACTATAAGAGCCCACATCTAATAGTCACTATCAGAGGGCATGAGTTACAAGGAGTTATTGTGGATGGAGGTTCTTGCATTAACCTGATTCCTGAACATACCATGAAAAAGCTTGGACTACAACCTTCAAGACGTGCCAACTTCACTATAACATTGGTAGACCAAAGCATATTAAGACCTATGGGAGTGGGCCTTGGAGTCCCAGTGGAGATACAAGGTAACATTTTCACCTTGGATTTTGTTGTCTTAAGGTTGCCACATGTAGATGGAAGTTTCCCACTCTTGATTGGGAGAGCTTGGTCAAGGCATGCCAATGTGCTACATGATTGGGTAAGGATACAATGTGGGTAAACTAGAAACAATGTAGACAATTGGTGTTTGTATGGAAGACGATATGTTGGACAACCCAGAGGCAGATTTATATGAAGAAGAGAATATGTTGGCTTGGCTACTTAAAGAAGAATCATCTCCTTGCTATGGAATTTTTCCAAACAACTCAAGTAGAGAGGAAGTCTACGAAGGAAAAGAGGAGATCATTCATGTTACTAATTCGAGTGAACCAGCAAAAGCAATAGAAGAGAGATGAAAAGAAAAACATTTAAGTGCAATATTGATAAAGCTACTTCAAATCCTATATCAATGATCACTTGGTTATGGACACTATATGGATATCATCTATTATCATAATTTTTATGGCACTAAGTGAAGGGCTTTACAAGGATGTGGAAGGAGTACCTGCAAGTCTTTGGAAACACATGATTCCATTGGCTGAAGAAGCTGGAACAATACGATGGAAATGCTATAATTTAAATATAAAATTTGCTAAATTGAGATACAAAAGATGGAGTATGCTAGAAATATTATTCCAATAAAGGATTCAAGGCCTATCAAATGGTCAGTGTGCCCAATAGGAAGACAATTGAAATGAAGTGTGGTACAATAGAGAATTTGGAGAGAAAAGAGCTTCCATTAGTCACCATATCCAAACTCAAGGCCTATCATTAGCAAAAGTAAAGCTTTCTGGATCACCTGGACCTTGCAAAATCTATCCAAGTTGTACACAGCCTTCTCATACCATTTTTTTGCTTACATTTTATTAGTTTTCATCAATTTTCATGCTTGTTCATTGTGTTTTTATGCTATTTAGAAGCCATTTCATAGCCCTTTTCATGAACACCTTGCTGGACAGTCTCACAACTGGAACTGGCCACAGTAGGGTGCTTCTTGCTCAACTAAGATATACATGAGCTACCAAGCATGAAGAAAAATCCACTAGTAAGTAGCATGTCATCAACATACACAACAATGATTAGAAGCACATCATTTGCATGCTTAACATATAAGGTCTCTCAGTTGGACTATTCTCAAAATCATGCGCAATCAGATAGGCATGTATCTTTTCACACCAAGCACATTGTGCTTGCTTTAAACCATAAAATGTCTTTTTCAATCTACACACTTGGTTTTCATGCCCATTCTGTATAGATCCATGGGGCTGAAAAACATAAATTTCCTCATGCAAGTCACCATTCAACAATGCAGTTTTAATATCCATTTGATGTACATTCCAACCATGATGAGCTGCAAGTGCATAGATGCTATGAACAGTAGTCATTTGTCATGTAGGTGCAAAGGCCTCATCAAAATCAATGCCTCTTTCCTGCACATAACCCTTTGCAACAAGCCTAGCATTATACCTCTGAAGTGTCCCATCAGGCTTATGCTCCAGCTTGTATACCCACTAAATGCCAATGGCCTTCTTGCCACGAGGCAAGTCACATAAAGGCCAGGTACCATTTTTCATGATAACATCATACTATGATTGCATAACATCCATCCAATTTTCAAAATTTTATGCTTCATCAAATGAAACAGGCTCATTCTCATCACAAAGACTAGGGGCAGCCATAGCATAGCAATTTGATGCAAAAGAGGCACTATGAGAGCTTGAATGAGTACGATATGATAGAGATGCATCTAATTTGCTATCACACAAAGTCTACACCAGCCATTTTTGCATAGTTTTTGCCTCCTCAATATGGGCTCTCTCATCAACAAGTGCATCATGTAAATTTGCATAAGAAATGGAATGATCTACATCATCACATGAAACTTATAAAGGCTGAGAAGTTGCCTCATTAGGACCAACACTAGACTGTCCACTTATAAAAAGAGCTAGCAACATGTCATCCATGTATTTGGAGCTAATCGATGTCTCCCTAGTACATGAAAGTAATGGCTGAATAGCATCTTCCACAAAAACAACATCATGGCTAACCAAAATCCATTTATTATGTGGATGATATAGACGATAGCCTTTGCTTTCAGAGCTGTACCCAACAAAATAACATTTCACTACTTTATCATCCAATATCCTACATTTCTGTTCAGGCACTAATGCATATGCCAGATAACCAAAAACATGCATGTGGGCAAGAGATGGCTTACGAACATGCCAAGCCTCATATGGAGTGATAGAGTGCAATGCTTTAGTGGGACACCTGTTAGGTACATATGTTGCACACATAACAACCTCAAGCTAGAAACTATGTGGTAAAGCATGACTCTTGACCATACACCTTGCCATCTCCATGAGTGACATGTTCTTTTGTTCAACAACTCCAATTTATTGAGGTGTATACGGTACTATACACTGATGTTTTATCCCATGTTCAGCCAAAAATGCACTAAAGTTAGAAGACATATATTCCCCCCCTCGATCAAACTGAAGGTTGCCCATTTTACATGTTGAAAGATTTTCAACCAAAACCAAAAACTGTTTGAAGCACATAAACACTTCCGAATTTGCTTTCAATGGATATACCCATGCATGCCTAGAAAAATCATCAATGAAAGTCACGAAGTAAAGATGGTTCCCAAAAGGTGTCTGCATAGGACCATAGACATCACTGCGAACAAGGTACAATTTTTGAGTAGCTTGAACTAAACCATCTTTTGGGAAGGAGGAATGCTACATATTTCCCAAAATACAGCCTTCACTTACATGTTTACTAGGTGCCTCAAGTTTGGGCAAAGAGGACACCATTTTTGATTTCTGCAGGCATAACAAACTAGCAAAATTCAGATGACCAAAGTGTGCATGTCAAAGCTTTGCATCTGACATAGGTTGAGAATCATGTATTGCACATGCTGAATCATTCATAGATTTTTCATAGTCTATGAGCTTATACAACCCATGAAATAAAATGCCAGAGGCAATAATGACATCGCCATTTGACAGATCATGAACTATACATTTGTCATCAGAAAATTTCACAACCAAGACAATCTTGGCTAAAGCTGAAACTAATAACACATTCTTCTTGATCCGTGGCACAAATAAAGCATCTAAAAATGTAAAAGAACAATGATCAGTAGTAGTCAAAATGATCTTACCAACTCCCATAACAAGATAAGATGAGTTGTTGGCACATGTGACATTATTCCCTGTAGGGACATGCTCGAGTGAAGTGAAGAAACTGCACTGCGAGGTAATATGTTTGGTCACCCCACTATCAAAGTACCAAACATCTGAGTCTACTACAGACATGCATTGTTCATGAGAAGATGGGTCATGACTGCGAATAGTGGTAAATTCCCATTCTTCATTCTGCACAAGATTAGCAGACTTTGTTTTGGGTGTAGAGGCCTTTGCAACAACCATTCCAACCTATTTCTTCCTTGCCTCTTTAGGAACAAATTTTGGGCAGCTCTTTATTACATGACCATTTCCTTTACAATATTTGCAAAAAACTTTCTGCTTTTTTGTTTTCTTCTCTTCTCTATCTTCCTTCTTTGAGTGTGAAGAGTTAGTAGATTTTTGCCTACTAGTAGAAGAGCTTCATTTACCTTTGCCATTCTAAGTAGCTAGGAAAGCTAGATCTGCAACATGCATAATGGACCTATTTTGCCTAGATCTTGCAACATAACAAAGATTAACTCCTCAAATGTTAAGGCATTTGGATTGCCTTTCATCATCAAATGAAGAGTAGAAGCAAAACTCTGATATGAATCTAGAAGACCATTCAGAACAGTCTGCACAAGTGAACTGTCCGGCAAGACTTCATTAGAAGAAATCAAATGCTCTTTCAAATCCTTGATCTTTTTTCAAAAATTGTCCATGGAATTACATTCATTCATGTGCTCCCTCTCCAACGATTTCGGAGGTAAGCAACATGAGCCTCATTCCTTGCCTAGTATAAAGTGATAAGTGTATCCCAAGCATCCTTAGTTGTTCTGCAAGAGCAAATGTGAGGAATAATGTTGCTCTAGCACAATGGTAAGTACCACGTTAAGAAGCTCCATCTCCTTAATGTCAATCCACGGAAGAGATAGGAGTGATATGAAGCTTGTGAATATGAGATGTAGTGAGAGTGAAGGTGAGAAGCATAGAGATGCGCACACACGTACACACACATGTGAGAGACAAGCAAGACACAATGGAAGGTAGGAAAATAGACTCTATTGCTTAAGATCACTCTTACAACTCAAAATAGCTCTAAGCTCTTCTCTACTCATACAAGAAAACCTAAAAAATGAGCTCTCTAGCTCTCTTTATAGTTCTTAGACTAGTTTTGACCGGTTTCACATCTAGTGACTGGCATAGTTAAAAAATAGGTTCTAGATGCTATTTGAAGGTCTAAACGAGGTCTAAAAGTAGCCAAAATTGGTAGGCTTGTTCTACCTAAGCTCCTCAAGCTTGAGGACTCCTCGGCTTGCACAAAATGAAGCTACTAATTACAAAAGTGGTTGTTCTATGTTACATATGATAGAAGAGTGATGACAATCATTGTTGAGAGTTTTGAAAAGTATTATAAAACATATTTGTTTTGAAAAATTAATCCGCTTGGCTCCCTAGTACTTCATTGTAATCTGCCTTCGCATACTTCCTCTTGGTCTATGCCTCTGGCTACTGCCAACACCCCCCTCCCTCTCACTTCTATCGTCCTCAACAGAACCTTGTTGTGGGGTGTGTCGGATGTAGTTTTGTAGGAGGTCATGAGTGAGGGTGTGCTCTGAAATGCGAATACCTCTTGCAAGATCTGCTTCAAATCAATCTATGGGTTGAGGTCCATTTGGTGGCGGGAGTCTATAGTGCGTGGAGTACACCAGTTGTTGACAAGCAAATAATTGGAGTAGGTATGTGGGCTTGCTTATGAACACCTCAATGGTACTCCCAAAAGCCGGTAGTAAACATTTCTTCAAATGTCATTTTATAGCATGCCGATAAATACTTGATTCGACAGTGCCAGGCATAACACACTTGGAGTGATGGTTTTGTGCTCATTTTATGATATGTGGAGGTGTTGCCTCAAGAGCTGGTGGTGCTTGCTATATAGGTGCTCGCAACTGTAGCATTTTATGGTCTTCCTTGAGCTTCTGATATGCCTCATTCATACTATCATAGTCTTCTAGTAGACTGACATGGTCTTCCAATAGTATCTTCATAGATCTAGAGGGGACAACTTTAAAACGGCTGGCATTCAGAGGTTTGTTCGGTTGATCTAAAGCAGCTTCGAGGTTTTCTCTGTTTTGCTCCTCCAAGCATTGATTCTCTTCTTTGGCTGCTAGGTGCCGTCTTAGTAGTCCCATGTTTCGAGTGAGTGTTGCATTTCAAATGGTTTGAGCCCTTAACAAGTTGTCGATATCTGTAATGGCTCTCTTTATCTTCTGTTCACTTTCTAGTTCAAGTGTATGGTAGGCCTGGCATAGCTCTTGGTAGCGTGTGTTAAGGGAGGTGTTCTCGACTGAAAAATGAGTTTAGTTGCACCTGTAACTCTATGGTTGTTTGTTGTAGCGTCTAGTAGCTGGTGCATAGAGATGCGAATTCATCTCTAACTTGTGACATGCATGAAAACATTTGACGGAATGCGGTGTCGATTGTGGGTGACAATATTAATGGTGGAGTGAGTGAAGATGCTGTGTGTGTTGATGCATGGGCAAGAGGAAATGGGGATGGGAAAGTGGATGCAATGGTGACTATGGAGAATTGTGATGTGCCTAGATGTGGTGGTGAAATGGATGAGATGAGTGGTGGTGCGATGGGTGGTGATATGTCCATGTCACTGGACATTGTGTCAAGTGCACTGACTGTGAAGAGTGGAGTGATAGCCGGTGCGTGAGTGGGCGTGAATACCGGATTTACAAAAGTTGCCAAATAATTTACAGATGGGGTTTCTTGTATTGCTTGGTGGAGAAGGGAGGAGAGGGGGAATGCAGTGGGGCGGGGAGGTGAGACGGGTGAGAAGGTCATGGGAGGGGGAAATGGGAATAGGGGTCTAGGAGGAGTGGGGAAATAAGGAAAGGATGGAGTAAGAAATGGACTAGATGGAAGGGTGGAGGTCCTAGGAGGAAGGCTAGGTTGTGTGGGTGCGGAAAGGGTGAGAGGAATTGAGGCAACAAAGGCTTCTGCTATTGCACTATCAAAGGACTTGGATGGTCTGGGAGAGGTAGGTTGTATAGGAGAGATTGGAGGGGCGAGAGGTGAAAGAGGAGCAGGTGGTGTAGTGGGCACTTCGACAACAGTAGTGATATTTACAGTAGAGGGGTGAGGCGGTGAGTCAATGATGATCATTTCTTTTGCAAAAGAATCTTTCGGAATGAGGTGGGCTTCCCTGGCCTGTTGTCAGGACTAGGCATCCGTTGGTACACAAATATATTGACCCGCTTTTGAGAGCAAACGGATTCATTGCGGGTCGAATTTTGGTAGTGGTTTCCTCTGCAAATAGCATAATGCTTCATTAGTTCCGACTGATTTAACCAATTCTCTGAAACCCTGAATGTAAGCTTCTTCGAAGCCTCCTGTAGCAAGTTTTGTTCGACAATCGCTTGACTTTATTTTTCTGAGAGTTTTCTGCATGCCAAAACTGCTTGCATAGTTCGATATAATTTCTTGATTGCCAAAGTGTAGGCAGAAACTTCAAATATTTTGTCTTCTTAAGTACTTGTGTCACCCTCAGTGTTAGTGTGTTATTCTTGTTCATCAGTCTGCACATTCTTGTGAGAGTCATGGCTGCCCTAACTGGCTTCATCATCTCCATGTTCACCGTCAGTTTCTATCCTCTCTTCTTCGAAGCTGGAGACTACTTGCTCTTGTGGTTGATCAGGGGGTATGGTAGGGTAACTTGGGCGTTCATACTCTTGTGAGAAAAATTTTCCTTCTGAAAATTGAAATTCACTTGAGAAAGCATCATGCATTTCAAAATTAAAAGTGGTATACGTTGGTTTTGCCTCCGAGTTGGGTATAGGAAAAGTAAATGCTTCCACACCAATGGAGGTGGGAATTTTCGTGGCTGTAGTGGTGGGGTCCTGAACTATGGTTGCTTGAGAGGTAACAGTGCTGGTAGTAACTTCTGTGATAACCGGTCATGACAGGCGTATGCATATGGGTTGTATAGGTGCAAGGGGTTCCATAGGTGACTATTCTGGAGATGGCTGAGGTGACAAGGACTCTAGAACTTGCAAACATGGGATAGATCCATGCATGCGCTTGCCTGCCCGTCCCTTGCTAGCTTTTCTGGCTTTCTTGGTGGTTCCTTTGAATGCCTTCAATTCTTCACTCATCACTGCGCGTTCTATAGGCAAGTCATATTCCAAACACATATAAACAATTCGAGTAAGAGCGCAACATCCATGGATGAATTTTTCCTTTCCCATCTCTACTGAGCTAAATACAACTGATCAATGATCCAACTTGCAAGATCTATGGTTTTGGGCCCAATACATGCTAAATATAATTCAAACCAAATACGCTTGTGAGGCATAGTGAAACGATCCTGAGCCGGGAATGCAAAATGTTGCATACATATACGTAACAGCTTAGATAATTCAGGTGTAATGGACGAAATGTCTTCCCATTTCAGCACATCACCACGCTTCATCAGCTTGACGCTCTGTCGACGTGTGCGTTTCGTGGATCTTAATTGCTGCCCGAATGAGGTCTTTTGAAAGATAGAACTTCTTGAATGGGGGATCATTTACCGAAGACGACAGAATGAACGTGCCCGGCAAGTCCTTGTTCTCGGAGGCTGTAAGTGTGGTCACCAGGTAGTAGCATCTATAAAAATCTAGTTTGGGTAATGGGTCACTGAAATATTCCGTGAAACCTGCTCTAGCCCAAATGTGCTTTAAGTCTTCTGTATTTTGGAGCGCTTCAAATTCTTTGGAGAAAAACTGATACTTGCCCCACTTAACACTGTCAAACGTCAGCGTGGCATAAAAAATAAAGTCTATGTCCGCTAAAGGTCCCGCTAAACCTTGGAACCAATGGAAATTACAGTGAACTTTTTCGGTGTATCCCCTAAGAGGATCATCAATCGGCATAGGTCTTGGGAATCCTTCAAATTGAGGTGGTTGTGATGTAGGATGTGGCTCAACCAATAATTCGCCAAAATTGACCACAGGTACACTAGGGCCAGCTTCAGACGGTCCTTCTGTTTGCATGATGATGGATGCAAATGCGGAGAAGATCTACCACAAAAGATTAGCACATTAGTATGGAAATTAATCATGATCCCATTAAAGTGAGACCGCAATCCCTTTCCATAACCGATGTGTAACCCATGTAGCCAAGTGTTGTGAGGTGGTTTATGCAATGATTTTTTTTGCAAAACTAATGAAGGTCTCTAGACACCTACATGCTTTAGATAGTGCATACATTGCTTGATGAGATGTTATTACAAGTGTTGGTGGGTTAGTGTGGTTGAGTTTATACAAAGTTCAGTTGTGACAAAATTATTACAAGGGAGTTGGTTGTTTGGGATGGGGTAATGTTATACAATTGGTCATGAGAGGGCTTTTGGATACATTTCGGTATCCATCTCCTAAGGGTTGTTGGGTGGATGGTATGCTTCTACTGAGGGACAAAAGGTGATATCGGATATTATGGTGTCTATGGGTGAAGAGATTTTTGAGGGGTATATATTAAATGGCTTGAGTGTTTAGCTATAATACATTGTTTGGGTAACCATATCTGCGTGGGTGTGGGTCGTTTCATTAGGTACTTCTTGGCGATCCAAATCTGTCGACTGTTCGTACTTGTAGAAGAAGGTTGAGGAGATGTTAGATGCTGAATCTGCTTCTACCTTAACTTCTTCTTGTCCTTGTCTGCATTGTTGAAATCTGTCATTGCTTTCTGTCCTTTTGGCATCCATTCTTGTTTCATGTTGCTTGCTTTGTGATACTGATACTGCTGCTTATTTTGTGTCATCTCGTGTGCTCGAGGGTGTGGGTTCCTTCATCATGGGTGAATCCTTTGTGGTTGGGGTTGAGAGGTCGGATGGACACTCTGCTTTGGAAAAGAAGGGAGGTCCAACACTTGCGAAACTTGCCCATTAGGAAGTGCAACATTTTGTACCATAAATCTAGGCCGTAGTAAGTGTGGAAGGATGGGCACCGCAGGGTGTTGTGCCCATGTGTCCCCTAATGCAATCCACCTGACCATTGATGCAACCCACCTGACCGCTACTGGAAGAATGAGGGAAAATCTGTTGACATTCTTTTGTTTGGCAACTATCCATCGCCAAGCTCTCATGGGTTGACTTTGGAAGGAGCATGCTTAACTGAGGGATGTAGCTGAAAATCTTCCGATCCTCCGTCGCATGCAGTTCATATGGTCTAGAGTTACATACCTCAGGTGGAGTGTTGTTAGGGAAGTCAAGCAGTATCACTCGTTGCTGATGTAAGGTTCCAATTTGCAAGGAGCCTTGTCTAAGAGTTGTTGAGATATCAAGCTCAACATGTGATGATCCAGGATGACATGTACCAGTTTTTCGTTTCTCTGACATGTATAGTGGTCATGCCAGTATATGTCAGGGATACTTCATTGAGCTTTATTAGATTATCTACCGAGAGTGATGGCACATTTGTTTCTTGCCAGCTCACTCATTCGCGGACATTAGGTTTTTCCTTATGTACTGGTCTTTATATATTGCACTTGTTGTATTCTTGTTTTTTTAGGTCATTCTTGTACATTCCTTTTTATGTAATAGAAGAAGAAGAAGATCATTCTTCCTTGCCTCAATCTGTGTGTGTGCTTCTCCTTGAGAGTGATAGTGTGTGTGTGAGCTCTCTTCCTTATCTCCTTCCTCGTGACATGGTATCAGAGCCAGCATGGCTGTAAAGAGCTCGTGGAGAAGGCGACGGTGAAGACTACGCGGCAAGGCGTGGAGAAAACACGATTTCACAAACGGCCTCCGTTTGCTACGAAAATCGTCGTGAAGTAGAAGAACTCAAAATATTTTCGTGAGTTATCCCTTTAGGAAGAAGTTTCGGAGCCATCTCGACCTCCGTTTCGAGCCCGCAAGGTGGGGCCCACAGAAAAACCAGGTCAGTTTCAGAAACTGTAACTTGCGTTGTGTTCGACAACACTCATATATTCCAGATCCAGAATTTCAAGCGATTCCATGTACTGTTGATACACGAAAACTGTGTTTTTCTGAGATCGAACTGTCACGTCATAGTGCGACAGTGTTCAAGCAGAAGTGCTACTTGTAGTGTGTTGCGGTGTTGTGTATTGTTGCAGAAATGGCAAACGCGGATGGAATGAGTCAGCTTATGAGCGATAAGCTGGAAAAGAACAACTTCCATGCTTGGAGATTCAGAATGACGAATTTCCTGATGGGAAAAGGTTACCGGAAGTACATCGAAGGAGAGAATGAAAATGCTCCGCAGTTACCAGAAAGGAATCGGACTGCAGAACAGTTAAGAGCATATGAGGAATGGAATCAAGGAGCACGAAAGGTAATGTATTGGCTATCTGTTAGCATACATGATAGCATGATTGGACACATACAGGATGCCAAGACTCCAAAAGAGGCTTGGAACAATTTGGTCACTTTGTACGAGACCAATACAAAGGCACGGAAATTGCAACTCAAGAACGAGCTGCATACATTGGAGAAAAAGAGCATGTCGGTAAGTGACTACACTCTAAAAATCAAAAGCATATGTGAGTCACTTGCATCTATTGGCGTGAATGTAGATGATGATGATAAGGTGGAAGTGTGCCTTCGTGGTTTAGGAGCTGCATATAAGCAGTTCAGAATTTCTATACAGACCAGGGAAAATATTCCGAATTTTGCTGATCTGGTATCTATACTGATTATTGAAGAAAAGAATCTTGGTGAGGATTCAAACTCCCAAGGAAAGCCCAGTTTTGAGCAGGTATTCTACTCTGGCAGAGGAAGAGGCAGAGGTTTTGGAAGTGGAAGAGGAAACAATAACCAAGACCAGGGTCAACAACAGAATCATGCAGGAGGAAGAGGACAGTTTCGAGGTAGGGGGAGTCAAAGAGGTCGCAGAAATTTCCAAAGAAATGATTCAGGTAATGATAGTAAAGGATGCTGGAATTGTGGTAAACCTGGACACTTTGAACGTGATTGTAGGTTGAAGAATCAAAATAACAGAAGGCATCAAAAAAACTATGCATCCACAAGTGCAGATGATTCTGAGAAGCTGTTTATGGTTCAACATCACATGATGAATACGATGTCTGCTGGTGTTTCAAAATCGAATGATAATGTCTGGTATGTTGATTCAGGTGCTTCAAATCACATGACCAGTCATGCAGAATGGTTTAGTAGTTTGCAGAAAATGCCAGTTCTTGGATATATTGAAATAGGTGATGATACATCGCATCCTATTGAGCATACAGGAAACATAGCATTGTCTATGGAGGACGGAAAGGTAAAACATCTCGCTGATGTGCTGCATGTTCCAAATATAACAAAGAATCTAGTTTCTGTTGGACAAATGGTTGACCAGGGATTACAAGTCAGGTTCAATGCTGATGGATTATATGTAGAAGAGTACGCAGGATAGACGATTGGTTGCCAAAGGAAACAAAGGGGGTAGGATGTTCACCTTAAATGTGAAGATTCCTGAAATGAATGCAGCCATGTTTGCAAAAGGTGCAGGAGTTATTGCAGATATAGAGATATGGCACAAACGGATTGGACATGCAAACTTGCAAAGGCTAAAACTGATGTAGTCAAAGGAGATTGTCCATGGACTACCAAATTTCAAAGTTGCAGAAATGCAAAAGGTATGTGCAGCATGTCAATTTGGTAAACAGTCAAGAGCATCATTTCCACATAACAAGCATGTTAGTGAGAATGTACTAGAAGTAGTACATACAGATGTTTGGGGTCCAGCAAAGACCACATCTATGGGTGGTTGCAGGTTTTATGTTAATTTCATTGATGACCATACACGCAAAGTATGGGTATATTTCATGAAAGAGAAGAGCGAGGTGTTTACTCATTTCCAGAATTTTAAAGTTATGGTGGAAAAGCAGACAGAGAAGTACATTCAGACATTAAGATCTGATGGAGGAGGTGAATACATGTTTAATGAGTTCAGTAGTTTTCTAAAAACTCATGGAATTCGGCATCAGTTTTCATGCAGGTACACACCACAACAGAATGGTGTTGCTGAACGCAAAAACAGACATATTGCAGAAATAGCAAGAGCCTTAATGGCTGAGAAGAATATGCATCATTGTTATTGGGCAGAAGCTGTGCATATTGCTGTATATATCATGAACAGAACTTCGACTGTTGCTGTACATCAAGTTACACCTGAAGAGAAGTTTACAGGTAAAAAGCCAAACTTATCACATCTGAAAGTTTTTGGTTGTATTGCATATGTACATGTTCCAGATGAGTTGAGGATGAAGCTTGATCCGAAAGCAGAAAAATGTGTCTTCATTGGATATTCCCTTGAGCAAAAGGGGTACAAATGTTATGACCCACTCACACGACAGGTGAAGGTGAGCAGAGATGTGGTATTTGATGAAATGTCAAGCTTCTATGCAGATGCCAAAGAAGGACTGAATCTTGAACCAAATGACAAAGAAAATGCTGAAAAATCTAGTGTAGAATCTCAAGTTTTGAGTGGACCGGATGCATCACCAAGCAATAGTTCCAACTCAAATCCATGGAGTGGAAGATTGTGTGGAAATTTCAGTCCAGCAAATTCATCAAATACATCCAAGAAAGGTAAAGAAAAGCTTTCTGCTGGTAGTAAAACAGGTGCAGGTTTTGAAGATGTTGATGGAGATTCAAGTGGTTCAGAAAAGAGTATTGATGAGGAACTTGGATTGCCCTCTGTGAAGACTCTAGGAGTAAGAAGGGCACATGCAGATGATACAAGAAGAAGTGACCCAGGACCAAAAAGATCTGGGAGGATGCGTAATTCAGTGCAACGATTGACATATGATAGTTACATGGCTCGCCATTGTGCCTACATGACAAAGGTAATACAAGATGCTGAACCTTCTTGTTTTGAAGATGCAATTGGTAATGCAGATTGGGAAAAAGCTATGGATGAGGAGATGGCTGCACTTTACGGAAATGATACATGGAAGCTGGTTCCATTGCCACAAGGAAAGAAATCCATAGGCTGCAAATGGGTTTACAAGGTAAAGCATAATGCTGATGGTAGCATAAGCAGGTATAAAGCACGATTGGTAGCTAAAGGATATGCACATACATATGGCATTGATTATGAGGAAACATTCAGCCCTGTAGCTAAAATGTCTACTGTTAGGACACTTGTTGCATTAGCTACAGCAAAAAGATGGACTTTGCATCAGATGGATGTGAAGAATGCTTTCCTACATGGTGAGTTACAGGAAGAAGTATATATGGACCAACCACAAGGATATGAAGATTAAAAGCATCCAAAATATGTTTGCAGGTTGCAAAAGGCTTTGTATGGGCTGAAGCAGGCTCCGCGTGCATGGCATGCAAGGATTGCTGATTACTTAACCAGCATTGGGTTTTCTATGTGTGATGCAGATCACTCACTATATGCAAGGAAGGCTGATGATGGCATCACTATTGTGGCTATTTATGTTGATGACCTGATTGTAGGTGGTGATAATGAAGAAAGCATCAAAGAGGTAAAGAAACTTCTTATGCAGGAATTCGACATGAAAGATCTTGGTGTGCTGCGCTATTTCTTGGGCATTGAGTTTATACATACAGAAACAAGTATATGGATGTCGCAAAGGCAATATGCCTTGAATATGCTGCAAAAGTATGGTATGGCTGATTGTAAGCAAATTTCTATGCCTTCAGATCAGAATTTGAAATTGGATACTACATCAGGTGAAGCATTGGAAAATGCTACTGTTAGAGGGCCGCCGAACAAGGACAAATGAACTCGGACAGGTGCCTTAAATGTAAAAGTGTTGGACGGCTGCCGAACAAGGACAAAAGTACGAGGACAGGTAGCTTAAATGAAAAAAGAATCTTTCAGGAAACGCGCAGGTAACTGCAGAAGTGCGCACTCTTGTAAAAAAATCCTCTATTTAAGGCAATGAGAAAAAGAGCGGCAGCAGCCCCGTTTGTGGGAATTGCAGTGTGTTGTTTGTTTGAGTCTCGTTTGAGAGTGCTGTAAACGCATTGTGTGAGCGTGTATGTTGTTGAAAAGATAAGTTCTGCTTTGTTCTGTTCCATCTGTACTCCGGCTAGTCGATTATCCTCACCTTAGTACAGAGTTGCGAATCAGTTGTATTGTGTTACGAGTCTGTTCGGTGATGATTGAGTGTGTCTCTGAGCGTGATCAAGTGCGGTATGTTATTTGGCAGTTCTTCGGCGAAGTAGGTAGCATGAAAAGTAATCCCGAACTAATTGTCTGTTAGCGTTTCTGTAAGCGACCGAATTCGATACTGTAGCCTATATTTACTGTTGATTCCGACTACGGGAAGACTAGTAGCTGTAATGGTCTGAATGTGAGTAGGACATCGTTAGTTTATGGTTAGCCGTTTATTACTAGGAGATTGATTGTTCGAGTCCTTGTAACCTTAAGGTATAATGTCTGGTTGGTATACCTATCTGCCCTGACGAAGTACGGATTAGGTGACATTGTTACTGAAGTATATTTTGCGCATAAATTAAGTAACCGGATTGCTACCCTCAGTCCTGAAGTTCTAATTCCAGTACACTGAACAGTCTTCCGTTGTTCAGGGATGGACACTGAGCTAAGAACGGGATAACATTAAGATTGTGTGCTAATTTGGGAAAATAGTTTAGGGCTGTCTAACAGACCCCTACCACTCCCAAGGACCCACGTGGCTAAGAGAACATTTGTGGTTAGGAAGATTCGGAACCGGCTGAGCTTGAAGTGCTTGAGTCGGGAAGTAGAAGTAACGATTAAACGATAAAACGTTTAACACTACTATGTACACATACATATACACTTAGGTACACACATATGAATGAATTATATAATTAAAGTATTAAAACACATATACACATGCACACACACATGCACACACACATGCACATACCTACATATACACATATACATGCACATACACACATATACATGCACATACACACATATACACATAGAGTTACACATATACATGCACATACATATACACACACATACACATGCACATGCACATACTCATACACACATATACACTTACACATGCACATACATACATATACACACACATACACATGCACATACATACATATACACTTAGGTACACACATATGAATGGATTATATAATTAAAGTATTAAAACACATGCTTAATATAAACAATAATAACAATCAATAGAACAAAACTCTTCATTACTTAATACCAATATATATATATATATATATATATATATATATATATATATATATATCAATGTAAATACATATAATCCAATGTCATAATCAACTAAAATCCTAATCATCATCATCATCAGCAGTATCATGATCATCCTGATCTTCCTCATCCTCATCATCATGATCACCCTGTGACGATCGAGATCGTCCCTCCTGTGTCTGTCTCTCCACCTCATCCATATATGTCTCTCCATAATACTCCTGTATTACATATAACAAACATAAATAAATAAAACAATTAAGCCATTCATAAAAATAAAATAATTATATAAAATTTAATAATACTCACAAAGGCATCAGGATGATCTTGCATATACTTGTGTTGCTCTAGCACAATGGTGAGAACCACGTTAAGAAGCTTCACCTCCTTAATGTCAATCCGAGGGAGAGGTAGGAGTGATATGAAGATCGTGAACGTGAGATGATGTGAGAGTGAGGGTGAGAAGCACAAAGATGCACACACACATACACACACACAATGAAGAGACAAGCAAGACACAATGGAAGGTAGGAAATTAGCTCTATTACTCAAGAATACTCTTACAAGCTCAAACTAGCTCTACTCTCTTCTTTGCTCCAACAAGCTACAATGAACCAACCTCAAAAATGAGCTCTCTAGCTCTTTTTATAGTTTCTAGACTAGTTTTGACCGGTTTCACATCTAGTGACCGGCCTAGTTAAAAATTAGGTCCTAGAGGCTATTTGGGAGGGTAAACGATGTCTAAAAATAACGAAATTTGGTACGAGTATTCTACCTAAGCTCCTCAAGCTCGAGGACTCCTCGGCTTGCACAAAATGGAGCTATGGATTACAAAATGGGGTTTTGTCTATATTACATATGTTACAAGAGTGATGAAAATCACTGTTGGATGTTTGAAGAAGTAATAAAAATATAATTGTTTTGAAAAAATGATCCGACTGGCTCCCTGCTTCGTCTTCACATGCTTCCGTGGCGTCTGTGCCTCTGACTGCTTCCAACACCCCCCTCCCTCTCGCTTCTGTCGTCCCTGACAGAACCTTGTTGTGAGGTCTGCCGGATGTAATTCTGTAGGAGGTCTTGAGCGAGGGTGTGCTCTGATACACGAATACCTCGGGCTAGATCAGCCTCGAGTTTCTCCCAGTCGATAGGTTGCGGCTCGTCTGGTGGTGGGAGTTGATAGTGTGTGGAGTACACCATTCGTTCACAGGCGAATAATTGCAATAAGTGTGTGGGCCTGCTTATGAATACTTCTGAATGGTACTCCCAAAAACCGGTGGTGAACATTTCTTCGAATGTTTGCTTGTAACATGCCGGTAGATATTTGATCCTGCAGTGCCAGGCGTAACACACCCGTAGCGATGGCGTTGTGCTCATATCATAGACTAAATCCAAGTTGCCATGCTCAAAGCCCGGGGTGTTGACATGGGGAGCCTTGATGCGCCGGAAGACTTTAAAGACCATCTGCATCATGTCAAAGATTTTGACAGTCATGTGCGCGGCAATATCATCCATAGGTTTTAATCGAGGGAGCCAGTGGCGGATCGTCGCCATCATGTAGCCTACTGTGGGTAACGCGACTGGTGGCTTGAAGTAGGGGTAGTTCAACCAGTCTTGGCACTGCTTATTGTTCTGTAGCTTTATAGCGAAGGCAGTCCAAGAGCGGCGTCGTGGTACTGGTCCCCAGCACGGATTAAATTTTAAGTGAAGCGGCGCTTTTACCCACGTGCTCATCATCTCTGGATAATTTTGCAGTAAATCTTTGCGCCAGTCTGGTTGAAGGATTTCACCTCTCTGCGCCCTTGGTGGCAAGTCCTCTGGCTCGAATTGAGTGGCATGCGTTGGTTTCATGCCGGTTTCTTTCTCGATGGTTAACTGATATTCTGCCATTAACATGAAGTATGGTTTATACTGAAGCTCATGCCCGGATATGTATCGTCGCGGGGCCATTTGAGCAAAGAATGGTGGTTGTAAAATTTTTTCTTCAATTATGGCCATGGCATGTAGCTGTGCCTCTACTCTGGCCGAGTGTGTCGTTCCGAGTTCTTCTACTGTCTTCATCCACGCGGGGGTAGGTAATTCGTAGGTCATCTGGCCTTCGGCCGTGACACGTCCGTCTGGGATGGGTATCGGTTCATAAGCCTCTTCGAAGGTCTCCTCCACCGGGATAGTGACGGTTTCTTCTTCAGCTGGTAGCTCAGGTGGGGAGTCTGGCCTTGGTGGTGCTTCATAGATGGCAATCCTAGATTCAAGATTTGTTACCTGGGCCCGGAGTGCGTTGAGTTCCTCTAAAACTTCAGGGGCAGGGTCCACAGGCGCTGGTAATTCCGCTGCTACTGGTACCTGTTGTGTTGCTGGTTCTCTGAGTTGTAGCAGTTTGTGATCTTCCTTTAACTTTTGATGTTCCTCGTTCATACGATCATAGTCCTCGAGCAATCTAACATGGTCGTCTAGCAACATCCGCATCGACTCGGATGGGATTGCCTTGAATCTGCTCGGACTTAGTGGCTGTTCTGGATGATCTAAAGCCGCCTCCAAGTTCTCTCTGTTCTGCTCTTGGAGTCTCTGGTTCTCCTCTTTTGCTGCGGCTAAGTGTCTTCTTAGTAAGCCCATATTTCTAGTGAGCGTTGCATTGCGGACAGTCTGGGCTCTAAGTAGATTATCTAAATCCGCGGTGGCCTCTTTGCTTTTTTCCTCACTTTCTATTTCTAACTTGTGATAAGCCTCTCGTAACTCTTGGTATCGGCTGTTCAGTGAGGCGTTCTCAATTGATAACAAATTAAGCTGCGTTTGCAAGTCGTTCGTCGTTTTCTGCAGCTGTTGATAGTTGGTTCCGAGTGATGCAAACTCATCGCGGACTTGCGTCATGCATGCGAACATGTGTTGAAATGCTGTGTCTATGGTGGGCGATAGTAGTAGTGAAGTGCTAAATGAGGATGCAGTGATAGTAGATGCAGTGGGAATGGGGAGCGGGGTTGGGACTGTGGATGCTGTGGTGATTGTGGAAAATTGTGAAGTGCCTAAATATGAGGGTGCTGTGAGTGGAGTGGGTGGTGGTGAGGTGGGTGGTGATATGTCCATGCCATTGGACGTGTTTAATGTTGTGACTGCGAAAAGTGGTGTGATTGTGGGTGGTTGCGTAGGTGTGAATACGGGATTTACAAACGTAGAGTAGTTTACAGGGGGGATGGTAGGAGCACCTTGGTGAAACGGGGAAATAGGGGTTATGGTAGGTTGGGGGGGTGAGACTGGTGAGAAGGTTAGTGGGGTTAGGAAGGGGAATGGGGGTCTTAGAGGTGGGGGAAACGCTGGGAAGGATGAAGGGGTGAAGGGGTTAACATAGGGATGCAGAGGGTTGTGTGTGGGCCTGGTGGTATGAATGGGTAAGGAAGAGGTTGGGGCTATATTGCTTTGTACAGGTGTGGATGTGGGGAAAGCAGGTGGGTGTGCGGGTGATACAGGATGGGTTGGTGAAAGATGAGGTGAAAGAGGGGTCGAAGGGGTGGAGGTTATTTCGAGGATTGTAGTGGTATGTACAATGGTGGTACGGGGTGGCGAATCTACAAGAATGGTTTCTGCGGTTACTGAACGTTCGGGGGCCAGGCGTGCCTCCCTGGCTTGTGCTGAAGATTGGGCTCCTGTTGGTACACGAATATACTCCCCGGGTTTTGAGAGTAGTCGCACTCGGCGGGGATCAAACTGTGGTAGTTGCTTTCTTTGTAAAAACCTGAGTGCTTCATGGGAGCCTACTGATTGGACTAACTCTCTGAACCCTCTGATATAGGCGTCTTCGAATCCTCCGGAGATGAGTTCCTGTTCAATTAATGCCTGGCTCTCCTCTTCAGTTAACTTCTTGCGTGCCCAGACTTTCTCCATGGTACGATATAATTTCTTTATGGCCAATGTGTACGCTGCGGCTTCGAAAGTTTCATCTTCATATGTGCTGGTGTCGCCGTGTGTGTCACTCTGTTGGCCTTGGCCCTCTGTCTGTCCCTCTGTCTGTTCGTCAGGTGAGCCCTGGCTGGCTTCATCGTCGCCTTGATCGTCGTCTGTTTCGGTTCTTTCTTCTTCAGAGCCCGACACAGCTTGTCCCTGTGGCAAGTCTCGCGACGTAGTAGGGTAGCTGGGGCGTTCATATTCCTGGGAGAACAGTGGTGCTTCTGAATACTGGAACTCGTTTGAGAATGCATCAGGCATCTCAAAATCAAATGTCGTGTTTATGGGGTCGGCCTCCATATGTGGTATCGGGAAAGAAAACACTTCCGCACCAATAGTGGTGGGAGCTTCTGCGGTTGTGGTGGGGGGTTCTGTGGTGGTAGCTGCCTGAGGTGCAGCGGTACTAGTGGTGGCCTCTGTAATCACTGGTCTGGACAACCGTATGCGAATAGGTTGTACAGTGGGAGCAGCTTCTGTCTGTGGGCGCTCGGGAGAGGGTTGTGGTGACGGCGACTCTGGCACTTGGAGGCAAGGGATGGTGCCTCGCATGCGCTTACCTGCCCGTGTCCTACTGGGCTTCCTAGCTTTCTTCGCTGTGCTCTTGAATGCCTTCAATTCCTCTCCTGTTAATGCACGCTCGATGGGCAAGTCATAAGCCAAACACATATACACAATTCTTGTGAGTGCACAACATCCGTTAAGCACTTTTTTACGCTCCCATCTGTGCTGTGCCAGGTACATCTGATCTATGATCCAGCTTGCCAGATCAACTGTTTGAGGTCCCGTACATGCCAAATATAATCCGAACCATATTCTTTTGTGTGGCATGGTAAACCTGTCCTGAGCTGGAAATGCAAAATGTTGCATGCATATTCTTAGTGGCTTTGACAACTCAGGTGTAATGGCCGAAATCTCTTCCCACTTCGTGACATCTCCACGTTTCATCGGTTCTGGAATCAATCTCTCTCGGTCTGTGGGAGTGTGGGTTCCATGAATCTTGATGGCTGCTCTGATTAGGTCCTTAGAGAGATAAAATCTCTTGTAAGGTGGATCATCCACTAGGGTAGGCAAGATGAAGGTTCCTGGGATGTCCTTATTCTCTGATGCCAGTAAGGTAGTGATCAAGTAATAGCACCTATAAAAATCCGGTTTGGGTAGAGGATCACTGAAATATTCTGTGAAGCCGGCTCTGGCCCAAACATGAGTTAAATCCTGGGTGCTTTGTAGGGCTTCGAATTCTCTGGAGAAAAACTGGTACTTTCCCCACGTGCGGTCATCAAAAGTCAGAGAGGATTCAAATATAAAGTCTGCGTCCGCGAGGGGTCCTGCCAGGCCCTGAAACCAATGAGAGTTCCTGTGTATCTTTTCGGTGTAGCCCATAGGGGGGTTATCGATAGGCATGGGCCCTGGAAATCCCTGAAATTCCGGCGGTGGAGCAGTAGGGTGGGACTCTGCTCGTAGCACGTTGAGTGGTACTGCTGCTACACTGGGGCCTGCTCCTGATGTTCCTTCGTCAGTTTGCATGGTGGCTGGTGCGCTAGTGAGAAAGATCTGCTACAAAAGATTAACACATTAGCATGGAAATTAATCATGATCCCATTAAAGTGAGACCGCAATCCCTTTCCATAACTGATGCGTAACCCGTGTAGCCAAGTGCTGTGACGTGATGGATGCAATGTTTCTTGCAGCACTAGTGCAGGTCTCTAGACACCTATACGTTTCAGATCATGCATACATTTCTTGATGAGATGAGATTACGAGTGGTGTGTGATGATGGTGTGTGAATTTATACAAGGTTTAAAGGTTAGTGATTTAGTACAAGGTTGTATGTTAGTCGGGGGGTAGTTAGACAATGGGTTAGGGGAAGGCGGTTGGACACGTTTCGGTATCCATTTCCTAAGAGTCCTTGAATGGGTGGTGGGTTTCTGCTGAGGGGTAAAAGGTGGTATCGGGTGTGGTGGTGTCGAGGGATGAAAAGGTTTGTGAGGATTATATATTACATGGCATATGGGTTGAGCTATGATACATGGTTTGGGTACCCAAATCTGCGTGGGCGTGGGTCTATGGGTAAGGTACTTCTTGGCGATCCACATTTGTCGAATGGTCTGACCTATAGAAGGAGGTCGAGGGGATGGTGGAGATCGATTCTGCTTTTGTTCTGCCTTTTTCTTGTTGATCTCTGCTTGGTTGGAGATCTTTGGTGCTTTTTGTCCTTTTGGCACCCATATTTGTCTGGTACCGTTTCCTTTGGCTGGCCTAAACTGCTTTCCTTGTTGTTTCCTCTGATACTGTCGTCGGTCTAGGTTCCTTTGTCGTGGTCGACTCTGTTGTTGTTGAGGTTGAGAGGTCGGATGGACACTCTGCTTTGGAAAAGAAGGGAGTTCCAACACTTGCGTGACCTGCCCATTAGGAAGTGATGCCTTTTGTAACCTTAACCTAGGCCAGTCCGCAACAAGCTTGGAAGGATGAGCACCGTAGGGTGTCGTGCTCATTTGGCCGCTGATGCAACCCACCTGACCTCTGATTGTGCCCTTCTGCCCTTGCCGTTGGGTAACTGTCTCTTCTAGTTTGCAGGAAGTCCCAGGGAAGATCTCCTGTCGTCCTTCTGACTGACCACTGTCTATAGCCAAGCCCGAGTGGGTTGGTGTAGATGTAACGTGACTGGTCGGATTAAAGATCTTCCGGTCTTCCGTCGCATGCGTTTCATAGGGTCTAGGGTCACAACCGTCAAGCGGAGTGCGGTTAGGGAAGTCAAGCGGTATCACTCGCTTCTGCTCTAAGGTTCCAATCTGTAAGGAGCCTTGTCTAAGATTTAGGTCCACTGAGTGATCGTATAGCCAATCTTGGCCAAGGATTAGGGGTTCTATCAGGTCGTCATCATGGCACACTAGTAATTTCGCTGTCATCGTCAAATCCTTAATGAGGATAGGAAGGTCCACCTCACCCATGCAAGGGGTTTCCATGCCTCCTAGGCCTATGAGGTATGCCTCAATTGGCCGCATTTCTATTCCTGAATCCTTATAGTGGGACCACCTAATCGCACTAGTCGCAGCACCTGAGTCAATCAAAGCCCTGAGTTCTTGGCTATGGTTACCGTGCGCTAGCCTCACTGTAATGAATGGTCTCCTATCCACTATGCTCGGATGAGTGGTTGACTTTACTTGACACATGGCCATGGGATATCTGGGTGATGTTTCCAGATGGTTATAATGTTCTCTCCCTAGTCCTTGTCTTCTTAGCTTCATGCGCTTAATGCGTTCTATGGCTTCTGCCTGAGCTTCTGCTCGTATTCTATTTTCTTCCTCCTTACGCTTCTTTGCCAACGTGAGTCGTCTAAGCATATCCTCAGTAAGAGGTTCTTGATATAGCCTGACTCTACAGCCACTAATGTAATTAGGCATTATATCTCCTTCTAAGGTGGCTAACTGTACTGCTCCACTAGTCGAAAGTCTGTTAATGATCATAGGTCCATAACCTCGCTTTTCTAACTTCCGTGCGTGCTGTTTCAGCGTATACACTAGAACTAAATCTCCTTCTTTTAGGCCTTTATCTTTCACATGCGCATCAAAATATGCTTTCTGTCGCTTCTTCGCTGCGTATATTCCTGCTGCTGCTTTCAGCCTGGTTTCTCCTAATCGTTCCAAGTCCAATATTCTCGCTGATAATTCATGGCCGGTCCACTGATGTTCTTGTGCAACCTTAAGGGTCGGTATCAAGAAGTCGAGAGGAAGCACTGCATTCTGACCAAAAACCATCTGAAAGGGAGTTGCATTGAGTACGGTCTTGTAGGCCACTCGATATGCCCAAACAGCGTGGTGTAGCTGTTTGTCCCAATCTGAACGTTTATTGTTCACGAGTTTCGTCAGTACGGTACAAAGTATTTTGTTAGTGCTTTCAGCCTGACCATTGGCCTGAGGATGATATGGTGCAGATTTCTTGTGAATCACCATAAAATCCTGTAACAAATATTCAATGACTTGGTTTAGAAAGTGAGTGCCTCGATCGCTCACTAACTCTATAGGCAATCCATATCTTGTAAAGACATTTTCAAATAAGAATTTTGCAGTAGTGTGAGCATCATTCTTTTTTGTGGCTTTTGCCTCTACCCATTTTGTAAGATAATCTGTGGCAACAATAATATATTCTGCATGTGTACCTTTTGCAGGGGGGTTAATGGGTCCTACAAAGTCTATACCCCACTTAGAAAATGCACGTCCGCCCATCATGGGTTTCAATGGCATTTCATCTCTGCGAGTAGGAAACTGAGTTCTTTGGCACACATCACATCTCTTTACATAGGTATGTGCATCCATGTGAAGAGTGGGCCACCATAATCCTGCAAAGAGGATGGCTTTGATTATCCTATCTGGTCCAAAATGACCTCCTGCTACACCTTGGTGTGCAGTCTCTAGTATTCTCAGATAATCGCTCTCATGAACACATTGTCTTAGATATCCATCTCGTCCTCTTTTGTATAGATTATCGCCAATAAGTGAATAGTCTTGAGCTTCCTGCTCTAGACTACGTTGTCGAGCTAATGTCATTCCTTGAGGGAATGTGTTCGTCCTCAAGTAGGTCACTAATGGTTCACTCCAGTCTGGTGTGAGAGACACATGATATAATGTCGCATGCTCTACTGGTGGTCTTTCACAACACACCTGACATTCTTTACACATCTTGTGGACATCTGCTTCCATAGAAGGCCAATATACTCCTAATCTATGCAGAGTCTGTAGTGTTCTATGTTTTGAATGATGTTGCTTTAGTGCACCTAAGTGTGCTAATTGCAACCAATTCGCATGTTCTGATTCATCTACACAACAAGCAAGAATCTTTTGATTATCCTGTTTATATATACTTCCTGCCATTATTTGGTACCTCTGAGATTTGGTAATCTCTCCTTCTTTGATCTTTATCCTAGGGCTCTTGGGTCCGTATGTCAGAATAGGGACTAACGGCTTAGCCCATTCCGGTGCTATCTCGAGGTTAAACAAGTATGCATCTGGTAGATCATCCGCTACTCCTTGAGGGGCTTCTCCTGAGGTTAATCTTGAGAGGTGGTCAGCTCTAAGATGCGTCTTTCCTTTCCTAACTACCACTTCAAAATCATACTCCATGAGTAATAGAAACCAACGTATCAATCGTCCTGTGTTACATGGTTTGTTGACTAAATATAATAGGGCTTGATGATCTGTAAAGAACTTGAATTTGTTGGCCAACAAGTAGTGCCTAAACTTCTTTACAGCGTAGATCATCCCTAATCCTTCTCGTTCCGTCGTGGTGTAATTTCTTTCTGCTGCGTTCAATTGTCTGCTAGCATAAGCTATGGGGAGATCCATGTTACCTTCATTCGTGGGTTGTGCTAACACACATCCTATGGCATAATTGGATGCATCCACATGTACATGGAATGGCTTACTCCAATCTGGGGTGGTCAATATAGGTGCTGAGCACAAGCGTCGTTTGAGTTCATTGAATGAATTTTCGCATTCATCTGTCCACTCAAAATTGGTCAAAAGAGAGTACAGAGGCTTGGCTATGATTGCATACATGTGTATGAATCTCCTATAATAGCCGCAATGGCCCATAAATGCCTGTACCTCTTTCACATTAGTTGGTCTTGGTAATTCTGCAATTACCTTCACCTTTTCCTCGTCCGTAGAGATTCCATTTTTTGACACAATGTGTCCTAGAATTTTGCCTTGTCTGACCATGAAAACGCATTTTTCTGGGTTCAAACAAACCTGATATTCTCGACATTTGTCAAATATTTGTCTTAACTCTGGGATATGTGTCTGCCTTACATTTGAATGAGCACATAAGTCATCGACGTAAACTTCCAAGCTCTTGCGTAAGAATTCCTTAAAAACATGACACATGAGTCGCTGGAAAGTGGCGGGTGCATTTGTCAAGCCGAATGGCATCACACGAAATGCAAATATGCCCCATTCAGTGGCAAAAGCCGTCTTGTGTTGGTCTTCTGGAGCAATGGCTACTTGGTTATAGCCTGAGAATCCATCAAGAAAGCTGTAAACTTCCTTGCCCGCAACTCTTTCCAATAGGTGTTCCGTGATAGGAAGAGGATAACTATCTCTAATTGTGGCGGCATTAACTTTTTTAAGGTTAATACACACACGCAATTTTCCATTCTTCTTGGGCACCACCACAATGGGGGATACCCATTCGGTATGCTCAATTTCGTAAATGAATCCTGCTTCTATCAAGCGATCTATCTCCTCTTTAATCTTCGCAGCGTAGTTATCATTATACGTGTAAGGTTTTTGTTTTGTCGGTTTTGCATCTGGAGTCATAGGGATTCTATGAGAACATATATCTGGGTCTACTCCTTTCAAATCTTTGTAACTCCAAGCAAAAACATCTCTATATTCGCGCAATAGGGCAACTAACTCTTCTTCTTCTTCAGTCGTCAAATCATGCCCTATGTGTGTACATTTTTCTTCTTCTCCTTCGATAGCAACTATTATTTTCTTGGTTTTCTCTCGGTTATCATATGCTTGTCCATCATTCGCTTTTCTATTGGGCATTCGTACCATGATTCTTCTATCTTCAATTTCATATTTCTTGAAATTCTCGGGTACTTCAAACAAAGATTCTTCTTTTTCCGACATGGTTTCTTTCTTCTTTCTCTTCTTGCCTTCACTCTTATCAGTCACTTGAGTGGCTAACCTTACCTCGTTCGTAATTTCCTCGTGTCTCTGAGTGTGAGTCTCTACTTCGTAGAAATATTCTTCCTCTGATGCAAAGGGTGGGTCCATGATAATTGATTCTAAATCAAAATCGCTTGCATCCTCAAATGCATCAGTGTTTGGTTCGCACTCTTCTAAAATTGCATCGCCCATGATTGGCTCTATCGTAAAAACTGAAATGTCATAGCCATCCTCGTCACAGTGGGGTGTCCATTGTTCTTCATTGATGGCTACATCCATGGTTGCTAGTATTTCCGCCCACCCATGGGGTTCAAACTCCTCGTCAGGGAATACTACAGGTGCGTAGGCTGGATCTTGGAGGGTTCGTGGATGTTGTTCCGCACCTAAGGTCCTTGCTTCTAAACGTTCTTCCTCTTGTTTGGCTACTTTACACATCCATAAATGGGTATCCTCATGCAACCAAGAAGGATCTGATTCTAATGAGTGCACGGATTCCGTCTCTACTGGTGTCTTATGGATGGTATTCCATTGTATTGGGGGTACATCTCTATGTGAATAGTCTTTAAGATTGACTTTGGTAGTCACTCCTAAATGTTGCAAGTACAAAGAATTAGTTCCCCAATCTTGTACAATTTGTAACTGACGCATGAATGGTCGTCCCAATATCATCTCATATGCATGATTTTTCGCAAAGTCGCAAATGGCAAAGGTATGCTCAAATTCTACACCACAAGTGGTGAGAGATATGCCTTCTAGTAAGCCTAACGGTTTTTCTATGTGTCCATCGGCCATTTGTAGCTTCATCCTGGTGGGTCTGAGTGCTGGCTTACCCCATCGTTTCCATAAGGCGGTAGTAGCGATGGCTACTCCGGCTCCTGAATCTAAGATGGCTTTCGTGGTGTAGCCCTGATGGGTTATAGGAAGATATGTGTTACCTTCCTCTCCTTCGCTTACGTCTCCAATCTTTTCCACGGGTATCTCTGGTACCTTCTTCTGTGATCCTATCTGAGAGGGTGTGGTAGCTAGCTCAGGGAATTGATTTGCTACGTGCTTCCACAATTCTGGTTTTACCTTTAACAATTCCTTCAGAGTGAGATTACATTGTACTTTGGTATTCTTGATCACTTCCGTATTTCTAGGGATCACTGATTCTTCATTCCTCACTATTATCGTGGGTGCTCTCATACTAATAGACTTAGCTTCCCAAGGTCCTGTGAACTGAGGTAATTCTTGTAGAGAATTAGATTCAAATCCTGTGGGTTCACTCAGTTGTTCCACCTCTACATCATCATATATAGAGGGGATGTCTTGGGGAAATTGTTCCTGCAAGTCGTCTATTTCTTGAATAGGAGGATGAGTTCCTTGTTCTTTTCTCCATTTCTCTTCTTGGATTTCTCTTAAAAATTCATGTGAGTACTTATGTATGGAGGATAGGTTATCTTGACTCTCTGTATTGGGTACTTGAGACAGGGATGGTGGATTCCTTTCCTGTGTCTCTGGGATAATAGGGTTCCTATGCTGATCCTCTCTCTCTTTGCTTTCAATCAAGTGTTCTAGCCTCTCCATTAGTCCTTGAAAGTGTAGTTCTGGTTTTGCCATGTTATTCCAATTAAGATATCTAGAGGCTTCGAACAAGGCTTGTGCTAACTCTACCATCTTCATGCAAAGTTTAGTTCTCTCAATTTCTAGATCAGCTCGAGGGTAGTTTTTACTCATTTCCATGACTTGAGGTCCCTCTTTTATTCTAGCCTGATATGCACGAAACATCATGTCTAGATCTTCCGGTATGGGTTCCGCTAAGACTGATCCTGATTTCTGAGCTGGGATTTCTTGGTTTGATTCTTGTGAAGCCAATTCTTGTATTTTGGCTCTAGATTCTCTTAGACTTCCTTCCAACTCACTTATCTTTTTACTCCATTTTCTCTTTATTCTTTCTCTGGAATCTTTCCAAGATTTCGTCTTTTTACTACTCGATTCCGCAACTTCACTAGTTTCGGCTATTTTCTCATGATTAAGCTGTTGGTTTTGTAAGAGTGTCTGGGCTCTGGTTATAGCTTGGATAGGCACGTACGTAGGGTTGGATGCATCTGCGTTGTTTACAATACCTATCACGTTGATCGATGTCACATTTGAAGTGTTAACTGGGTTCTTAGGACAATCTTTGATTATGTGTTCTTTGCCACAATCGGCGCAAAAGCCTTGGATGCTGTAGTACTGTGATTGCCTTGCTATTGGGGGATGTGGGCAGTCCTTTATGAAGTGATCTCCTTGGCACCTAAAGCATGGTCCTCTAGGGCCCTGTGGTCTCTGTTGTCTCAGTTGGGGCCGTGGGTTTGGGTTTGGGTTTGTGTACATCACATTAGTATAATCTGACTCCCAACTAGGTTCCATTGGTGGACTATCATAATGATATGTCTCCACATGCTCTGGTGACTCCGTGTAATAGGCGGGTGGACTAGTTACATGGGTAGAGTCAAAACTGTTTGAGTTCGGGTCACTTTCGGTGATCAGGGGTGAAGAAGGCACTAAGGCCCTACTTAGGTTCTCTTCTGCAGCCGCATATTTGACTGAGATGACATTCGCTGGTGGGGGTGGCTGCTGAGCTAAGACGGGTTGAGGTCTCTGTTGAGCCTGGTATGGGTAGTTCTGAGGAGGCCTATAGTAATAAGGCTGAGCATTGTATTGGCCTTGATGCCTACCTGGCTGCTGGTATGCTTGCGGGTAGTTCTGTCTCACAGTTTGTTTATTGTATGGGCAGTCCTGAGCCGTATGATTCGTGTACCTTCTCTCAATTGTACAATATTGGCCACTAGGGTTGACATGAGGTTGAGGTGCATTGGGGCACATGTTTGCCAAATGATTTCCACCACAAGTGTAACAACGTACGTTCATCGGTAGCTTGGGCACCTGTTTACTAGAAACTCCTAGTTTTTGGGCCACTTTTTCTGCTAGGTCCTCTATCGAATTAGACAATTTTGTGGATGCTAGAGAAGAACAATCTGAGTCCTTATAGACCTTTGAGAGTTCTAATTCATCTCCTAGGTTATCCTCAATGTCTATACATGTTCTTACACACTCCTCTAGCGTTCTGGGTTCTTTTAGGTACACATAGGAGCGTAGTTTAGCGCTCAACAAGCCATCTAGGAACAGTGATACTTGTTTGGCTTGTGAGGGTAGCTCTTGCATTGGACATCGCTCAACGTATTGTCTGAATCTACGACCTGCCAGTCTTACTGTTTCCTGAGGGGTTTGCTTAAAACTATGAATCAACGAAGACGTGTCATGTCTAACCCCACTTTTAGAGAATTCAGTAATGAATGACTCTAAAAAGTGATGGATGTCTCTAAATTGCCTTTGTTGCAGTGGTTGGAACCAAGTTAAAGCTGTATTCTTTAACGTTAGTCCAAATGCATTGTACTGCGTGAACATGTCTTCAACTTGTTCTGCTCTTAGTACTTGCTTGAATTTTGCCACATGGTCATAGGGATCTCCTGTCCCATCAAAGTAATTCTTCATTGATTTTACTAACTGTGTGGGTCTCAATACTCTTGCATGTTCACGTGGTCTAGGTAGAGGAAAATCATCTCTACCACCTGGTATTCCATGTTCTCTTTGTCTATCCGTCCTATTAGTGTTCGTGGTTGTTCCATCTCTCCCTATGGGGTGAATGAAGCTTACTTCCGGTCTCTCGTGATTTCCTTCTCTTTGATTTCCATGGGCTGAGGATGTTCCTGCCCCTTGTTGATTTGCATTCGTGTTTGTTCGAGATGGAGGGAATATCAATTCACCTCTCCAAGTGTAGGTGTTTTTAGCGCGCTCAGGCACCACAAAGACTCTTTCTGAAGTCTCATCCAGGTATACAACCTTTCCAGGTGTATCTGGGTCCTTGAATTCATAGATTGTGATGATGCCTACCTCACTGGGGTTTTCCTTTCTGTACCTCCAAAAGGCTTCGTCTGTCTCTTTATTTATGAACAACTCGGTGCTCCTGTTATCTTGAGGGATCCACTCTGGGATGAGTACTCTTGTTAATACGGATTTCCCTCTAGGTGTCCTAGGTTCTTCTATCGGTTCTTTTCCTGGAAATTTCGTTTCCGTCTCTAATTGAATTGTGCCAAACTCGTTAGTATCGTTTGGCTGCGTACTCAAGATGTACATGGTTCCTTCTTTGTCTATGTAAGCGTCTCTCTCAAATTTCACCACTGGTCTTTCCAATCCAATGGGTTGATCAGGGTTGTGCAGTTGCACCACTTGCCTTTGCAAACCATCCTCATAGATGCGAACACCTAGTCGGTTGGTTCGGAGAAACTCTAACTGCGTTCTATAGGGTCCTTCAGGTTTTTCTAGGTATGCTACATGAGATCCTCCTGCTGGTCTGTCTGTGCTAAATGCCATTTCTGATTCACTTGATTCTGAGCTCAACTCGTAGGGATAACTACTGTTCAATTGCTGAGCCCAAGATCGTGCGGTGGTTCTTACACTAGCCTCCGATGATCTAAGGCTTCTTCTGTCCGACTTACCTATATGTTTGCCTGATCTAAGGTTCATTAATTTCCTTCCTTGCACGCTCAATTACACACTTAGATCGTCAATGGTCCTTTGTGATTGATTCTTGGTTCTTTTTAATTTTTCTTTGGATTCTTGTCTTAATGAATGCGTCAGGAATTCGACTTTCGTTATGATTCTGAGTTCTCGTTCCGTCAGACTCAGGTTCTTTTCTTTAGGTTTTCGTCACACACACCTTTACTTTGAGTCTTAAACTTGATAGAATTAGGTATCTTGAACTTGAGGCGTTCCTATCGACTTAAATCCACAATGCTAACGTTTTAGCCTAAGCTAAGAATTGACTGAGGGGGTTGAGTAATCTTCCAACCTCGAGTCGGCTTTTCTGGTTGCTCTGATGCCCTGTTGCCTAAGAAGCCGTGCTTCCCAAGCTCTGCTGTCTTCACTGCCTTGCTTGCTTGCCTTGGATTGCCCTTGCTAGACCTGGAAAATTCCAATGTTAGACCAATTCACAAGATGATTAAACACTTGAGTATATTCACCGTTTAAGTCCCTTCTCTTTTTGCCCAACTTTTTAATACTTGCCCCCTGACTTCCTAGTCCCAAACTAGGTGAACCTCAAATTAGCCTATCCAAAAATAGACGTATACTTTATGAAAAAAACAGTTGAGGTCACGTAGTACTCGTCGCGAGCTTTCTAACGAGCTATTAAGCTCAAAAAACGGACTTCGGATGAGAAAGTTACACGCGTTCAGGTCCTGTGGGGTAAAAATTGACAATCCAATTTTCCTTCAAATATGAGCTAAGGGGTCTCCTATGAGTCTAATGGTCCAAAAATTTTCCAAAAATACCCCCAAAATTGGTCAAAAATTGAAGTCCAAAATTTGCGATGGGGGTGGGCAATCGCGATGGTCTGGGACCGTCGCGATGGTCCGAGCGAACCGTCGCGATGGCGTGGAATTTGGACAATCGCGATGGCCCGAAAAGGCGAACCGTCGCGATGGCTCGAAGTGAACAATCGCGATGGCGTGAGGTCGAACCGTCGCGATGGTCCAAAAAATGAACCGTCGCGATGGCGTGATCGGGCGGACAATCGCGATGGCGCGGTCAACGGTCAACGGTGGACAATCGCGATGGTCCGAAGTGAACCGTCGCGATGGTCCGCGATGCGATGGCTTGAGCCAATCGCGATGGTCCGATTTTGGGCTGTCGCGATGGTCCAAAAGTTGAACCGTCGCGATGGTCTATCGTGACACGTGGCACTGTCGTGGCGATGGCATAAGCCAATCGCGATGGTGCGGGGTCAACTGGACAGTCGCGATGGTCCGAGTGGACCGTCGCGATGGCTCAAGTGAACCGTCGCGATGGTCCGAAAAAGCGAACCGTCGCGATGGTCCGACCGAGCCGTCGCGATGGCGTGAGCCTATCGCGATGGTGTGACACAATCGCGATGGTCCGAGCCAATCGCGATGGTCCACCAAATGACGAATTTTTGAAATGCAACTATGGTGCCGTGTGTGCGCAAGGATCGCCTACCTCGTGGTGTGGTCGCCTACCTCAAAATCCGAACTTGGCGGACCATCGCGATGGTCCGACACAGTCGGAAATTTCTGACAGAAAGTACATTTTTTACCTTTTGGAAGCTTTCCTGATGCTCTGAAGCTCTGTACCTGCAAGAAAACTCAAGAAAACACAAGTGCATACAAGCGCAAAAACTCTCTCTCGCTCTCTCGCATGCACAAATGAGGGGAAATGAGGTGAATGGGTGGATATGGTGAATTTTTTGATTTTTTTGGAAATGGAGATGATGATGCGATGATGAAGATGGAGTATGGGGAAGGTGAAAAACACTAAAAACTAAGTAAAAACAACAACAAAAACTGAAATTTTTACCTTCCAACGCCACTTCTTGCTATACTCTTACCATCACACATTCGTCCTAGACTCGATCCCCGGCAACGGCGCCAAATTTGGTGTTGCTCTAGCACAATGGTGAGAACCACGTTAAGAAGCTTCACCTCCTTAATGTCAATCCGAGGGAGAGGTAGGAGTGATATGAAGATCGTGAACGTGAGATGATGTGAGAGTGAGGGTGAGAAGCACAAAGATGCACACACACATACACACACACAATGAAGAGACAAGCAAGACACAATGGAAGGTAGGAAATTAGCTCTATTACTCAAGAATACTCTTACAAGCTCAAACTAGCTCTACTCTCTTCTTTGCTCCAACAAGCTACAATGAACCAACCTCAAAAATGAGCTCTCTAGCTCTTTTTATAGTTTCTAGACTAGTTTTGACCGGTTTCACATCTAGTGACCGGCCTAGTTAAAAATTAGGTCCTAGAGGCTATTTGGGAGGGTAAACGATGTCTAAAAATAACGAAATTTGGTACGAGTATTCTACCTAAGCTCCTCAAGCTCGAGGACTCCTCGGCTTGCACAAAATGGAGCTATGGATTACAAAATGGGGTTTTGTCTATATTACATATGTTACAAGAGTGATGAAAATCACTGTTGGATGTTTGAAGAAGTAATAAAAATATAATTGTTTTGAAAAAATGATCCGACTGGCTCCCTGCTTCGTCTTCACATGCTTCCGTGGCGTCTGTGCCTCTGACTGCTTCCAACAACTTGCTCAAATGCCGATATCCAAAATGTGTAGCATACTCGATCTCATGTTTCATAGGATATTGGCCATAATCCTTCCACTGCATTGAAACAAATAAAAAAGATTAGTTGCTTGCATTTTAACTAAAATAAAAAATATACTCACAATAACACATATACTTACAAATGTAGCTAGAAAACCATTATGGCCCATTTGGCCTAGGTGCGATGTGTGGCCCGACTCCACTCTCTTCTTTGCAGCAGGTTGTTTATTTAAGAAAAAAATACATAAATTAAATGTAAAAAATTACTAAAATATATAAAAATTATAAATATTAACTATTAATTTGTGTACCTTCTATTGAGGAAATGACTTGTGAAGACGTAGCTGTCTACGAAAAAACTGCCACGACTGAGGTGGGATGTTAGCTCGCCTCTTATTTTTTTCCACCATACAATATCTCCTGTTAATTTAATCTCAAATAGAAAAATAAAAATCAGAATACATACACATATATACACACACATACACATACACATACCCACATACACATATACATGCAAACATATACACATACATATATGTATACATATACACATATACATACATATAATATAAACACACATATACATATCCACATATATACGTACACACACATGCATGCATATACACTCACTCATACAAAATACATGCATTTATCCCACAATAATGTGTAGTTGTGTATATGTGAATATGTGTGTATATGTAAATGTGTATATGTGAATATGTGTGTATGTGTAAATATGTATATGTGAATTTTTTGTGTATGTAGATAATCAGATTATTAATATCAAATACCCTTATTTGTAGATTCTGATCAATTAGATGGAACTCCACCACCGTCTCCTCATCATGCAATGCCTTTATACTATAAGTATATCAAACATTTAATTTTAAATATATTTGATGGATACATAACTTTTTTTTTTTGTTTCTTATTCTGTGCAGATTCTGATAAATCAGAGGGTACTCCACCACCTTCTACCCATGGAACGACTTCACATGTGTCCTCCGATAGGAATTATGATGAATTTTACTATCAAGAGCATATTATATGTTGGTGTAACTCTTGTTATGGCACATATCAAAGACCACGATTGGAATGTATTGAACATGAGGTAGAGTATGGTACTTTTGAGCGTGCACCATCACCTGGTCAACATGATAATGCTTGGGTATGTATTTTCTATATATATTAGTGTCATTATTTTATTTAAAAACCATATACAAAATCAAATTACTATTGATATACAGGAATACTTGCTCGATGATGATGATGATGATAATTTTTCTCATAATGTTAATATACCTCGTACACATCATGGACTTGTTGTTCATCAATTACAAGCAGAGGTTTCTAGAAATCCTCTACCTCCTGGTTTAGAGATTGAAATGATTGGAGATTATCCATTGCCAGCTCGTGATTGTTCTTTAGTACAAACATATGATAGAAGAAGATATGGAGGATTTGTAGAGGATTTGTAGAGGATTTGTAGAGTCTCTTTATTGTAGAGGATTTGTATGTGCCTCCGAACTGTGACGTCACTCTTATGTCATTTCTTGGTCCTATATATGGATGGGGAGATTGGCATTGACTTTCACGTTATGTTCAAAGCATGAGTACGTACGGAATATGCTTGAACGCAGCATCCCTTACTAGTAGAAGGATTTTACATGTAGAAAATGAAAGATTATATATTGATGGAAGACCTTACACACATGGAAATATACCAAGTTTAATAAATAGTAGTCGAGCATTACATAATAGTTTAAGGACTAATTGCACATTTGAGGAGCGTGAAAATAGTCATGAATCACCATACATGAGTAGAGATGTATCAAGATACATAGTTGTCAATGCTATTACTACATTACATGCCGGTGATGAACTATTAGTGAATTATGGATGGCGTAGACCTCCAAGAGCACCTTTTAGCAAGAGAGAATAAAATATTTCTATCCATATTTAATAAGTTATATACTTAATTTTATATTTAAAGTTTACTTTTTATTCATTTATGGAATACTAATGAATTTTATTTATATGTGTAGATTCCAACGTATGATGTTGATGATATTCCTCCACAGCATTCAAAATTACAAGTAAGACCTCATTTATCAGAAGCTTCCATGAGGAGGCTACGCAAAAGTAATCTTGTGCAATATGCAAAGTTGAAAGATCTATATTTAAAAGACAATAAAGTACAAGATTTGTGTGACAATGATGAAGATGATGGCATGGCAAATTTTATTAAGGATTGGTATCAAAATGACAGTGAGAGCATTGATATTTCTAAAAATGAGAAATATCTTCGAGAGGAATGTCTAAAGCATGTATATGAAGGAAGTCGTTTGACACGACTAAGTGCGAGCTTACTTATTCTCAATCTTCAAAATCATTTTGGATGGAGTAATGTATCTGTTTCAACACTTAAGGTATAATTTTCAATTTTCTATATATATATATATATATATATATATATATATATATATATATATGCATATATATATATATATATAAATACATGCATATATAAACATACACATAATATATATGAATTCATACACACATATAAACATACACATACATATAAACATACACACACATATACACACATTTTGAAGGATGGAAAAATAATTTTAAAGGATGGGCGAACAAAAAGTGTCAATTCAATGCAGGTTTTTATTCTTACTTTAGATAAGGTAAGAACAAGAACTTGAATTGAATGGACACTTTTTGTCCGCGCATCTTTTAAAACTATTAATGCATCTTTCAAAATATTCGCAAAAAATTTGATTGTTTGGATGGCAAGATACGATTGTTTGTTTTGGAGGATATGAAGTATGTACCTTCATTGAATGATGTGTCGATTCTATCATATGTTTAGTTTGAAAGTGTGAGAAGCGGATTTATAATTGCTATTCAAAGAAGCTGGCACTGTTTATAGGCCATACAATGGTGACCTGGATGAATCGGATGCATAAAGGTTACTCAAGATAGAGCAATCCGATTATAATGGACTAGTGCCAGCAAGATTCCTAGGGTATGCAGTAAACCTCTTGCATGTCAATGATGAGCATCTGAACTTTATGATACAAAGTGGAAACCATGGTGGCTTGAGAGGATCACTTTTATACAGCTTGTTCAAAAAACTTCAGTGTCATAAACCTGAAGTTCTTTGAACAAGTTGTATAAAAGTGATCCTCTCAAGCCACTATGATTTCCACTTTGTATACTAAAGTTCAGATGCTCATCATAACATGCAAGAGGTTTACTGCATACCCCAGGAATCCTGCTGGCACTAGTCCCTTATAATCAGGTTGCTCTATCTTGAGTAACCTCTGTGCATGCGATTCATCCAGATCACCATCGTATGGCCTATAAACAATGCCAAATTCTTTGAATAGCAATTATAAACCCGCTTCTTACACTTTCAAACTGAACATATGATAGAATCGACAAATCATTCAATGAAGGTACATACTTCATATCCTCCAAAACAAACAATCGTATCGTGCCATCCAAAACAATCAAATTTTTCGTGAATATTTTGAAAGATGCACATAAGCATACACAAATTATATGCATATATATATATATATATATATATATATATATATATATATATATATATATATATATATATATATATATATATATATATATATATATACTTTTTTTAATATATGTTTTTTGATAAACTTACAGGTTATTATCTAAAAAGTTTTTTCCAAGTCAGAATATTCTTCCTACCTCACATGATGAAATGAAGAAGATAATCAACAATCTTGGTATAGATTATCAATGTATACATGCATGTCCTAACGATTGTTTTTTATATAGAGGTGAATATGCAGACTCTTTGACATGTCCCAAATGTCAATCTCCTCGATATAAGGGCGAAGAAGGTAAAATCCCAAAAAAGGTATTCAGACATTTTCCATTGGCTACACGGATTAGACATATGTTTCAAAGCCCCGAATTATCAAAGCTTTTGACTTGGGGACATGATCACAAAAGTACAGATGGAATAATTAGAATTCCTCATGATAGTGTTGCTTTTTAGCATATTGATTCTACATGGCCTGAATTTGCAAAAAATCCACAGAATCTAAAGTTAGGAGTTGCATTAGATGGGGTTAATCCATTCTCCATGAAATCCAGTAAATGGTCAACATGACCACTGGTAGTCATAAACTACAATCTTCCGCCATATCTTAGCATTAAAAAGGAACATTTAATGCTTTCACTTTTAATCCCTGCCAAAAGACAAGTTAAAGATATGAATATATATCTTGCTCCTCTCATTGACGATCTTCAAGAGTTATGGAGAGGTATTAATTTCATTGATGTATTGAAAAGCATCAATGAAAGACATATTATGGTTCGTGGTATTGTGGCTTGGACTATTCACGATTTTCCAAGATATGGTGTTTGTTCAGGTATTGATGTAATTTTTTTAATCAATATGCATGTAAATAAATATGATTTAATCTAATTATATTTTTATCATTTTCATGATGCAGGAATATCTACTAAGGGTTATAAAGCTTGTCCATATTGTGGTGATTGGTTGAGATCAATCTATAGTAAGAATCTCAACAAAAATATCTATCTTCGACATCGATGATTTTTGCCTGATGATCATCCATTAAGATCTAAAAGAGAAGCGATACATTTTAATGGAAAGCTTGAAATAGGTCAGTGTCCGAAACCTATGACGCCTATGGATTGGTATAAAAAATGGACAGATGGACCTCTGATAGATCCAGAATCAGAAATCTTCAATGATGATTCAGATAATGAGTATGTGAAGAAAGGTAAAGGAAAATTGGCACTCGCAGAGAACATATCAATATGGTATTCTTTGGAGTATTCGAAAGAGTTGAAAGTATGTCATCTTCTTGATCCTATGCATATATTCAAAAATATTGGTCATTCACTATGGCAACATCTTCTTGGACTAAAAGATACCAGAGCATCAAGGAATGATTTGAAAGATAAAAAATCCAAACCAAAGTTATGGCCAGTTTTTTATAGACATCGACAAGAAACGACTTATGCACCTGCTCCTTGGGTACTTACAACAAAAGAGATACAGACTATCAACAATAGAATTCAATTGACTAAGAATCCTACAGGATATGGAGCATCTTTTCAAAACATGTTTACTATGGATGATAAGATCTTATCTAGGTTAAAGACCCATGACTGGCATAACTTTTTGAAATATATTTTACCTTTGGTTATCGATGGATGTACAACGAAAGGAGTACGAGATGTGATCTATCGTCTTGGATCACTTATAAGGTAATTATGATACTTTTATATTTAATATGTATGAATATTGGATATCTTTTATTTTTTAATTAACTTCTTATAATTGTTTTTATGATATCTATAGGTGGATTACATCCAAAGAGATTGACAAAAATGTGATCCCACAAAAAAAAAAAACATGAATGCAAAGAGCTACTAAGTTTGATGGAGAAAGAACTTCCTACTTCATTTTTTGATATCCAGGTTCATTTATTAGTCCATCTTGTAGATGAAATAGAGATTGCAGGTGTTTTCAACACTCAATGGATGTTTTGGGTCGAGCGATTTATGGGAATATTAAAAGGTTATGTGCAACAAAGAGTGAAACCAGAAGGATCCATGGCAAAGGGTTGGATGCTTGAAGAGTGCATGTATTACGTTAGTGAGTACCTTGAAGGAGTTCATGAAGAAGCTACATGTGCATGGACCAACGAGTCTTGTTCAAAAATAACAGATGAGGTATTATCAGGTAAGGGAGTTCCATTCTTATTTACATTTCAAGAAAAAAATGATGTTTCTACTTTTGTAGCATATAATAGCGAATGCATGCAAGCATTCCTTAGCAAGTACAAGGAACTTCAAAATCTCCAAAGTAAAAGGCGAAAACAAAAGATATAGACGTAATCTCGATAGTAATGAGATTACAGATATATCTTCTTTCACGGATTGGCTATATAGTCGTTTGCAATGCGCCAACGCAAATAATGAAGAAATCTCAGATGAGCAAAGAGAGTTAATGATAGGTTGTGAACGAAAGGTAATTTTACTAAGATAATATTTTATTTTTTTCATATATGTATGCTAGTTTCTATTTACTAATTAAATTTATTTTGAAGGCTTGAATGTTCACTAATATGTGGGATTTTGGACAGCATATTAGAATCAAAGCCATTGATTCTTTACGTAAAACAGAGGATTCTAGTATTGTTGCTTCTTTCAAGCAACTATCACGTGCTAGCTCAAAAGACATGAACCTTATAGATAGCGAACTTGGTTACATAGGAACTATTGTTGGTATCTACGAAATTTCATTTTGTACATTCAAATAGGTAGAAAAAAGTTTATATTTTTTATGATAGAGTTAGTTATTTTTTTAAGCACCTAATAATGGATTTTTGTTGTTATATATTTTGATAGGTCATTTTGAAGGTTGACTGGTTTCGAGCCAAGTATAAAGGTAGTAATTCCACATTAAGAAAGGAATTATCTGGGTTTTGGGCAATTGATTCTTCCAAGGTAATGTGATCTACTAAAGAACCATATGTTCTTCCTAGGCATATTGAACAAGAATTTTTTTATAAAAACCCAGATGCTCATCCTTGGTGGCAAGTCATTCATGTGCAACCTAGAGGTAGGTCATTGTTTGAACAGTTTATTGTTAGAGAGATCGAAGAAAGTCCTCTTGATGATTCAGCATCAGATACTGATACATCAACATCTGAAATAGAAATTAGAATCATTATACGTGATAATGATACTAATCTTTTTGATGAAGAGGATAATTCTCTACATGTTGATTCTACTGATGAGGAAGAGGAATTACCAGAAATAGATATTAATCCATCAATAGATGATGTGATTCATGAGAACATACATTTAACAATAGAAGAAATAAATGAAATCAATAAGGATAATGAAGATGAGACTATATTGATGTCTTACCAAAATGATGGCAATAATGAAAACATATGAGCAAATTCGATAGTAAATTCTACTCTAGTTATCAATTAGTAACTTGAAGCTTCTGAATGGATATCAGATAATAGATTTTTTTATTAACTTGAATAACAATGAATCCTACTAGGGAGATGAAATCATGTTCTTTTAAGTTAGAACATGAAGCTCGGGGGTATGCCTAATTATTTTATATATACCTTTATCTTTGAGGAGCAAATTTTTATCATGTATGTATGCATATGTGTGTGTATTCATGTGTATTATATGTATACATATGTTAGTATGCATATATATGTATTTCATGTATATGTATGTGTTTGCATGTGTGTGATATATGTATACATGTGTTAAATATGCATATGTGTATATATGCATATGCATTTATGTAAAATATTCATGTATTTATGTAATGTATGCAAGTGCTTATAATTTTGTATATGTATATATGTATATGTGTCTATGTGTAAATATGTACATGTAAATATGTATGCATGTATATATATAGGTTTATGTGTGCATGTAGGCATGTATATGTGATGTGTACATGTATATATGTATGTATGCCTATGTGTAAATGTGTACATTTAAATATGTATGCATGTATATATATATTTATGTGTGCATTTAGGCATGTATGTGTGATGCATAATATATCTACTCCATTTTATATTTATGTATGTCTATCTACATGATGTGTATATATCTTTATATATATTATGATCCTTGTTGATTCGAGTAGCTATATATAGAGGCATAAAGTTGGGAGGAGAGACATCTCTCTAGTAGGACGTCGGAGGAATAGATGCAATGTGTAAATATACTTCAAACCTATGGCTAAAAGATTGAATTAGAGTTTTTAAATTAGGGGTTTTAAAACCCTAATATCGAAATTAGTGTTTTCAATTTAGGATATTTGAAATAGGATTTATTTATTTATTTATTTATGCATATGCATGTGTTGTGTATGTATGTGTATCTATATGTGCATATGCATGTGTTGTGTGTGTGTGTGTATATGCATGTGTATATGTATATATGCATGTAAATATGATTATATCCGTCTATGTGTGTGTACATATGATTATGCATGTGTATGTGTATGTGAGTATGTGTACGTGTATGTGAGTATGTGTATGTGTCTATGTGTATTCATTATATGTGTGTAACTGCATGCATGTGTATGTGTGTGTAAAAATGTGCATGTATGTGTGTGTATGTATAAATGTGCATGTATGTGTATATGTGTGTAAATGTGCATGTATGATGTATATGTGTGTGCATGTGTGTATTTGTACCTCTAGTCTCACTCTTTTCTCTCTCTCTCATATACATACATACATGCATAAACACACATACTCATATCCACATATATATACATAAAAGCAGTGCATACCGTGCATTATCGCGACGATGAGCCATAAGTGTCCGAATCTCTTTTAGACACCACTTAAGGGACCATCCTGTCCCAAACTCTGTCTCAAGTGAACTAAGTACATATTTTTTATCCCTCTCATCATCCTCACTACAAAAATAAAAAAAATAATGTAAATAGAACATAAGATGATTATTTCAATTTATATGTAAATCTTTTACTTACTTCCATGGTAAGTGGACAAGGCGCAGGTAAGAGTTGCATAATGCCTACATTCTTCTCTTGAACTCCAATCCATTCCTTATGTACACAATGTTCCCCTCTGGCTCTATATCACACTCTAGTCCTAAGGTGCCTATGCATGTCCTCATAGGCAACTCTGCTCTGCTATCAGGATTTGGAGGTGGTATAGGTGTCTTGAAAATAGATAGATAAAAATAAATAAAAATATGTGTTATAATATCATTAAAAAAGTTTATGAAAAAAACATACATATGAGGAGATAGCTGTCTTCCTACATGTGGAGCCGTAGAAGAGCCCTCGTCTGATCGTTGGGTAAGCATCTGGATCATCTAGTCTAGCTCCTCATCAGACATCTCTGAGTAATCACGCATGATGGCCCCTAAAGTACAGATGGAACTCTTGCTATCATAAGACTTTTTATGAGAGTGATTTCTACCTTTCTCTCTCTACTAGGATCCATAATACCTAACATATAAAACAAAATGGTTAGAAATCAATATATATACGTGTACATATGTATGTGTGTATGCATTAAGTATGTGTATGTATGCATGTGTGTGTATGTATGTGCATGTATGTGTGTGTATGTATGTGTGTATGCATGTGTATGTGTGTGTATGCATGTGTATGTGTGTGTATGCATCATTATGTGTGTATGTGTCTATGTGTGTATGTGTGTGTGTGTGTATATGTGTGTGTATGTGTGTGTGTGTCTATGTGTATGTGTGTGCATCTATGAGTGTGTGTCTATGTGTATGTGTATGCATCTATGTTGCATATGTGTGTGTATGTGTGTGCATGCATTATGTATGCATATGTGTGTGTATGCATTATGTATGTGTATGTATGCATGTATGTATGTATGTATGCATATGCATATGCATTATGTATGTATATGTATGTATATGTATGCATGTATGTGTATGTGTATGTGTGAGTATGTCTCTCTATGTGTGTGTGTATGCATATATGTGTGTGTATGTGTGTATGTGTGTATGTGTGTATGTGTGTATGTGTGTGTGTATATGTGTTTGTATGTGTGTATGCATGTGTATGTGTGTGTAGGCATAATTATGTGTCTATGTGTCTATGTGTCTATGTGTCTATGTGTGTATGTGTGTGTGTATATGTGTGTGTATGTGTGTATATGTGTGTGTGTGTGTCTATGTGTATGTGTGTTGACCTGGAAATCGTCCGATCTCGCTTGGATTTATGCGTGACATAACCTTGGTGGGGATTTGTTTTTTCAAAGAAAAATATGTATTTAAGCAAATATTCTTGGGGATTTTGTTTTTATGAATGTGCAGGAGACTTAAAGGAGATGGAAGTGGACTAGAAGGGGATTAATTCCCCTTGGCAGATAGGTACCAAGAGGAGGACCAGCAGGTGTCACTCAAGGGTGATGGTCTGTCAGATTTGGTAGGGAGGTTTATTCTTATCTTTGGAAATTGGGGCTGCCGGCTGCGCACCTGTTGGGGGGAGGGTAGGCCTCTTCAATACATCCATGGGAAAAGTTATGTTTTCTGCGTGCGGTTTTGTGTGTGGAGGTATCCGGGGGAAGCACACGCGTAGAGGAGTTGAGGAATGTATATAGAGGGAATGTTGATAATCGAGGGCCTTCTTCTTCTGCAACCTAGGGAGGAGAGAGGGGAGTTCGATTTTTTCACTGGAGTATACAGAGGGCTCTCAGTAGCTAAGGGGGGGGGGGCGCTGCTGTTCCTGATCGCAACCATAGGAGCAAGAGGGGGGCGGTTTTGAGTGGTTTGTGTGCAGGTACCGAAGATAATAAAGAAGGCCTCCTCCTTTTTGAGATTCCGTTGGAAGTTTTTTGTGGAGATTGGTGACCAAAAGAGGGGGGGGGGGTTGTCTACCATGTCGAGCGTGGAGGAGAATAGGTGAGGAGGACGAAGAGAGGAGCAGGGGCTTGATTGTTTGTTTGTGTTCAGATAAAAAAAAAGAGAGGAGGGGGATGTTCAAGAGAGATATCCTTGGTCGTTGTGATCAGGTGCGGCAGCATCAGATCATAGGAACTCCTTTTGTGCATTGTTGGGGAAAAATAACAAGTGTCAAAGAGGGAGAAGGTCCAATCGAGAGGGCTCTGTATGGACTGAGGGAGAAGGTTTTGATTAGAGTGGAAAGGGTTGCGCAGCAATAGGAGGGTGGCTCCTCTTTTCAGAGGAGACCAACGACTACAAGGGGTACGGAAGCAGCACCGGACAGAGGAAGGCTGAAGACTATTGAAGACCAAAAGTAGTTCGTCCTGTAGACATGTTCAACGTTTGTTTTTGTAAAGCAAAGAAACGAAGCAGTTCTTATGTGCTCTGACCCCGGGCTTATGGAGTCAAAGTAAAAAGAAACAAAGGGAAACGAATGTCGTTTTATCTATGGATCATCAAGAAAATATACGGGATTCTTGTGGTCTTGCTCAAGTGGGTTACTACAGAGATTAATCACTACTTGTGTTCTGAGATCAAGGGAAGGAGGGGTGCTACAAGGAGTACTTCATTTGCTTTGAGGCTTCTTCTCCCATCCTCTGTTAGGGCGAACAAGCGGAGCATATGGAACAGGAACAAAAAGGACAGGGACATCATTCCTTGCCTTAATGATTGATTAGCTTTTTAGGACTGAATGCTATAAACTTCAGAGGGTTATGTTGTGAATTGGTGTGAAGGTTTGAAGGTGCTTTGATGGGCATTATTCATGGAGGAGCATTCCAACACAGTTATGAAGCTCTAGTTGAAGGCTATCTATGGAAAAAGAAAAATATGAAGTAGTCAGCGCATCAGTCGTATTATGTGGGAAAAACGACTCCCTGATGGTCAAGTAGAGATGTGGTAAGAGTGCACCAGTTCTTTTTTGTCCTTCTCATAGAGATTCTAGTCGATTAGTTATGCTGCTACAATGGTCTAGTTAATGATAAATTCAAATGATTGATGGGTTGGTAGTTCACGCATTTGAAAATATTTACAGGGAAGTGTGCATATGGGGGGGGGGGTTATTGGAGATGTCCACCCTTCTTCCTTATCTCGTTGAGTCTGCAAACACTTGATGCATAAGAAGAAACCTCTTTTGTTTTTTAATCAGAGCCATTAGCATGATGGTTCTCCTAACTTCCATGTGATATGTGAATCTGAAAAGCTCACCTTGATGCATGTTTCCATTTGTTCACATTGTGCTCTCATGACATGGGTTCCTTGTCAAGTTATTTTGAATGAATTCGCACATTGGTCGCAAGCCTAAAAGTTTGCCTTGTTCATTCATTGACCATGAACACCTTGGATCTCCTTTACGTCTGTCCTAGAGTAGTTTATGGATTCATCTAGTTTCCTAAAAAAATATACGGTTCGAAACATACAGATCTTAGTAATCCTCTTCTCTTAGTACTATTTAAGTGATGATTCAAATCCCGAGCGCATACAGCTTAGCACCTTCAGCGATGATACTTAAATTACTAAATGCACACTTTGCACGAACCATAGAGACAGGAAAGTTGTCGTGCTGCCACATCTCCATTTGAATCGCTTCACACTTTCTTGTATTCTTATGATAATAGTCTCGACATGGAAACTCTACGTGAACTCCTTGAGATGTATGTAAGGTTTGGATTCATTGCATTGCAGGATATTGGGGTTTCGTTTGATGTCTTAAGTAGGAAATACCAGTGAAATTCCCCCAAGTTACTTATTAACATGCAGAGAGTGAAAGAGGGAGGGTGTGTGTTCTCGGGGGTATACAGATGCATGGGTGTGAGTAAATGGTTGTGCAAGTGAAAGAGAGTGAGAAAGTGAGGGAGAATGAAAGTGGGTGTGTGTGTTCCCGTGACAAGATTTGGGTACATTCAATGATTCGGTCATTTGACTTCAAGTCTTGAGAGGTTGTTGGTATGCTTCGAAGTGGTAGATAGTCTGAGAGTGCATGCGAGTGTCCATGTGCGAGGGTATATGAGGAAGTGAATACGTGTAGGTTTGGGTTTATATGGACAAGGAGGTAGAGGATGTCTGTGTACATGGGAATGTGCACGAGTGAAAGGATCATTATGTCTGTATGTGTCTATGTGTGTATGTGTGTGTATATGTGTGTGTATGTCTGTGTGTGTGTCTATGTGTATGTGTGTGTATCAATGAGTGTGTATGTGTTTATGTGTGTGTATGTGTCTATGTGTGTATGTGTGTATGTGTCTATGTGTGTGTACGTGTCTATGCATGTGCATTATGTATGCATGTGCATTATGTATGCATGTAAGTATGTATGTATGCATATGCATATGCTTACCAACACTTGATGGTTGGCATCTTGGCCATAGGTGAGAACGTCTCTTCATAGTCAATGCCTTGGGTTTGTGCAAAACCCTTGGCTACCAATCTGGCTTTGTACCTGTTAATTGACCCATTAGAATTTCTTTTAAGTTTATAGATCCATCTGGATCCTATTACCTTCATGGACTCCTTCTTTGGTACTAGCACCCATGTGTCACTTTCCTTGAGTGCTTCAATCTCCTCATCCATAGCTTCTTTCCATTTTGTCTTGGTTATGGCTTCTTCATATGATCATGGTTCTTCAATTGACAAATCTTTGGCAAGATAAAGAGAGTGTTTAGTAGCAAGAGATGTATCATATCCATATCTGATAGGTTTCTTGCTCTCTCTTTGTGATCTTCTAATTGATTGAGTTGAAGATTCAGGTATGTCTTCAAGTTTCTTCATCTTCCATGCCTTGAACTCTTCAAGGTTGATAATGTCTTCATCATCTGAATTTGAGTCTTCATTCTCATTAGGTTCCTCCTTAGCAAGACTTGGAAACTCCTCTTTCAAGTCATAGGGTAGTTTAAACTTCCTACATTCATTCTCATACCAAAAGAATCATTTTCATCAAAGACAACATCTCTACTAACCATGAATCCCTTATTGGAAGAGTTATAGAACGTGTATCCTTTCTGATTTAGATCATATCCAATAAAGATGCACTTCTCAGCCTTAGGGTCTAGTTTACCTCTTATCTGAGAAGGAATGTGTACATATGCTACACATCCAAATATCCTGCAATGGTCTAATGAGGGTCTCTTACCATGCCATGCTTCATAGGGTGTCATCCCATCAAGGGACTTAGATGGTAACCTATTTATGAGGTAAGTGGTAGTAGAAACACTTTCTACCCATAGGTAATTAGGTAACTTTTTTCATTCAGCATAGACCTAGTTGTTTCAACAATTAGCCTATTTCTTCTCTCAGATACTCCATTCTATTCAGGAGTATACCTTATGGTGATTTCTCTTTTAATGCCTTTGTCCTGCAAGAAGTCTTCAAACTCATTGGAGAAGTACTCACCTCCTCCATCTGACCTTAGCCTCTTTAGATTCTTCCCTCTCTGATTCTCAACAAGTGTAGGATATTTTTTAAAGCAATTAAACACCTCATCCTTGTGCTTCATGAAGTACAATACAGTCCACCTGCTATAATCATCGATAAAAGATACATAGTACCTTGATCCTGAGATTGAGGGGTCTTTGCTTGGTCCCCATACATCTGTATGGACAAGCTCTAGGTAGTCTTCATGCATGTAGCCTTTCCTTGAGAAGGGTAACCTGTGAGACTTCCCAAATTGACAAGCACTACATTTATATATCATATGTTGTTTGGAAACATTGGGTATTCCAATTACACATTGATCCCTGCATATCTACTTCCAGGTTCTTTCTCCTACATGCCCTAATCTTTTGTGCCAAATCTCAAGCTCTGAAACTGTTTGACCTTTATAACTGTAGAGTGCAATATTCTTTGTGTCTTCTAGCTCAAAAGTGAAAAGTCTACCTGATTTTTCTCCTTTAGCAATTCTCTTGAACCCATGCCTTGCATCCTCCACAAATGCTCCAAATTGGTTGAATCTGACCTGCAAACCTTTCTCCACAATCTGTCCAACACTCATCAAATTTTTTGTAATGGTTGGTACATAGAGTACCCTACTCAACAAGTTCTGATTTCCATCACAAGTCTTAACATTTCCAACTTTAACTACTGAGTGCTTGGTGTCATCACCTCTTTGTACTTGATGCTTACCTTTTGGTTCCTCAAGATCAAAGAGTAGTGCTACATTGCCAGCCACATGATTTGAGCATCCTGAGTCAATGTAGAATAGGTGGTCATCATTTGTACCTCGTTTTGAAGTCATGTTCATGATCAGAAGAGAATCATCTTGCTCTCCTATATAGTTGTTGTAGTCCTTTCTGGATTTGAGTCCTCCTTGGTAATTGCCATTGTAGTTGTTGTTGTAATTGTTGTTGTAGCCTTGGTGATGGTTGAATCTTCCTCTTGACTGTGAGTATCCACCTCTTTGATATCCTCTTCCTCTCTGATTCTTGTAATTCATGAAACACTCATCTGTAGTATGATTTGATAAACCACAAATGTTGCATGGTGAGGAGTTATAGGATCTCCCCCTACCTTGCTTACGTCCTCTACCCCTTCCTCTTGATGATCTACCTCTCCCTGCATAGTTGGCTTGGGAGGTAGTGACTTCATCTTTCACCTTCTTTTTCTTGCCTTTATCTTTAGACTTTTTATCAGTATATAGGGCAGAAGAGTTATTACCTTTGGATGTGTCTCCATTCTTGTTGACATTTGCTTCATGAGTGAACAATTGTCCCATGAGAGTTGTAAGATCTCAAATTTGCATGTCCATGTAAAGGTCTAGGGCAGTGGTGAAGCTTTCCCATTTGTCATCAGCTTTGATCCCATTGATCACTTGCCTTACAATCTGCTCTTCTTCAATCTCTTCTCCTATGCTTGCTAACTGATATGCTACATCTTTAATCTTGGTTACAAACTCTGAAATAGCTTGCTTAGGTTGCTTCCTTAATGTGGTGAATTCTATCCACAACTGATTTTTTCTAGCCTTTGTGTTGGAAGAGAAATAAGATGACAAGGTTTCTCAAGTTTCTTGGGATGTCTTACAGTTCCTAATATGTGGCAAAAGAAAATCAGAGATGGAGTTGAGTAAATAAGACCTTGCTAATGCATCCTTAGCACACCATGTGTTGAGCTTTTCATGTTCTTCCTTTGTTGACAATCCTCTTGTTTTGAATGAGGGCAATTCCTCATCTCCTGAGATGTATCCATAAAGACTCCTTCCTTGTAGATATGTCTTCATCCTTAGAGAACATGCTTGATAGTTGTTCCTATCCAATTTATCAATAAATGAAGGAAAACCATCTCCCATTTTACCTTAGTTTGCTCTGATACCACTGTTGGGAATGATGGATGGACACTCCAAGAGATTGAGTAGGTACTGCAAAATCTTGCTTTGTACCAGCCCTTTGATACTTTAGAGTTGATAAGTGGACCTCCTTAGCTTTCCAATGACACCAAAATTGGTCTATGTACTTTGGAAATGATGTATGTAAAGGTTGAATCAAAACAGATAACTTTGAACCTCAAGATCTCAAGAAAACCTTCTATTTATGTCTTGACACCTGCTGGATCTTTTGCTCAGTATGCCCAGCACAGTAGGAATTGGAAAAATTACTTTTAGGGGTATCTAATTAGCTTAGCAAGCTAACTATTCCAAGTGGAATGATATAAAAAGATCAACATGCTCAGAGAAATCAATTTAGCAAGTAAACCTTTACCCCCGATTTTTTAGGACTATTGCAAACTTTGACCAGTGAACACTTCGACGAGAATTTCTTTGAAATGGCTAAATAGAATCTCTTCCAATTTTGATAGCATGTAGATAACTTTGAGCTGGTTCCAACAAGCTTTAGAGCTTTGAATTCGGTGGAGCGATGACTGAGATATGCTCTCCACAAGTTGACACACTTTCAAGTAGTATGACAGAGAACTCAGAAATGAAGAATGAAGATATGTGTATTAATGAACACTTGTATACAATACCATTGGCACGAATATCATTGCCTAATGGTGTGGATAGGTGTGGGCTAGAGTGTAGGCCTCACACACACTCAGAAAAAGTAATGAGAAGCTCGGGAGTGATGAGTTCTGATCGCGACTTTTTGATGATCACTTTTATAGTGATAAGTAAAAATTTGAATTCAATTTGGCTCCCTATGATCAAGATCCTATATCCTAGGAGATATTCTATCATTCAAAGCTAACCTTTATTCACGAATTCCTTTTGGTAGGTATTTACAAAGATTCCAAGTCAAATGTGACTTTTACAAAAAAGGTAAAGTGGTAATTAACCACTAGCATATGTTCCTATGCTTCTCCATGTGTGTATGGACTTCAAGGTATCCGTCAAGCCAAATGTGTAGGCTTGTGAATTGCACCAACAGAACATCAGTGGACCGGCCATGAATTATCATCAAGAATAATGGACTTGGAACGATTAGGAGAAACCAGGCTGAAAGCAGCAATGGTATATATGCAGCAAAGAAGCGACAAAAAGCCTATTTTGAGGTACATGTGAAAGACAAAGGCTTAAAAGAAGGAAATTTAATCCTAGTTTATACGCCGAAGCAGCATGCATAGAAATTAGAAAAGCGAGGTTATGGACCTATGATTATTAACAGACTCCTGACAAGTGGAGCAGTACAATTAGCCACCCTAGAAGGAGATATAATGCCTAATTACATTAGTGGCTATAGAGTCAAGCTTTATCAGGAACCTCTTACTGAGGATATTCTTAGACGACTCACATTGGCAAAGAAGCATAAGGAGGAAGAAAAGAGAATATGCATGGAAGCTCAGGCAGAAGCTATAGAACGCATTAAGCGCATGAAGCTAAGAAGACAAGGACTAGGGAGAGAACATCATAACCATCTGGAAACAACACCCAGATACCCCATGGCCATGTGTCAAGCAAAGTCAATTACTCATCCTAGCATAGTCGATAGGAGACCATTCATTACAGTCAAGCTAGAGCACGGCAATCCTTTCCATGAGCTCAGGGCTTTAATTGATTCAAGTGCTGTGATCAGTGTGATTAGAAGGTCTCACTATAAGGACTCAAGAATAGAAATGCGGCCAATTGAGGCATACCTCATAGGGCTAGGAGGCATGGAAACCCCTTGCATGGGTGAGGTGGACCTTCCTATCCTCATACACGACATGACCATGATAGCGAAGCTACTAGTGTGCCATGATGACAACCTGATAGAACCCCTAATCCTTGGCCAAGATTGGCTATACGATCACTTAGTGGACCTAACTCTTGTCACGAGGAAGGAGATAAGGAAGAGAGCTCACACACACACTCTCACTCTCAAGGAGAAGCACACACACAGATTGAGGCAAGGAAGAATGATCTTCTTCTTCTTCTTCTATTACATAAAAAGGAATGTACAAGAATGACCTAAAAAAACAAGAATACAACAAGTGCAATATATAAAGACCAGTACATAAGGAAAAAACTAATGTCCGCGAATGAGTGAGCTGGCAAGAAACAAATGTGCCATCACTCTCGGTAGATAATCTAATAAAGCTCAATGAAGTATCCCTGACATATACTGGCATGACCACTATACATGTTAGAGAAACAAAAAACTGGTACGTGTCATCCTGGATCATCACATGTTGAGCTTGATATCTCAACACTCCCCCTCAAGATCAACACCATATCCTGTAATCCAAGCATCTTCCGAAACTTCTTCAACTTCTCAGCTCCAAGTGCTTTGGTGAAAATATCAGCAACCTGTTTATCTGTTCTCACATAAACAAGATCAATATCACCTGCTAATACCTTCTCTCTGATGAAGTGATAATGTACCTCGATATGCTTTGTTCTAGCATGGAAAACAGGGTTCCGTGCTAACTGTATGCTGCTAAGATTATCACAATAGATAATGATAGGCTTTTGCACTTCCACACCTAAATCTGCAAGTAACATCTCCAGCCATGATGCCTCACATGCTACCATTGCAGCACCTCTATACTCAGCCTCTGTACTCGACAAAGCAACAGTGGGTTGCTTCTTACTGCTCCATGTAATAGCTGATCCTCCAAGTGAGAAAAGAAAACCACTAGTAGATCTTCTATCTGAAGTACTACCAGCCCAATCTGCATCGGTGTATCCATGAACCTGCAATTCTACACCAGCTTCATCAAACAATGCATAATCCAAAGTAGCACTCACATAACGTAGAGTGTGCCTCAGAGCATCCAAATGTGGCTTCCTGGGAACCTGCATAAACTGACTTTCAAGTCCAACAGTGTAGCTTAAATCAGGTCTTGTAATTGTAAGATATATAAGACTTCCCACAATTTTCGTATATGTATGTATGTATGTATGTGCATGTGTATGTGTGTTTATATGTATGTATGTGCATGTGCATGTTTAAGTGTATATGTGTGTATGAGTATGTGCATGTGCATGTGTATGTGTGTGTGTGTATGTATGTGCATGTATATGTGTAACTCTATGTGTATATGTGTGTATATGATGTATATGTGTACATGTAGGTATGTGCATGTGTATATGTGTTTTAATACTTTAATTATATAATTCATTCATATGTGTGTACCTAATTGTATATCTATGTGTGTGTGCATGTATGTATGTGCATGTGTATGTGTGTGTATATGTATGTATGTGCATGTGTAAGTGTATATGTGTGTATGAGTATGTGCATGTGCATGTGCATGTGTATATGTGTGTATATGTATGTGCATGTATATGTGTGTATGTGCATGTATATGTGTATATGTAGGTATGTGCATGTGTGTGTGCATGTGTATATGTGTGTGTACGTATGTGCATATATATGTGTATATATGTGTATAATGTATGTATATGCATGTGTATATGTATTCCACATGCATGTGGATGTGCATATACATGTATTTGCATATATGTTAATGTGTGTATGTATATATATATATATATATATATATATATATATATATATATATATATATATATATATATATATATATATATATATATATATATATATATATATATATATATATATATATATATATATGCAATAATGCATGCATGTAAGTCTTTTTATGTGGTTGTAGAAATGTTTGTGCATATGCATGTGTATATGTGTGTATGTCTAAGTGTATGTGCACATGTATCTGTGTGTATATATGTGTGTGTATGTGCATGTGTATATGTGTATATGTGTGAAAGTGCATCTTCGTCATGTATAAGTGTATAAGTGCATATTAATAAGTGTGAGTATGCTATCTAATGAAAATAACACAATTCAAATGATATACAAAGAATAGAAATTGTACTTACAATAGTTAGCCATACTTTTTGCTTGGTTAGCTTCTTGAATAACCTGCAATAAAGAGAGAGAGAGAGAGAGAGAGAGAGAGAGAGAGAGAGAGAGAGAGAGAGAGAGAGAGAGAGAGAGAGAGAGAGAGAGAGAGAGAGAGAGAGAGAGAGAGAGAGAGAGAGAGAGAGAGAGAGAGAGAGAGAGAGAGAGAGAGAGAGAGAGAGAGACAGAGACAGAGAGAGAGAGAGAGACAGAGAGAGATAGAGAGAGAGAGAGAGAATTCAAAGAGAGAAAGATGTAGAAAGAGAGAAATAGAGACAGAGGGAGACAATAAGAGAGAGCTTAGGCAAAACAACAATTCTGCATATACTTGCTTCAGCTCGTAAGCTCAGCGCAATTGCGAACGTTGGAGAGCTCTTCGATCAAATGCGTGAAAATGCCAATTGAAGAGCCTCCAACATTTTAATTTTTTTCGTCAACAGACCGTCGTGTAAGCGATGCCACACATCGAGTTCGCGTCGCATAAGCGACATGTTTTAAGCATCGCTTATGCGACGCCAAAAAGCGTCGCTTATGTGACACCAAACAGTGTTGCTTATGCGATGCTATTTAAAAACTTCGTGTTTGTGACGCTGTATGGGAGCATCGCAGACCCCTTCATGCCACAAGTCGCAAAAAACATCGTTTGGTTTGTTGTTTAATCGATGGTCCGTGTGCGACGCTCATTATGACGCATTTTGCAATTTTATAGCGATGAAATTTTGTCGCCTTAACCGTCGCTATACGCCCGTATTCCTTGTAGTGTTGGTGGCCTTGATGGGCATGGAGGAAATGAATATTGGAGGTTCAAAAGCAAAGGGCAATGAGGCCCAAGCCTTCTATATAGGTAGATGCAAATGAAGAGGAAGGAATCAAGGCAGAGGAACAAGAAGACTTGGCACATATCAAATGGTGATGAAGATTTTGATCAAGACCAAGGGAGAAAAAGGGTGATGAAGATTTTGATCAAATGGTGATTCTAGACAAAGTGGTAATTTCGTAGGAAGAGGAGGACTACCAAATCAGAATAGAGACAATAAAAATTGAGAAGGATGCTTCATTTGTGTCAAGTATGGCCACTATGCAAGAGACTCCTATCAAAAGGAGAACATAAATTCAACCCATAAAGGTCCTTGGTAAGTATGCATCTACTTCAAATGAAAATAAAAGTATGCTAGCCATGATGCAGATGAATGACTACAGGACACAAGGACCAAATACTTGGTACATTGATAATAAGTGTAGCAACCACATCAGTTTCAACAAGGAGTTCTTCTCAAACATGTAGGTTCCATTAACCAAAGCAGATGTAGAAATAGGTGATGCTACTCCTCATGCTATTACACATATAGGTGTTGTTTTGTTAGAAGGTTATCATAAAGTGAAGTGTTTGAAATTTGTGCTTCATGTTCCGAAAATGAGAAAAAATTGTGTGAAGCTTGTCAACTGGGAAAGTAGATAAGATTACCATTCAAGAAGAACAATTATGTGAGCTACCATACACTTAACCTCATTCATATAGATGTTTGGGGACCAACAAAGTAAAATGCGATTGGAGGTAATAGATATTTTGTGACTTTCATAGATGATTGTATAAGGATGAAGTGGCTCTATTGTATGAGACATAAATCAAAGGTATTTTATTATTTCAAGATGTTCATGGTTATGGTTGAAAGACAATGTGACATGTACATCAAGTGTATTAGGTCGAATGGAGGGGGAGAAGACTTCTCTCAAGACTTTTGTGATTTCTTGGAAGCTAATGGTATCAAAAGGCAAACCACACTCAGATATACAACACAGCAAAATGGTGTAGCATAAAGGAAAAATAGGTATATTATAGTATGTGCCACAAAAATGATGAATGAGATATGTATGCCTAATTGTTATTGGGCTAATGTAGTAAACGTAGCTGTTTACATCATGAACAGAGCTCCCACGTTAGGTATACATGCTACTACACCTTTATGATGCTTGGTACATTAGAAAACGAGATGTTTCACACTTGAGACTCTTTGGTTGTACTTGCTATGTGTTGATTCCAAGTGAATTAAAAACCAAGCTTGATGATAGATAAGAAAGGTGTGTCTGTATAGGATATGGAGGTGAGCAAAAGGGTTATAGGTGTTATAACCCTACAATAAAGGAATTGAAAGTATCAAGAGATGTCACATTTGATGAATTGTTACCTTGGTATACCTTGAATGTATCTATGCAAGAGAATGAAGTTAAAGAGAAGAAGACAACAAGGGATGAACCAAAAAGCATGGTTCGTAGTGGACCCAACGAGTCAAGTTCTTAGCTATCATGCGATAGAATCAGCCCTACATGAATTCAAATAATTAATGCAAGAAGCAAAGGCAAGTCCAAAATCATAGAAATAGAAGATGATGAAGATCTATGGATTGAGCTCAACTCAGACCATCATGAGAAGGAGGAGAGCTCAAAGATCAACAAAAAATATCAAAATCAATGGAATGGTGAGATAAGGAAATCTCATAAGGAAATCTGATAAGGAAATCTGATGGTGGATCTACATATGATTCATTTATGGCTAGACATTATTCTTATATGAGCAGGGTTATTGAAGAACCTTCATGTTTTGAAGAAGCTAACACATGCAAGGAGTGGAAAGAAGTTATGCAAGAGGAGATCAAGGCTTTGGAAGAAAATAACACTTGCACTCTTGTACCTAGGAAGAAAGATATGAAAATAATTGGAAACAAGTTGGTTCATAAAGTAAAGGAACATTCAGATGGAAGTATTGCTAGATATAAAGCTAGGCTTGTAGCCAAAGTATTTTCTCAAACTTATGGATTGAACTATGAGGATACATTTAGCTCTATGGCTTAGATGACTACTATCAAAGCCATCATTGCAATTGCAACAAGCAGTACCTAGAAGATGTACCGACTTGCTGTGAAGAATGCATAGGGATGTAAATCAACCTTAAAATCAGCAATATGCTTCTCATGAGGACCAGTGAGCAACATGTCATCAATATACACAACGATGATCAAAAGTGCATCATTAGCACGCTTAACATATAAGGTGCTTTCAGTTGGAGAGTTCTCAAAACCATGTGCATTGAGATAGGCATGTACCTTTTCATACCAAGCACGTGGTGCTTGCTTTAAACCATATAATTCCTTCTTTAACTTGGACACCTGGTTTTCATGCCTTTTCTGCACAAAGCCACAGGGTTGAAAAACATACACTTCTTCATGAAAGTCACCATTCACAAATGCTACTTCAATGTCCAACTGATGTACATTCCAACCATGATTAGCTGCAAGTGCACAGATGCTATGAACAATAGTCATTCGACATGTAGGTGCAAAGATTTCATCAAAATCAATGCCTCTTTCTTGTGCATAACCCTTTGCAACAAGCCTAGCCTTATACTTGTCAAGTGTTCCATCACGTTTACACTTCAACTTGTATACCCACTTAATGCCAATGGCCTTCTTGCAGGAGGCAAGTCACATAAAGGCTAGGTACCATTTTTCATTATAGCATCATATTCAGATTACATTGCAGCCATCCAATGTTGAGAATTTTGTGCTTCATCAAACAAAACAGACTCAGTCTCATCAAAGAGAGAAGAGGCATCCATAGCATAGCAATGTGATGCAAAAGAGGCATTATGAGAGCCTGAACGAGTACGATATGACAAAGGTGCATCTAATTTGTTGTCACACAAAGTCTGCACTAGCCATTTTGGCATAGTTTTTTGCCTCCTCAATATCAACTCTATCATCAAAAAGTGCATCATGCAATTCTGCATCAGAAATGGAATGATCTACATCATCACATGAAACTTGTAGACGCTGAGAAGTTGCCTCAATAGGACTAGAACTAGACTTTCCACCTATAAAAAGAGGTAGCAAAGTATCATACATGTCTTTGGAGCTAACAGAGGTCTGCTTCGTACATGAAAGTTAAGGCTAAATAGCATCTTCCACAAAAACAACATCACGGCTAACCAAACTGCGTTTAGTCTATGGATGATATGAATGATAGCCTTTTCTTTTAGAGGTATAACCAAAAAAAAACATTTTAGTGCTTTATCATCCAATTTCCTACAATGTTGTTCAGGCACTAATGCATATGTCAGACAACCAAGAACATGCAGATGAGTAACAAATGGCTTGGGACCATGCAAAGCCTTATATGGAGTGATAGACTACAGTGCATTAGTGGGACACATGTTAAGTACATACACATGACAGCCTCAAGCCAGAAACTATGTGGTAAAGCCTAACTCTTGACCATACACATCGCCATCTCCATGAGTGACCTATTCTTCCATTCAGCAACTCCATTATGTTGATGTGTATACAACACTATACACTGATGTTTTACCCCATGTTTAGACAGAGATGAATAAAAGTCAGAATACATATACTCCCCCCTCGATCAGAATAGAGGGTGCCCATTTTACATGCTGATAAATTTTAGCCAAAATCAAAAATGTTTTGAAGCACATGAATACTTCGGACTTTGCTTTCAATGGATATACCCATGCATGCATGGAAAAATCATCAATGAAAGTCACAAAGTAAAGATAGTTTCCAAAAGAGGGTGTCTACGTCATAGGACCACAGACATCACTGTGAACAAGCTGCAATTTCTAAGTAGCTCGAACTGAACCATCTTTTGGAAAGGAGGAATGCTACATTTTGCCCAAAATACAGCCTTCATAGACATTTTTTCCAGGTGCCTTAAATTTGGGCAAAGAGGACACCATTTCAGATTTTTGCGGGCATAGCAAACTAGCAAAATTCAGATGATCAAAGTGCGCATGCTACAACTTTGTGCCATAGCTTGAGAATCATGTACTATACATGCTGAAACACTCATAGATTTTTCATAGTCTATGAGCTTATACAGCCCACGACATAAAATGCCAGAAACAATAATCATGTTGCCATTTGACATATCATCAATTGTACATCTGTCATCAATAAATTTCACAACCAAGCCAATCTTGGCTAATGCAGAAACTGATAATAGACTTTTCTTGATCCCTAGGGCAAATAAAGCATCCGATAAAGTGAAAGAACTACCATAATCAATAGTTAGAATGCTCTTACCAACTCCCATGACGCGATAAGAGGAGTTGTTAGTGCATGTGATAGTATTCCCTATAGGGGCAGGCTCGAGTGAAGTGCATGTGATAATATTCCCTATAGGGGCAGGGCTCGATAAGAGGATTTGTTAGTGCATGTGATAGTATTCCCTATAGGGGCAGGCTCGAGTGAAGTGAAGAAACTGCACTGCAAGGTAATATGTTTGGTAGCCCCACTATCAAAGTACCCAGCATCTGAGTCTACTATAGACAAACAATGTTCAAGAGAATATGGGTCAAAAGTGCAAACACTAGTAAATACCCATTCTTCATTCTACACAAGATTAGCAGACTCTATTTTTGGTGTAGAGGCCTCTACAACAACCATTCCAACCTCTTTTTTCTTTGCCTCTTTTGCAGCCAGTTTTGGACAGTTCTTTATGAAATGATCGTTTCCTTTACACTACTTACAAAAGAATTTTTGCTTTCCTAATTTCTTCTCATATTTGTCTTCCTTCTTTGAATGTGTGGCATTTGCAGATTTCTGCTTACTATTAGATTAGCTCCATTTACCTTTGCCCGTCTGACTAGCCAAGAAAGCTTGATCTGCAACTGCATAATGGACCTGTTTTGCCTAGACTAATCTACTTGCAATAGAAGAAAGACTAACTCCTCAAATGACAAGGCATTTTGATTGTCTCAAAGACCACAAGAATTGAGTGAGAATTGACCAATGAACAATGCTCAACACTCAGAGCAATCCAGACTGCTCACACAAAATTTTGTGTGTTAGCTATGGCTATAGAAAACCTTATTCAAACTCACCCAAGCAAGCAACCAAAGGTCTATCTTAGCTGAGGGTCCTACTAAATTGCTTGCAAACTACCTAGGAGCACATGCATATGCTATATCTCTCAATTTGAAGCTAAGTGTGTGTAGATATATAGATGAAAATATTCCCTATAAGTTAGGAATTACTTTTTTGATATTATAAGCAATTACTCACACCTAAGTGTGATTCAAATTTTGGTGATTAAGGGGAGGATTGGAATTCAAATTTGATTTGTGTTTTCTTATGCTTGAATGCTTTCTTTATGAGGCTCCAAGTGGCATCCATCTTATGGTCCAAATCAAATGAAGGCTAAAGCTTGTATTTCAATAGTCCTGAATTAGGGGGTTTACCCTTAAGGGGTCTTTTCCATGGTATTTCAACGAGTTTCTTTCTTTTGTGAGAAGTCGTCTTTGGAAATGAGTCCGCTATCCTATTAGGAATTGTAGTGATCAAGCTTTCATTGTCCTAGTTATCTTCATTGTTGGTGGTCAATACATCCTCTTTGATATTGGTGTATCCTTCTTGGTTGTATTCCTTGCCAATGGAATACCCTAGGGTTTTTCATCATTGGGATAGTCATAGTTATTCATTCCATGTAGGTAATCAAATTCATTGACCTCCCTCTACAAGCTACAAAAAAATTTGTTTCTAGAGTTGTGTGAGAGGGGCTCCCCTCAATAATCCCCTTACAACTCCTTCTCCTTCTTTGTCTCACTTCTATGAGGCCTTCTAGGTTTTTCTCCATGACTTGTGTTTCCTTCTCGTTCTCAATATCTAGAGAATGAACTTCTGACATGCTCTGGTCCACTAAAGCTTCTTTGTTCTCCATTTCATTAGCTTTTTTTTGCTTTTGCTTGTTCTTAATGGATTTCTACCTCAAAGAAAAATATTTTATTCCATGGCCCTCAATTCGTCAAGTTCTTGTATATAATCTCCTATTCTATGTTTCTCTCTTCTTCAATGTCTATGGTAATTTTGGAGGGGAGATCTTTGTTGGGATCTGCTTCGAAACAAATCTGTTAGTGCCATCTTCTGTTGAAAGAGTGCTTAGCACCTTCATAGATGAACCCCATGCTCTCTTCTTTTGGGGCTAAGGGCCTATCGATGGGCAAAAAAAGGTAGGTTTGGGAGCTCAATCTAGGGTGAGTAGCACAGTGGCTTTGACCAATTTGGAATGAACTCAACACGCCATTTAAAAAGGCCAGAGACGGATCCATATAAAAAAAAGGTAGGTTTGGAAGCTCAATCTAGGGCGGGTAGCATAACATTTTTTACCAATTTGGAATGAACTCAAGAAGCCATTTAAAATGCACAATGTAGTTTTCCATACATGACAGTTGCCAATTTGCAAAACTTGGAAGGCCATATCATCATTTTCAAAAACCAAGAGCACATGATTAGTTGGCAAGAGCTGGCAATTGCTGACTATCAAGCTGCGAAGGAACCAGTACTTATGAAACCATTGTTGCAAGGACTCAAGAGGGGGATTAGGACCAAACAAGTGATCGATGAGACATGTTCTCTTTAGATCTTCTTGGTTCCCAAAAATATCCTTCCTTCAAAGTGAGATGACTAGGGGCTTAACATTGAAAAGCTCTAGAGAAGCACCAGGGGTTTCGCCCTCCAACAGTGGACCAACATTTCTCACCACCAATGAGTGGGATATTCCCGCAATGAAAAGAGTCTAAACCAAAGCAGCGAGCCCAAAAAATCTTACACCCCCGAGCACCTAAGCCATCTTTAAATGCTTACTCAAAGAATCCATTCACCAAAACAAACTAGAGATGCACTGAAGCAAACTCAAAAAATTCCCTAGAGAACACAAGCTCCCTTCCTTTTTTCTTTTTTCTTCTCTCTCTCTCTCTCTCTCTCTCCCCCTCTCTCTCTCTCCCTAGCCTTCCAAGAGAAGGAATGCTTTTACGAGAATTCTATTGATTGTATTATATTTAACTCGAAGCTAAACCCAAAGCAAAAAATATTATCATTCCACACTTTAGCTTCTATGCTAGATTGGACAAAACAAGGCCCATGCTCAAATTGTTCCAACCACATGCTCCAAAAATCACTCCAGCTTATCCGGACTTGTGATAGCCCAGGTGGGCATCACCTTGTAGTGAACAATCTAGGAGGGGGGAGTGACCCAATTGCTACACCATCGTGATAGCGTAGGAGGCGATTGATCGACAAAAATGCGGTGATGGTTCATGCGCAGATTCAAAAAAAAAACTATGGTTCAAAACAAAAGCTCACAGATTGACCTCCATCCTCATAAGTGCAAAAATAATAAAAGTGGCTTGTCACGATAGTTCATGAGCCTTTTTACTTGTTAGTTAGAGCAAAAGCAAAACTATCACTTACACCCTCATAATGAACTTTGTTAATAGCCTCGTGTCAATGAAGGTATGTGCTTGATGCTATATACAATGGAATGCACAATCACAAAGCCACAAAATTGTGTCGCTTCATCCATCACAATAGAGGATTGCTTCATGTAGTGGAACCAACCCGAATGAGCCTCACTCACAACCAGACATTTAGAATACAATGATGTATAATAACCACATGTAACAACACATGTCCAAAATTCTTGAGACATGTTGACTTCATCATTCTTTGCACTTGAAGAATTTTCAACAATAGACATGCGGAATTCCTTCTTCTTTTCATTGCAGTTAGCAAGTTTTTGACACCTACCAATTGTATGACTAGCTTTCTGACAAAATTTTGCATCTCTTCTTCTTTTGCAAATCAGCATCATTAAAAGAATGAGTGGAAGAGGAAGGTTGAGGCTTTGGTTTTGATGAACCCAGAGTTGAGCCATACTTGCTTTTTCCTTTTTGTCAGATAGCAAATGCTTGCATTCCCTCATTCAAACCGCTTCTATTCACTCTAGATTGATTGTCTTGCAAAAGAAGAGTCACAAACTGATCAAATGCATACATATTTGGATTCCTTTTTTCAAACAAATAGAGTGTACTAGAAAATCTTTGAAAATATTTTGGTAGTCCTTTCAACAATGTAAAGATGAGTGATACATTCAGAATAACCTCATGTTGAGAAAAGGGGAGCAACAAACCCTAACCGCCTCACATGGAAGTGAGAGGTTTCTCCAAGTTGGGGCAAAGAATGAGAGGAGAGGCTCACCCACGCTCATGGAGCAATGGCAACAATGGCCAACATCACAAGGAGCAAAGGGGAACATCCTCCCAACCATGCACACACACATGCAAATCCATACACCAAGACCAATGCCATTGTACACAAGGAGGCAAGAGAGTAGCAAATGCCACCTTCTTCCATTACCAAAATGGAGGCCAAGGCCATGGCCAAGGGGCCTCCTTTACAAGAAATGAGCCTCTATTTATAGGCTCAGCACATTCTCCCATGTGCTCTTTTTGACTAGTCAAAAAGGAGCACATGCTCATCTCTCTCTAAATCTTTGTGAATATTCTCCAACAACCAACTCAAAAGAAATGAAGGCGTGGGAAACTTCTACGTGGGGATTTCTACATGTGCCAAAAAGCTACATTATTTGAGAGGCTTCAAAACCATAGCCTAAGGGAAATATCAAAAAAGGGGCTTAGGAGAGTGTTCATATGGACATCTCCTAAATACAAAAAAGAGATATTTATATGAGGGCTAGAGGGTGCCATTGCATGAGGAAATTGTGGGCAACCCTTATAACAACACCCTCCTCCTCCTAGACTTTGTCGTCCTCGACAAAGCTAAGAGAGAAGCATACAGTGCCGAACTGGTCCAAGTTTTGACCTTCAATTCTTCAAATATGCAGCAGTTCCAATCTGAATTTTGCAAGGTTGCAAATCTTTTGAATCAGCAAGCCGTCTGCCTTCAAATCTCCAACCCAGCAATGCTGAGCGACACAATCCCCTTGGGGGGCAGTCAGCCCAGCCTCCATCCAATGCGCCCTCTTTCAAAGCTCCAATACCTGAAATTTAAACATACACAACAAGTAGACTGAATTTGAAAAGAACCAGCCACAAAATGTAATCCCATTTTTAGTTTCCACTTCAAGGAACATCTTTCACTAAGGACTTGCTCTTCTAATGAGAAGAGCTCTTGAAAACCTCATCTTTGCACTCCAAAAAATGATGCCATAATCTGTTATCTCCAAGTGAGTGTGACATATTTCATTGTATAGCATGAGATGAATATGTAGTAGCAAGTTTAACTTATGTTCCTGCCATCATTCATACTATGCTCCTAGTCAACAAACTTGCAATTTAACATGAACAATATGTGCCTCATAAAATGAATAGACAATTGTGGAACATTATGAGTCCTAACATTTTGCAAGCATTCCTGAGATTCAAACAACTTATCCAACACTATTCCTGCAAAGCATTATAGCAAAACATCATCCATAGGAGGTAAGAAGGATCAAAGCTGAAGTTTTTAAGTGTGTTGGCATGTACTGAATTTAAGCCTTAAATGAGGAAAGTGGAACTAGAGAGTTACTTCCCTAGCAAAAAACAATTACTCAATCAATGACGTCACACTTAATTTAGTTCAGGTCTAAAAATTTTCAACCTCCTATGTGCACATTCACCTGCAAATATCCTTTAAAGAAGACATGCTTGCATCATGAAGAACAATTTAAAGTATAAGCAATATGCACCCTACACTGGAATTCTACTAAAAACAGCCACATGCATTAATAAAGAGTAGAATCAAGAGAGATGCAGTAGCATGTAGCAAGAGATGTGTAGTCTTGGACTCGATTCCCATTAGTGGGTCAATAGATCAAGCAATATTCATACCATTCTGACTCTTGTACCCTGCAAGCTTTCCATCAAGCAAAAATCATATATATGATAAGTGCACAGATATGAGGTGGTTAAAGGAGTCAGCAATCTTCAAATGCATAACCCCTTGGTGGGATACCAAACCTGCAACTTCAAGAATTATTAGAAAGCACTTGTGGCACTCGAAACAATCAACAATCATGGACGGAATCCCCCAAGTAAGGCCAACTAGAAAACCAAGAGGCCACAACCTTCAAAGGACCACAAGGGAGTATGGTGCATGCTTCTTAAAAGAACGCCCACCTAGCACAACAATAGTGAATTGCAAGACATAGGGGAAAGTACCACAAAGGTGTGTTACAACATCACCTATCATTAGGTGAGTTGACCCAACCAATCAAATTGTACCCGTGTCCTTTGCACAAAACTGGAGAATTACGAAACATGTGGAGAGCAAATGTATGCTCTAAGACATCAATCATTGCGTCAGTCACCAAAACTTTCAGTCAAGAATCAAAAAAGTCGACTTCATTCTCCCAGTGACAACAGGGGCAAAGGACACAATCCCTAGCTAGAACAGTCACGTGATGCAAAAAGAAGACATACAAGCATAACTGAAGTTTCTTCAACTGCTGTAGTACCCAATGTTTAGACATGTTGAGTTTAATTATACAAGGAAGTGACCAACCATCATGCAGATCAAGACACTGTACTATACAACTTATAGACATCCACAAACATCGAGTCATTTGCAAGCCATGATTGGCCTTTCAACCTGTGACATATAGGACATGCAAGGCAAATAGCATCATTCTCTTCACCAATTCCTAGGTTCCAAGACAATTGAGAATATACAAGCCAATTCTAGCATCTCTGTGTGTATGTCTTCATGTAGATGGGGAAACAATCATGCATTATTGTCACAGAAGCATACCAACTCAGAAGCCTAATTCTACCTTCCTTTAAGCCTAAAGTTTAGACATGTTGAATAAAGGAGAAAAAAATACATATGGCAGGTATCAGCTTATTATGCGGATCTGGTCACAATATCATGAAGACATCATATCACTGCAATCATCACATTTCCTGACAACATGATACTGGACGTATGAAAGTAATAGAAAATGTTAAATACATTATTCATCCCATAGTGAAAAAAATGTAAAACTCTAAGCACTTGGGAGCATAAAATCTGATTCTCATATGACACACCTGTGAATCAAGATGTAAAATGATTCTTATCCTTCCTGAGAGCATGCAAAGGTTCTTTTGAAATTTGTTACAAGAAAATCATGAAAAGCAAGGGAGAACATTGATACCTCATACCAAGGTCTACCCACAACCCACAAGCTATGTATCGTTGCAAGAGATTAAACATTGTTGGTCTATCTCTATAAAAGTGTCAATGGTCGTAACTATTAGGCTCATGTACCTATCGTTTAAGAAGAGGTAGATAGAAGCATTGCATCATAAGAAATGTGGCAAGTGATTGCATAGCTATGCTTAGAAAAATTTCTCAAATATATTCGGAATCAAAGGGACAAAGAAGATAGGCCTTACTACATCAAAACCAACACACTAGAATAGGGTGGTGGTCATCACGGCACTACCGCTGCCTGCCATCATGTTCAGAGATTCACCCTAAAAGTAGTGTCAACAATTATCTTCCAAGCACATGATTTAGGTATGAGGGAAATTTACCCGTGCATGTATGCCACTTTCATTATATCATGCATAAGTATATCAGACAGTTGAAAACCAAATAAAGTGAGGGACACATATTTATCAACAAATGATTCGCAATATGTGGCAGGTAGAAATGTTTCTTTTCATTATAGCCATAGCTTTTGGAATTCTAGATAGAATTCTAATCCACATAATGCAAAAACACCCTATGGCACACCTTCAAAGATGGAGAAAGTAGGACACCGATTCCAAAATGGCAGAAAATCATTTAGACTTCCAATTTTCACAAGATATGTACTTACATCCATATGTTCAAGCGTAAAGTAACTACTTACCAATAGGCCAACCCTAAGACTAACCTTGCTTCCCTCACATATATATATATTTTTTCCAAAGTCGACTAGAAGGGCAAGAGACCTATTGTTCACAGAAAAGCATAGTACATTTGGCCTTCGGTCTCGAGCATACTTATGGTGCGTTTGAATGCATATGATCAAACCAAGGAGAGTTAAAGCCTCCAAATATGTACGGAGAGAGAGTAGCAAAATAAGTTCAAGTCGTGCAGTGGTGAGAGACTTGATGTAGCTACCCAATCTGCCAGCACAAAGAAGTAGGAGAAGTGGGAGCAATGGCTTGAGAAGAAGGACAGTCACAGGGTGAGTGCAGCACAAATGAATCAGGAGAGAGGTGGGGACTTTTTAAGGAGCGCACAAACTGTTCATATCGGAGATGCATATCTGGGAAACGAAGGGCAGAGCTCAAACAAACTAGTAGTAGGTACAACCACAGGGTTCAGTCCAGAACTAGGCAAACCACCAGCAGGAGAAGCCTTGGGTGCAACGCTTCCTCAGATGGTACACCACGGTCTTGAAGCCTTACATCAATTGAGACTCAATGTGGAGGGCGGGAGCAAGAAGCTCAACACAGGTGGGGAAGTCCATCCTAGAAACTTCGTACAGCCATGAAATGAAGGTGCCAAGGGAACAAGGAGATAGAGACTGACTGCATCGCATTAGCGCGACCACTAATGAGGTATAGTCGTAAGGCATGCAGATGTCTTTGCACAGGGCAGCATCTTGGATAGGAAAATCAATTCCAGAGCAGCAGTAGCACCCAAATTCATAGAAGTGAGATATGCCAATAAGAGCTTTGAGGAGGCCTACCAGTAGTGGATATCCATCTTAGAGGAGAATCTACAGCAGTAGTGATGGTAGAGCATTCACCGTGAGGAGATGGATGCAGAGTAGGATTGATATGTGAGGTCGCCCGAGCTGAAGGAAAGCGGGGAGTTCACAGGAACTCAACCCCAAGCTGTCGTGACATGGAGAAAGGGGGGAGTTCAGAGAAACTCGACCCTGAGCTGAAGAAGCCTGAGTCGGAGCAGACGCTCGATATCCACAATACTGATAGCAAGAAGAGGCCATGAGCAACGAACATCGATCAAAATAGGAGAAAATGCTCAACCCCGAGCTGGAAAGACTTGGGGGGAGCAGATGCTCAACCCCAATATGGCTGCACAGAGGTACCAAGAAGGAGCATGATGCAAGGTCGATGCCTCCACCTGCGAGTGGAGAGAGGAAGGAGGTTCCCTCACTCAGCGCGAAGAAAGAGGACGAAGAGTGGCATAATGCGCGCTCAAAAGAGGACCTCTCTTCGTGGTAGGTGGAATGGCACTCATCACACATTAATGTCAAGTGGGATCCCATACGTAAAAGCCATCCGGATGGAGTTCTTTTCCAACACATCTCCCACTTCACAGTTGAGAGGGAGAGGCCTCCTAAAAGCCCTCACATGCGTGAGTCAGGTGCATGTCAGACGCCTAAAGAGAGGGGAAGCGGGAGAGTTAATGCCCCCCTCGTCTACCATGCAGATTTTTACGCTCAGCTTGAATTTCAAAAAGCAATAGAATTGTAGCCAACTTGCCCGTTGTGCGGATGAGAGAGAAAGAAATTCGTGGAGTGTCATATTGCACAAACAAAATCATTTTTATTTTATTTTATCTTTTTGAAAATGAAGAGAGGAGAGGGATACAGAGTACTACCCATCCCTCTACCCAATGCAACCACTCACTTCAAGAAACGTCAGTGATGGGAAAGTGATGCCAACATGAGTGTAGGAGACTGTGTAAGTGAGAGAGAAAGAGAGAGAAAAGAGGGTTAGGGGGTGTTTTTGTGCAACAAACAAAAAAATGAACTAAAACTACTCAAAAATTAAAAGAAGAGAGGTACCCTAGGCCAACCGAAGGCCACACGTATTCATCCTCCTCCAAGTGTCAAGGTGCATCTCACGAAGTATGGACACGCAAACTTGGAAAAACCAACGGCTAAAGGCCGACGTCCCCGGCAACGGCGCCAAAATGTTGAGAAAAGGGGAGCAACAAACCCTAACCGCCTCACATGGAAGTGAGAGGTTTCTCCAAGTTGGGGCAAAGAATGAGAGGAGAGGCTCACCCACGCTCATGGAGCAATGGCAACAATGGCCAACGTCACAAGGAGCAAAGGGGAACATCCTCCCAACCATGCACACACACATGCAAATCCATACACCAAGACCAACGCCATTGTACACAAGGAGGCAAGAGAGTAGCAAATGACACCTTCTTCCATTACCAAAATGGAGGCCAAGGCCATGGCCAAGGGGCCTCCTTTACAAGAAATGAGCCTCTATTTATAGGCTCAGCACATTCTCCCATGTGCTCTTTTTGACTAGTCAAAAAGGAGCACATGCTCATCTCTCTCTAAATCTTTGTGAATATTCTCCAACAACCAACTCAAAAGAAATGAAGGCGTGGGAAACTTCTACGTGGGGATTTCTACATGTGCCAAAAAGCTACATTATTTGAGAGGCTTCAAAACCATAGCCTAAGGGAAATATCAAAAAAGGGGCTTAGGAGAGTGTTCATATGGACATCTCCTAAATACAAAAAAGAGATATTTATATGAGGGCTAGAGGGTGCCATTGCATGAGGAAATTGTGGGCAACCCTTATAACAACACCTCATCTCTATTTGCCAATTGTTCTTTCAACTCTTTGATGTGTGTCACATACACATCCACAACCTCATTTTCATCCATACATAGATCCTCAAGTTGCTCCCTCAAGTATGCAACACATGCTTCATCGGTACCTTTACATTTGATTGAATTTGTTTGTGCATTTATGCTTCATCGGTATCTTTACATTTGATTTGAATTTGTTTGTGCATTTATTTCTGTATCTTTAGATCTCGTACTTACATCTTTACTTGCATCCTGTCATAAGTCTAAATTTTCGCATTTCTCTCTAGTATACTTTACATTATATTCAAAAGATTAATGTACACCTCTATACTCAGCCTCTACACTTGACAAAGTAACAGTGGTTTGCTTCTTGCTGCTCCATGTAACAGTTGCACTCCCAAGCGAGAATAGAAAACCACTAATAGATCTTCTATCTCAAATGCCATCAGCCCAATCTGCATTGGTGTATCCATAAACTTGCAAATCTACACGAGCCTCATAAAATAATGCATAATCCAAAGTAGCACTTACATAATGTAGAGTGCGCCTTAGACCATCCAAATGTGGCTTCTTGGGAACCTGCATAAATTGACTTTCAAGTCCAACAGTATAACTTAGATCAGCCTTGTAATTGTGAGATATATAAGACTTCCCACAATTTTCTGGTCGATAGTAGCATTTTTTAATGCTTCACCTGATGAACTTCAAATCCTGATCTAATGACATAGAAATTGGCTTACAATCAGCCATACCATACTTTTGCAGCATATTCAAGGCATATTGCCTTTGCCACATCCATATACCTATTTCTGTATGTATACACTCAATGCCCAAGAAATAGCGCAGCACACCAAGATCTTTCATGTCAAATTCTTGCATAAGAAGTTGCTTTACCTCTTTAATGCTTCCTTCATTATCACCCCCTACAATCAGTTCATCAACATAAATAGCCACAATAGTGATGCCATCATCAATCTTTCTTGCATATAGTGAGTGACCTGCATCACACATAGAAAACCCAATGCTGGTTAAGTAATCAACAATCCTTGCATGCCATGCACGGGGGGCTTGCTTCAGCCCATACAAAGCCTTTTGCAACCTGGAAACATATTCTGGATGCTTTGAATCTTGATATCCTTGTGGCTGGTCCATATATACTTCTTCCTGTAACTCACCATGTAGGAAAGCATTCTTCACATCCATCTGATGCAAATTCCATCCTTTTGCTGTAGCTAATGCAACAAGTGTTCTAACAGTAGATATTTTAGCTACAGGGCTGAATGTTTCCTCATAATCAATGCCATATGTCTGTGCATATCCTTTAGCTACCAATCGTGCTTTATACCTGCTTATGCTACCATTAGCATTATGCTTTACCTTGTAAACCCATTTGCAGCCTATGGGTTTCTTTCCTTGCGGTAATGGAACCAGATTCCATATATCATTTCCATAAAGTGCAACCATCTCCTCATCCATAACTTTTTCCCAATCTGCAATTCCAATTGCATCTTCAAAGCAAGAAGGTTCAACATCTTGTATTACCTTTGTCATGTATGTTGGATGAAATGGCTGGATGCACTCAAGAGTTGAGTTGGTGCTGCAAAACCTGCTTCACACCTGCCCTCCTTTGACTCCAGATATACTTAGTAGACTCCTTGAGCTTTCAAATGACACCAAAATATGCTATATGTACTTTGGAAAAGGTTTGAGTAATGACTTGATAAAAACAGACTACTTTGCAAATCACAAGACTTGAAAACTTTCTATTTTGGTCTTGATACCTGCTCAGTGTTATGCTCAGTGTGACCAGTGTAGTTACAATTAGCAAAATTCCTTCTAGGGATATTCAATTAGCTTAGTAAGCTTCCATTTGCAAGTGGAATGAAGTAAAATGATGGACCATACTCAGAGAAATCACTTTAGCAAAATAATGAGTACCCCCGATTTTTTAGGACACTTACAGTCACAGACCAGTGAGCACCCCGACTGAGATTTCTCTGTGATGGTAGATCCAATAGCTTTGAAACTTTGTAGATGTGTAGTAGACTTTGAACTGAATCCAATGCACTTTGAATCATCCAATTTGGTTCAGTAGATCTTGAGATATGCCCTGTTGAAGTTGACAGAGTTGGAGGTAGTCACTCAGAGAAAACAGAGACTATGAATATATGTATATTGATTGAATCTAATAATTGTACATTCCCATTGGCATGTAATGTGATGCTCAATGGTACTCAGAGGTGTAGGCTATAGTGTAGCTCATACACACTCAATGATTTGCTCAGAATTGCCTCGGGAAGTGAGAGTGTGTCCCGCGACTTTTTACATAGCCTTTTTATAGGAGTTTTGAATGAGTTTGAATTTGAATTCAAATTAAGGCTCCCTTGAATCTCTCCACTAGACTTAGGGAGATATTCCCTCAACTAAATCATCTACTTTTTCCACGACTCTAGTCTAGTAGGTGTGATTACATGATTGATAAAGTCATATAGACTTTTACATTGGATAAAAAGTGATAACCAATTAAGCATTGGTTCCTATGGTTCAAGGTTCATGTAAATACATCCTCCAAGGGTACAAGCTTTAGCTTTCCAAGGTTTCAATGTTCCAAGCCAATGTGTGTAGGCTTGTTTTGCACCAACAGCTCCCCCTCAAGCCAAACACTTTGGCTCAAGTCTTCATCTCTAGTCTTCAATTATTTCCTGCAATCCAATCATGGATTTAAATCTGCATAGCTTGCTTCCATCCAGAGCTTTAGTAAGCAAATCTGCACATTGTATATTAGTAGACACATATGATAATTGAATTTCTTTGCTAAGTAACTTCTCCCTCACATAGTGATAGTGAACCTCTATGTGTTTTGTCCTAGCATGATAAATTGGATTAGCTGCTAGGTGAAGAGAACTTGTGTTATCACCAAATATGATTGGTGGCCTTGTGTATAGGCCCAATTCTGAATATAATAGCTTCAACCATATAGCTTCTTGAGTGGCATTGGCTAGCCCTCTGTACTCTGCCTTAGTAGATGATAGAGCTACTGTGGGTTGTTTCCTGGATGACCAAGAAATTGGTTTATCACCTGCAAAGCATATGTATCCAGATGTACTCCTCCTGTCATCCTTGCAACCTGCCCAATCTGCATCTGAGTATACCTTAATATCAATGTCTGATGAATATGGAAAGTACAAACCATGATTTTGTGTTCCCTTTAGGTACTTTACTATCTTCTTGGCTGCCTCCAAATGTGGTACTCTTGGTTTATGCATAAATTGGCTAAGTACACTAACACCATATGATATATCAATCCTGGTTAAGGTAGCATAATTAAGACTACCTACCAAACTTTGGTAACCTGTAATATCCTTGAGTTCTTCTCCTTCATGTGCACTGAGTTTGTGGTTGACCTCCATAGGAATGTTTGAGACTTTAGCTTCCTGCAAATTAAACTTCTTGACCATGTCCTGAATGTACTTCTTTTGAGTAATAAAGATACCTGAATTTGTGTAGACTAATTCAAGTCCTAGGAAGTACTTCAATAATCCAAGATCATTGATCTTGAATTCCTTCATCATTTGTCCTTTGATGTGTCTTATTCCCTGAACATCATTTCCTGTAATAATGATGTCATCAACATAGACACACAAGTATATTACCTCTGAATTGTTCCTCTTTATAAACAATGAAGTATCTGCTTTACTCATCACAAATCCTTGATCTAGGAGATAGGTTGTCAACCTGTAATTCCATGTTCTAGGTGCCTGCTTCAATCCATACAGAGCCTTCTTCAATTTACAAACATGATTTACCTTATTAGGATCCTCATAGCCAGGTGGTTGTGACATGTAGACTTCCTCAGATATCCATCCATTCAAGAATGCATTCTTCACATCCAATTGGTACATGTTCCAATTCTTGGATGCAGCTACACTCACCATAATTCTGATAGTTGGCATCTTGGCCACAGGAGAAAATGTCTCCTCATAATCAATGCCTTGGGTTTGTGCAAAACCCTTGGCTACCAACCTAGCTTTATACCTGTTTATTGTATCATCTGAGTTCCTCTTGAGTTTGTAGATCCATCTGGATCCTATCACCTTCATGGAGTCCTTCTTGGGTATCAAGTCCCAAGTATCACTCTCCTTGAGAGCCTCCATTTCTTCATCCATTGCTTCCTTCCATTCTGGTTTAGTAATTGCTTCTTCAAATGTACCTAGTTCTTCATTCAAGATATCCTTTGCAAGATATACAGAGTGCTTGGTTACAAGTGAAGTATCATACCCATACCTAATAGGTTTCTTCTTTTCTCTTTGAGATCTTCTCATAGCTTGAGTTGAGGATTCTGGATTGTCTTCTAGTTGCTTCATCTTCATCTTCCCTTTGGATTTCCAAGCCTTGAACTCTTCAATGTTGATGGTGTCTTCATCATCTGAGCTTGTGTCCTCTTTCTGAGTTGGTTCTTGCCTGATAAGCTTTGGAAAGTCTTCTTCCATATCGTAAGGTAGGCTAACTTTCCTGCACTCATTTTCATACCATGAATCATTTTCATCAAAGATGACATCTCTGCTTACCTTGAAGCCTTTGTTTGAGGGGTTATAAAACCTGTATCCCTTCTGATTCAAATCATAACCAATGAAGATACACTTTTCAGCCTTAGGGTCTAGCTTTCCCCTTACCTGTGAGGGAATATGCACATATGCAACACACCCAAAGATTTTGCAATGATCCAGAGATGGTCTCTTACCATGCCAAGCCTCATAGGGTGTCATTCCATCAAGTGTCTTTTTTTTGGCAACCTGTTGATTAAGTATGTGGCAGTAGATACACCCTCTGCCCAAAGATAATTTGGTAGTTTTTTCTCATTAAGCATAGACCTAGCTGTCTCTACAATGAATCTATTCCTCCTTTCAGCTACCCCATTTTGTTCAGGTGAGTACCTTGTAGTAATCTCCCTCTTGATGCCTCTTTCCTGCAAGAAATCTTCAAAGTCATTGGAGAAGTATTCTCCACCACCATCTGACCTTAGCCTCTTCAAATGTCTACCTGTTTGATTTTCAACTAATGCAAGATACCTTTTGAAACAATTAAATACTATATCCTTATGTTTCATGAAGTATAAGACAGTCCACCTGCTATAGTCATCAATAAAGGACACATAGTACCTAGATCCAGATATGCATGGCTCCTTGCTAGGTCCCCAAACATCTGTATGCACCAATTCCAGATAATCTTCATGCATAAAACCTTTCTTTGTATATGGCAATCTGTGTGGCTTACCAAATTGACAAGCCCCACACTTGTATATCATGTGTTGCTTGGATACATTAGGTATCCCAAGCACACATTGATCCCTGCTCATTTGTTTTATGGTCCTTTCTCCAATGTGACCTAATCTCTTGTGCCAAATCTCCAATTCTGATAGGGTTTGGTCCTTATAGTTGTACAAAGCAATATTCTTAGTGTCTTCAAGTTCAAAGGTAAACAATCTACCTGATTTCTCTCCCTTGGCTATCCTTCTGAATCCATGTCTTGGATCCTCCACATATGCACCATGTTGAGTGAACCTGACCTGTAGACCTTTTTCAACAATCTGACCTACACTCATCAGATTCTTGGTGATTGTTGGAACATACAACACTCTGCTTAGTAAATTCTGATTACCATCACTTGTTTTGACATTGCCTACTTTAACAACTGAATGTTTAGTGTCATCACCTGTCTGCACTTGGTGCTTGCCTTTGGGTTCTTCCAAATCAGAGAGTAAGGCAACATTTCCAGCTACATGGTTAGAGCAACCTGAATCAATATAGAATAAGTGATCATCATTGATACCTGACTTGGATGTCATGTTCATAATCAACAAGGAATCATCTTGCTCCTCTGCATAATTGTTGTAGTCTTTCCTATTTCTGTATCCACCTTGATAATTGCCATTGTGATTGTAGCTATTGTTGTAATTATTGTTGTAGCCATGGTAGCCTTGAGATTGATTGAATCTGCCTCTTCCTTGAGAGTATCCTCCTCTTTGGTGACCTCTTCCTCTTTGGTTCTTGTAGTTTTTGTAGCATTCATATGTAGTATGGTTAGACAAGCCACAAATATTGCATGGAGATTGATTGTAGGGTCTCCCCCTACCTGACTTACCTCCTCTGCCCCTACCTCTAGATGATCTACCTCTCCCTGCATAGTTTGCTTGGGAGGTAGATTCTTGCTTTTACCCTTGTCTTTAGTCTTCTTATCAGTATATAGGGCAGAGGGATTGTTACCTTTTGATTGCTCTCCATTCTTTGTGATCTTTGCTTCATGTGTAAAGAGTTGTCCAATCAGAGTTGTTAGATCAGGTGCTTGGATGTCCATGTACAAGTCCATTGCAGTGGTAAAGCTCTCCCACTTGTCATCTGCCTTTAGTCCATTGATCACTTGTCTGACTATCTGCTCTTCCTCAATTTCTTCTCCAACACTTGCAAGTTTATCTGCAATGTCTTTGACTTTGGTGACAAAATCTGAGACACATTGTTTTGATTGCTTCCTAAGAGTTGTAAACTCAATCCATAGCTGATTCTTTCTGGCCCTTGTGCTTGATGAAAAATATGTTGACAAGGTTTCCCAAGTCTCTTGGGAAGTCTTACAATTCCTCACATGAGGTAGAAGGAAATCAGAAATAGAGTTTAGAAGATATGACCTTGCCAAAGCATCTTTTGCACACCATTGGTTGAGCCTCTCATGTTCATCCTTTGTAGGTAGGCCTCTGGTCTTGAATGAGGGCAACTCCTCATCTCCTGAGATGTATCCATACAAGCTTCTCCCTTGTAGATAGGTCTTCATTCTCAATGACCAAGCCTGGTAATTATTTCTGTCCAATTTGTCAATGAAGGAAGGGAAACCATCACCCATGATTACCTTATTTGCTCTGATACCACTGTTGGATGAAATGGCTGGATGCACTCAAGAGTTGAGTTGGTGCTGCAAAACCTGCTTCACACCTGCCCTCCTTTGACTCCAGATATACTTAGTAGACTCCTTGAGCTTTCAAATGACACCAAAATATGCTATATGTACTTTGGAAAAGGTTTGAGTAATGACTTGATAAAAACAGACTACTTTGCAAATCACAAGACTTGAAAACTTTCTATTTTGGTCTTGATACCTGCTCAGTGTTATGCTCAGTGTGACCAGTGTAGTTACAATTAGCAAAATTCCTTCTAGGGATATTCAATTAGCTTAGTAAGCTTCCATTTGCAAGTGGAATGAAGTAAAATGATGGACCATACTCAGAGAAATCACTTTAGCAAAATAATGAGTACCCCCGATTTTTTAGGACACTTACAGTCACAGACCAGTGAGCATCCCGACTGAGATTTCTCTGTGATGGTAGATCCAATAGCTTTGAAACTTTGTAGATGTGTAGTAGACTTTGAACTGAATCCAATGCACTTTGAATCATCCAATTTGGTTCAGTAGATCTTGAGATATGCCCTGTTGAAGTTGACAGAGTTGGAGGTAGTCACTCAAAGAAAACAGAGACTATGAATATATGTATATTGATTGAATCTAATAATTGTACATTCCCATTGGCATGTAATGTGATGCTCAATGGTACTCAGAGGTGTAGGCTATAGTGTAGCTCATACACACTCAATGATTTGCTCAGAATTGCCTCGGGAAGTGAGAGTGTGTCCCGCGACTTTTTACATAGCCTTTTTATAGGAGTTTTGAATGAGTTTGAATTTGAATTCAAATTAAGGCTCCCTTGAATCTCTCCACTAGACTTAGGGAGATATTCCCTCAACTAAATCATCTACTTTTTCCACGACTCTAGTCTAGTAGGTGTGATTACATGATTGATAAAGTCATATAGACTTTTACATTGGATAAAAAGTGATAACCAATTAAGCATTGGTTCCTATGGTTCAAGGTTCATGTAAATACATCCTCCAAGGGTACAAGCTTTAGCTTTCCAAGGTTTCAATGTTCCAAGCCAATGTGTGTAGGCTTGTTTTGCACCAACAATGTAGGCACAATGACGAGCCATATAACTATCATACGTCAATTGTTGCACTGAATTCCGCATCCTCCCAGATCTTCTTGGTCTTGGGTCACTTCTCCTTGTATCATCTGCATGTGCCCTTCTTACTCCTGGAGTCTTCATAGAGGGCAGTCCAAGTTCCTCATCAAGACTCTTTTCTGAACAGTTTGAATCTCCATCAACGTCTTCAAAACTTGCACATGTTTTATGACCTGCAGAAAGATTTTTTTTACCTTTCTTGGATGTATTTGATGAATTTGCTGGGCTGAAATTTCCACGCAATCTTCCACTCCATGGATTTGAGTTGGAACTATTGCTTGATGATGCATCAGGTCCACTCAAAACTTGAGATCCTGCACTTGATTTTTCAGCATTTTCTTTGTCATTTGGTTCAAGATTCAGCATGTGCATAGAAGCTTGACATTTCATCAAATACCACATCTCTGCTGACCTTTACCTGTCGTGTGAGTGGGTTATAACATTTATATCCCTTTTGCTCAAGGGAGTATCCAATGAAGACACACTTTTCTTCTTTTGGATTAAGCTTCATCCTCAATTCATCTGGGACATGTACATATGCAATACAACCAAAAACTTTCAGATGTTATAAGTTTGGCTTTTTACCTGTAAACTTCTCTTCAGGTGTAACTTGATGTACAACAGCAGTCGGAGTTATGTTCATGATGTATACAACAGTATGCACAACTTCTGGCCAATAACAATGAGGCATATTCTTCTCAACCATCAAGGCTCTTGCTATTCTGTAGTATGTCTATTTTTGCGTTCAACAATGCCATTCTGTTGTGGTGTGTACTGCATGAAAACTGATGCCGAATTCCATGATTTTTTAGAAAACTATTGAACTCATTTGACATGTATTCACTTCCTCCATCAGATATTAATGTCTCAATGTACTTACCTATCTGCTTTTCCACCATAGCTTTAAAATTCTTGAATTAAGGGAACACCTCGCTCTTCTCTTTCATGAAATATACCCATACTTTGCGTGTATGGTCATCAATGAAAGTAACATTAAACCTGCAACCACCCATAGATGTGGTCTTTGCTAGACCCCAAACATCTGTATGCACTAGTTCTAGTACATTCTCACTAACATGCTTGTCATGTGGAAATGATGCTCTTGACTATTTACCAAATTGACATGCTGCACATACCTTTTGGATTTATGCAACTTTAAAATTTGGTAGTCGATGGACAATCTCCTTTGACTGCATCAATTTCAACCTTTGCAAGTTTGCATGTCCAATTCGTTTGTGCCACATCTCTATATCTGCAGTAACTCCTGCACCTTTTGCAAACATGACTACATTCATTTTAGGAATCTTCACATTTAAGGTGAACATCCTACCCGCTTTGTTTCCTTTGGCAACCAATCGTCCATCCTAGTTGTACATATAATCCATCAGTATTGAACCTCACTTGTAATCCTTGGTCAACCATTTGTCCAACAAAAACCAGATTCTTTGTTATATTTGGAACATGCAGTACATCAGCAAGATGTTTCACCTTTCCATCCTCCATTGATAGTGCTATGTTTCTTGTATGCTCAATAGGATGTGATGCTTTATCACCTGTTTCAACATATCCAGGAACTGGCAATTTTTGCAAAGTACTAAACCATTCTGCATGACTTGTCATGTGATTTGAAGCATCTGAATCAACATACCAGACATTATCATTTGATTTTGAAACACCAGTGGACATCGTATTCATCATGTGATGTTGAACCATGAACAGCTTCGCAGAATCATCTGCACTTCTGGATGCATAATTATTCTGCTACCTTCTGTTATTTTGATTCTTCAACTTGCAATCACGTTCAAAGTGTCTAGGTTTACCACAATTCCAACATCCTTTACTGTCATTACCTGAATCATTTTTTTCTAAAATTTTTGCGGCCTCTTTGGCTTCCCCTGCCTTGAAAGTGTCCTCTTCCTCCTACATGATTTTGTTGTTAACTTTGGTCTTGGTTACTATTTCCTCTTCCACTTCCAAAACCTCTACCTCTGCCTCTTCCTCTACCAGAGTAGAATACCTGCTCAGAACTAGATTTTGCTTGGGAGTTTGAATCCTCACAAAGATTCTTTCTTCAATAATTAGCATAGATACCAGATCAGCAAAATTTGAATATTTTCCCTAGTCTGTATAGAAGTTATGAACTGCTTATATGAAGCTCCTAAACCACAAAGACACACTTCCACCTTATCATCATCATCTACATTCACACCAATAGATGCAAGTGACTCACATATGCACTTACCAACATGCTCTTCTTCTCCAATGTATGCATTTCGTTCTTGAGTTGCAATTTTCGTACCTTTGTATTGGTCTCATACAATGTGACCAAACTGTTCCAAGCCTCTTTTGGAGTCTTGGCGTCCTGTATGTGTCCAATCATGCTATCCTGTATGCTAACAGATAGCCAATATATTACCTTTCGTGCTCCTTGATTCCATTCCTCATATGCTCTTACCTGGTCTGCAGTCCGATTCCTTTCTGGTAACTACGGAGCATTTTCATTCTCTCCTTTGATGTACTTCCAATAGCCTTTTCCCATCATGAATTCGTCATTCTGAATCTCCAAGCATGGAAGTTGTTCTTGTCTAGCTTATCGCTCATAAGCTGACTCATTCCATCTGCATTTGCCATTTCTGCAGCAATTCACAACACTACAAAACACTACAAGCAACACTTCTACTTGAACATTGTCGCACTATGATGTGACAATTGGATCACTAAAAAACACAGTCTTCTTGTATCAATAGTACACGGAATCGCTTGAAATTCTGGATCTGGAATATATGAGTGTTGCCAAACACAACGCAAGTTACAATCTTAAAGTGACCTCCTTTTTCTGCAGGCCTCACCTTGCGGGCTCAAAACAGAGGTCTTCCTTCACGCCGATTTTTGTAGCAAACGGAGGTCGTTTGTGAATCCCGTTTTCTCCATGGCTTGCTGCGTACTCTTCACCATCGCCTTCTCCATGAGCTCTCTACAGCCATGCTGGCTCTAATACCATGTCACAAGGATGGAGATAAGGAAGAGAGCTCACACACACACTCTCACTCTCAAGGAGAAGCACACACACAGATTGAGGCAAGGAAGAATGATCTTCTTCTTCCTCTTCTATTACATAAAAAGGAATGTACAAGAATGAACTAAAAACAAGAATACAACAAGTGCAATATATAAAGATCAGTACATAAGGAAAAACCTAATGTCTGCGAATGAGTGAGCTGGCAAGGAACAAATGTGCCATCACTCTCGGTAGATAAATCTAATGAAGCTAAATGAAGTATCTCTGACATATACTGGCGTGACCACTCTACATGTCAGAGAAACAAAAAACTGGTACGTGTCATCCTGGATGATCACATGTTGAGCTTGATATCTCGACACACACACATACATATATATATATATATATATATATATATATATATATATATATATATATATATATATATATATATATATATATATATATATATATATATATATATATATATATTCATATTCATATTCTAGAGATGTAGATGTCTAGAGGAATAAGAAATTCCCTAGTCAGACTAAAACATACATGTTATTACCTATGCACCTAAGTGCATACATGAATGTATAAGAATAAATATGCATGCAAATGCATAATTTATAATGTTTGTACATGTATATATAGGTGTGAGAGAGAGAGAGAGATAGAAATGGAGAATGATGTACCTAAAACTCACCACTCAACCTACTTGTAACCCTCCCCTAGTCACCATTTGGAGTTCTCTCTAAGGTTCCTCGACTCATATGGCCATCACAGGTAAGTACCTTGTATGAAATCTCTGATTTTTGGCCTTGGCTATCTTGGAGCAAGGAACTTGTTGTTCCTCTAGGCATATACATCTCTGATATATATATATATATATATATATATATATATATATATATATATATATATATATATATATATATATATATATATATATATATATATATATATATATATATATATATATATATATATATATATATATATATGTATATGTATGTGTATGTGTGTGCGTGTGTGTATGGATGTTTGTATTTATGTATGTATGTATCTATGTATGTATGTATGCATGTGTGTATGTGTGCATTTATGTAGTATGTATGTGTTTACATATGCATATATCTGTTAGGAGGTAACATGGACATACCCAATGTCATATTCTCATGGAATACTTAACTTTGTAATTATCGGAGATATGGATGGATGTTCTTACTTCAAATGTAAATAGCCATTAGGTGAGTGGATTCAATACGTTTTCATACTCTATTTGGTGTATAGAAAGAGATGCATTCTCTATGATCGATAGCAACAAATGTGTCCAATCGAATAGTAACCAACCTGTGCAAAGAGATTGTCAGAGGTTCTCTGCATTGGTGGTGATATCCTGTTACCAGTGTTTGTTGGCCTAACTCTTTGTATTCTAGTCTAATGAATAAACTATTCTCTTTATCTTTGTTGCAATCTATACTCTCTGACATCGGTTAGGTCTCTGTTGATTCTGTTAGTTTAGTGATGGAAGTACCCAAGTATAGAAGACTGTTATGCAGAAAGTGTAGTTTTGTTTAGTGTATATTTTATTTGGAAGTACTAGCATGGACAAATAGAAAATAATCTAGTACTCAGAAAGTGTAAGTTTTTTTAGTGTATATGTTATTTGGAAGTACTAGCAAGGACAAATAGAAAGTAGTCTAGTACTGAAAAACATCTTTTATTCTACAATCCAGCTATTCCCAATCCTCAAACCCGTTTAGTTTGTATGTTAGTTTACGAAAGATAATGTGTGACTAACATTGGCAACCATGATGGGATTGGGTTGTCGATGAACCCATTGCTAGATTTCCAAAATTCGTAGGTAAAAAAAAACATATATTTCTCCTTGTTTATCGCGACTCTATTAGCACATGTCACACATACACCTTTTCACGATGATTCTTTCTGTGAGGATTTGCCTTTTGATCTCTAGATTTCAATTGCAATTTTCTCAAAAGCTAGCACGAATGAAAGCGTGAACACGTTTTAGAGACTCATCATTGAGGGATTTTCGGTTAGAGAAGGTACATTATTATTGAACATTATGAAATTAATGAAGTTTCTTGAAGATTCTATTCTTTGAAAGAGAGGAACTATGAATTCTTATGGTTTCGTGACTACCCCTCATGGGGATTGTGTTCAAAACCCTAGGTTGAAGGATGCAATGATTTAAGCTTGATATTTTCAAGTCTCTGCTATCAAGCTTAGAGGTCTTTGATGGAGTTAGACGTTTGCGGAAGCACGTGAATAGCACAAGGAAGATGAAGAAGCTTGGATCACAACACACAATGTTGAATGTATTACCACTAGAATGTACAAAGATAAGTAGCCCGTTAGGGCGATATGCATATATAAAAGCAGGGGGAAAAAACTCCTAAAGAGGGAAAAATGTACCCTGGCAGTCCTAAAGTGTTCACACACATCACTACCTAAATATATTAACAAATCCCCACTCGGAGTGATGCGGTGAACAAGGAGATGACACTCATGTATAAGGAAGTGCCAAGCTATGTGGAATCAATCCACAAAAGGAAGTAAGCCCAAAGCTTTGCAAAAAGCTTCAAACTTCTCTATTATCAGGTCCTTCAGCACACACACGCACAGAGGCAAAAAGAAGACAAAACAGGAATCAGAAACAGAGAAACAATCGACGTGATATTGGGTGCAATCTCCACCCATGTACTCTGATGGACGAGTCTCTCAGAGTACACATATTTATATGTTTATTTCTATTAAGTCCTGAAAATAGAAGTCACATGAGGGCCGTCGCTTTTAGAAGCATCTTTTAGGAAAAACTACTTTATTTACAAAAGGTGTCGCTTTCTAAAGTGAACCACTACTTTTACAACAAGATAAAGCTAAATATAACTATTCTAGAAGTCTTTGATTTAGTCTTCGAATTTATTTATTTATGCGCATCCACTTGTATCCATGCCCTCATGCTCCTTCACCTACTAGATCAAACACAACCACATTAAAACCTTTTGGACATTTAAACATTAAAAATCCATTTAACCTTCCATGATTCCATAAAACACAACATGCCTCCGAGTTGACAAGCAACTGACCTCACTTGATAAATATAAAAATAGACATGGATGATCACTCGCATGCCCCATCACTGAACAATATTAAGCATGAACCATGTAAAACACATGCATGGAATCAGAAACCTGAAAGTTTAATGTAATTGGGAATGATATGCAGAAATTAAATGATCATAGTGAGGTGTCTTATGTATTCATTGTGATTCCTCAAGTGAGTGATTTTTATATTTGACTAAATACCTATGATATTGCTTATCAGTTCGTGTAGTGGTAACGTCATAATCTATTACTTTCTCGGGAATCAATATTTCCGCATCCTCTTCAAGTAAAGGAGGATCATCTAAAATAGGCATGAGTGGTAAAGTACCTTGAAAAGATTTCAAAAAGCTTATATGGAAAGAATTATGTATACCCTAATGAGAAGGTATATCTAATCGAAAAGAAGTTTCATTTATTTTCTCAATAATACGAAAAGGTCCATAATACCATGGGGCAATTTTTACCTTAGGATGTAGAGAAATATTTTTTAAACGCCTTTTAATGATTCGTAACCAAACTAAATCATTTTCATTAAATTGTTTGGCTATGTGCTTCTTATTAATACTACACATGTAATGTTCTTGACTCTTCCTAATATGCTCATGCACTTCAGCAAGTGTAGAAATATGAGGTTGTGCAAAAGAATCAGCCATAGAAATGTCAGTTTGAGTGAGATTCATGGGAGTGGGAAGCTTTCTTCCATAAACAATTTCATATGGTGCAGAACCAGTAGTAGTGTGGGGGGTGTTATTATATGAAAACTGAAGTAAAGCGAGTTTTTCATCCCAATTACTTGGATTATCTAAAGAGTAAAAATGTAATAAATCCAAAATAGTACTATTTGTAGCCTCACTTTGCCCATTACTTTCAGGATGAAATGCATAATTAAAGTCTATTTTTCATCCTAGATGTTGAAATAATGCCACCCAAAAATGGTTACAAAAACAAACATCTCGATCTGAAAGAATAACTTTAGGAAAACCATGATGTAGAAAAATACATTTAATAAATAACTTAGCAGCTTGAGGTGCACTTAAAGTCTTTTTAGAAGGAATGAAGTATGCATGTTTACTAATTGTCCAAATCATATCATTTTGAGATGCAGTTGTAGGAAGACAAGTAATGAAATCCATAGAAATTTGTTCCCATGGTCCATCAGGTATAGGAAGAGCCATTATGATCCGAATGGTTTACCATGATGTTGTTTTACATGCTGACAAACAATGTAGTGAGAAACATACTATGCAACATCTTCTTCCATGTTAGACCAAAAGAAGAAATCTTTACATGCATAAATAGTACTTTGTATGCCCCTATGACCCATATATGGTAGTTCATGCATCTCTTTCATAACAAACTCGTTGAATACTTGTGTAATGCATAACTTGTGTTGGAAATACAAGAATCCATTATGAATTGTGTAATGATCCTCATGATGTGATGTGGAATTATTGAAAGCAATCCATGCTTGTGAAAAATATAGGTCAAATGCATAAGTGGAAATCATATCATGAAATGAATGAATCCGAATAGCAGAAATATTATTAGTTGAAACAATAGTTGTTTTTGGGGATGGGAGACGACTTAAGGCATCAGCTACAACATTAGCTTTTCTTGGGTGATATTGAATTAGAGGTTGGAAGTTTTGTAGAAATGAAGCCCATTTAATATGTCTATCGGAAATCAATGGTTGATGTAATAGATGCTTAATAGCTTGTTGGTCAGTTTTAATTAGAACTTCTGAACCCATAAGGTAATGTTTCTAAATTTTCAATGCATGCACAACAGCTAATAGTTCCTTATCATATGTACTATAATTGCGTTCAGAAGGTTTGAGTTTCCTACTTTCAAATGCAAGAGGATGATCGTTTTGCATTAAAAAAGCACCTATACCAAAACCACTAGCATCTGTAACTACATGAAATGGTTGTGCAAAATCAGGTAATTGCAGAATAGACGCATGGGAAAGTGCTTACTTAAGTTTATCAAAAGATTGTTGTTGGGCTACTCCCCATACAAATTTTAGATTTTTCTTCAATAATAAAGTAAGGGGAAGGGCTATATAAGATAATCCCTATACAAACTTTCGAAGCTAGCTAATCCTAAAAATGAACGGACATCATTCACTGATTGAGGTTTAGGCCATTCTTCAATTACATTAAACTTCTTGGGATCTACATGAATGCCTTGACAAGAGATGATATGTCTAACATACTCTATCTCGTTTTGGAAGAAACAACTCTTTTCAAAATTAGCATAAAGTTTGTTTTTACGTAACAAATTAAAGAATGTTGCTAATTGAGTTTCATGTTCACTGTCATTCCTACTATAAATAAGTATATCATCAAAGAAGACAAGAACGAAGTCTTGGTATTCAAGGAAAATAGTATTCATTATACAGTGGCGGGTGCATTGGTAAGTCCAAAAGGCATTACCATGAATTCAAAATGGTCGTGTTGGGTTCTAAAAGCAGTTTTATAAATGTCATGCGATGTCATTCTTATCTGATGATACCCAGATTTGAGATCAATTTTACTGAAGACACAAGCTTCAAGAATTTTTTCTAGCATGTCATCTATCCTAGGGATAGGATACCTATTCTTAATGGTAATTTTATTAAGTGCTCTATAATCAATGCACATTCTATCTGTCTTGTTCTTCTTTTCAACTAGAAGAACAGGGGCTCCAAAAGGAGAAGAGGTAGACCATATTAGTCCTTTAATGAGTAAATCTTTAACTTGTCTAGCTATTTCATTTTGGTTTAAAGGTCCATGCCTATAAGGTGCTTTATGAGGAGGAGAGCTACCAGGAATTAAATCAATCCTATGGTCAAGAGATCCCCTAGAAGGTGGTATTGCAGAAGGAAAATCAGCCATAAAACAATCCTTATACGAGTCCATAAATGACTTATGTGCACTTGGAAGTGGTGTATAATCAGTTATATTATTCACAAAGACAATACATGAGTTATAACCTTTCCTAAAAGCTCGTTTGACTTGTGTATGACTAATGAACGAGAAGGGTTTAAAATCATGCATCACAGACAATGAACCATCTTTATTTAAAAATTTGAAAGTATGTGTGTATCATAATCAATGCAGGGGTTGTAATTATGTCGAAACGGCATGCCAAGTATAACATCATATGACTGCAACGGAGCAATTAAAAATGAATGTTCATCTACATATGAGCCTATACAAATTTGAACATTATGCACCTCATTTGTAACATTATACCTATTCCCTATAAATGCAACCTTAACCTTATGCATAGAAGGATGAGTAGTAAAGTTAAGATTCTAGCTTATGAGAAATAAAATCATGTGAGCTACCATCATCGTGTAAAACATTTACTACTATGCCATTAATGGTGCCATGCATGCAGAGTAGAGAATGGTTAGAAATTCCATTACCCAGGGTACTTAGTTCTTGCTCTAGTACTTTTTCAGACTAGTTAGGTTCAATGTCAGCAGGAACAACCTCCATGTTGTGTACTTCAGCTTCAATGGGTTGCCTATTAGTAGGTCTCATCCTACAGGAATCTTTGGTATGACCAATCTTTCCACAATTCCAACACGTTATACGTGGTCGTTTTTGTTGAGCATTCATCGTCATATTTTGAAGAATGGTAGGTTTGTGAGGTTGGCCAAGGGTTGATTTGTTGGATGATACTAAATGGGATTGAGGAGGGCATTGGAAAGTAGGTGAAGCGAACGTAGTAAAAGGATGCTTAAACGGAAAATTGGCTTTGATGGGTGGTTGACGTTGACGGATTTGTTGTAAGCGAAGTGTTTTGGTGATAGATTGGAACTCCTTTTCAGCATTATGTGCAAAAGAGATAGATTCATACAAGGTTGTAGGTCGGAGGGTATGGAGCTTTGCTTGTATTCCCATCTCCAAGCCATCTTCATATTTTTGTTGCAAACTTGCTTCAGGAACCTGCTCAAGTGAACAAAGTAATAAAAGACATTCCCAAAAATATTTAGTATAAATGGATACATTATCTCCTTCTCTCCATCCAAAAGTTGTCCATGCATGACACGCATGTAGATAGAACTGGGAAGGAAGGAAAGACTCCTTAATTTTTGCCTGAAATGTTTCCCATGTGGTAGGATGGTTGGTACTATTCCGTAAAACATTCCACCATAGCTGAGCTCTTCCTACCAAATAATTGGTAGCAAACTTGACTTTCTCACTTTCTAAATATGACTCATCAGAGTAGACATTGTCAAATTGAGAGAGCCATGACATGACATTCCTCCATCAAATCTGGAGAATTGGAAGTTCTTAGCACCTATCTTGGAACTTGCACCTTCTTCTTGTGTAGTGATAGTCGCTTTCACCACTTTGATTAAGCTACGATAATCACTTTATACTTGCTGGAGCATAGCATCGCGTTCTTGTATAGATCTAATTGTTGCTTGAGTGAGACCCCAGGTAAAGGTGAATTGCCAAAATCCTCCATTGTTGTAGGGTCCATATCTAGAGTACAAAACCCCTCTTTCAAACTATGTTGGATCCTCAATCTAATAGATTAGTTAAAAAGCTCGTTCTGAGAGCTTTCCAATGATATATTATATGCTAAAATCCCAGTTACATATTGTAAATTATGCCCTAGTCTTTGATGCACTCCTCTAGAAAATTGACGCAGGCTTCCACATGTGTGAGATCATCTTGGAAATTGTAAAAGGAAGAGGGAGGTGAAAGTTGATGTAAATATGACAAAAGGGAGATAGAGTGATAACTCAAAGAGATGGAGTAGTAGTTAAAGTACTTCCCTTGTAAGTAGGAGGTTGTGGGTTCAAATCCTCCTATCTTAGGGAATCTAAAACTCTCTATTGCCACTCAAAATTAAAATTGCCTCGCGCATAGCCAACGGTCACCAAGGGAGCCTTGGGTGCCAATGTTGCCAATGTATTGCCTAAGTTATTACCTAAGTTCTTTGCCTTAGTCGACGCCTTAGTCGATGCCGTGGAGTACACGAAGGTGTAAATGTAGGTGTAAACGTAGGTTCTGGTTCTCGAACTAGAACAAAGACAGAGACAAAATGAGAAGCAGAAGCGGAAGAGGAAGCGGACGTGGACATGGATTCGAATTCGGATTCGAATCACAAACCAAGAATGCAAACAGGAATCAATCATGGAAATAAATACAAACAAACCCCTCCGGAGTGATACATGCCAGGCTCTGATACCACTGCTATCAGGTCCTTTAGTGCACGCACACACAGAGGCAAAAAGAAGAGAAAACACGAATCAAAAACACAAAAACAATCGACACGATATTGGGTGCAATCTCCCCCCGTGTAACTTGATGGACGAGTCTCTTAGAGTACATGTATTTATAAGTTTATTTCTATTATGTCCTAAGAGTAGAAGTTACATGAGGGCCGTCGCTTTTAGAAGCACCGTTTAGGAAAAACTACTTTATTTACAAAAGGCGTCGCTTTCTAAAGCAAACCACTACTTTTACAACAAGATAAACCTAAATATAACTATTCTAGAAGTCTTCGATTTAGTCTTTGAATTTATTTATTTACGCGCATCCACTTGTATCCACGCCCTCATGCTTCTTCACGTGCTAGATCAAACACAACCACATAAAAACCTTCTGGACATTTAAAACATTAAAAATCCATTTAACCTTCCATGATTCCATAAAATACAACATTCTCCCTAGGTAGAGCCTTCATAAAAAGGTCTACAATGTTCTCGTGCATGGACACATCTGCCAAGCTGATCTCCCTAGCAAGGAACCTTTCCCTGACATAATGATAATGCACCACAATGTGCTTAGTGCGAGCATGGAACATAGGCTTCCTTGCAATTGCCAATGCGCTCTAACTGTTAGTGAAGATGGTGGTGGCAGAAGACTGACCAACACTGTTGGCATACAAGTAGAAAGAAGAGCATACCAGCACAAAGGAGCAGTCATGCACAATCCGGTGACAAGGGCTAATCATTTTTTCCATGAACTATTTCCAACTCTAGTGATTTTTATCACTACACAAACATTGTAAATTCCGTTTTTGGTAGAATAGAATCCATTTTTTTCAAGCCGAGGAGTCCTCGAGCTTGAGGAGTATTAGAATTAGCTACATACTGATTTTCATAATTTTTAGACTCCGTTTGAGCCCTCAAATAGGCTCTACAACCTAATTTTTAACTAGGCCAGACACTAGGTCTGGACAAGGCCAAAGCTAGTCAAAAAACTATAAAAAGAGCTAGAGAGCTCATTTTTGGGGTTGGAATGTTAGTGATTTGAGCTTATGTAAGAGACTTTTTGACTAATGTAGAGAACTCCATTGTTCCTCTCCTTATTCTTGCCTTGTGTGCGCATGTGTGTGCATGTTTGTGTGCTTCTCACTCACGCACTTGTGCCTTCACTTGCTCATAGTCTTCATACTAGTCCTCACATCTCCACGGATTGACAATTATGAGGTGGATCTCCTCACGTTGGTACTCACCATTGTGCTAGAGTGACACCAAATTTGGCGCCGTTGCTGGGGAGAGAGCTTCGAGGACGAGCGTGTGATGGTAAGATGTAGAGTTGAGACATTGGATTCATAGGTAATATCCTTCCTTTTCCATATTTTTCTTCTTTTCTTTCTTGTCTTTGCATTACCATCATCACCGTCATCATCCTCACCATCTCCCACCTCCATCTCCATCTTCACAAAAATTTCAGTTTTTGGTCATATTCCACTCCCGACCTCATTCCCCTCATTTCATTTGTGAGAGAGAGCGAGAGAGAGCTTGCATGCTATCTGTTTTTGTGTGTTTTTTGAGCTTTTGCTGCAGGACCTAGCTGTACCACCATCTCCAGCAGCTTGTGCAGGTACGACAAAACTCTGTACAGGTCCCGGAACGATGACCTCTGTCTATCGTGATATTCAAAAAAACTTAGTATTTTTTGAATGCGTGCTTGGCACGATAACCTACACTATTAGAGCACTTCAAATCACTAGAAGTTTCAAAAAAATTTGCGTTTTTTCACTAAATCGCGACAAACGCCATCTATCGCGACAGACAGCAATCCACGACAGAGGTCGTCTATCGCGACAGACACCGTCTATCACGATAGACAGAGCCCACGACAGACGACAAACATGGTCTATCGTGATAGACAGAGACCCACGATAGACCCCATCTATCGTGACAGACACCGTCTATCGTGACAAACCAAAAGCACGACAGACGACAGACTCAGTCTATCGCGACAGACAACGTCTATCGCGACAGACCAAACCACGATAGACGATAGACCCCATCTATCATGACAGACACTGTCTATCGCGACAGACCAAAAGCACAATAGACGACAGACTTAGTCTATTGCGACAGACACCGTTTATCGTGATAGATACCATCTATCATGATAGACCAAACCAGGACGCATGATAGACCCCATCTATCACGACAGACACCGTCTATCATGATAGACAGAACTGTTGGGAAAGATGGATGGATGCTCCAAGAGACTGAGTAGGTACTGCTACACCTGCTTTGTACCAGTCCTCTTTTGCTTCAGACTTGATAAGTAGACCTTCTTAGATTTCCAATAACACCAAAAATTTACCTATGTACTTTGGAAGTGATGTGTGTAATAATTGAACCAAAACAGATAACTTTGAAGTTCACAAACTCAATAAAACCTTCTATTTATGTCTTGACACCTGCTGAATGTTTTGCTCAGTGTGACCAGCACAGTAGAAATTGATAAAATTCCTTCTAGGGGTATTTAATTAGCTTAGTAATCTACCATTTGCAAGTGGAATGATGTAAAAAGATAAACTATGCTAAGAGAAATCAATTTAGCAAGTTTAGCTATACACCCGACTTTTTAGGACTATGTTTCTTCACATATGTAGAGTCTTCAAGATATCTTTCAAGCCAAATGTGTAGGCTTGTGATTTACTCCAACAGCTCCCCCTCAAGCCAAACATTTTGGCTTAAGTCTTCATCTTCAATCTTCAAGTATATTCTGCAATCCAATCATTGCTTTGAACGTGCAAAGTTTTGTTCCATCCAAAGCTTTAGTCAACAAATCTGCACATTGCATGTTGGTTGATACATAGGTTAGTTGAATGTCTTGGCTTATCAATTTCTCCCTCACATAGTGGTAATGAACTTCTATATGTTTGGTCCTAGCATGATAGATAGGATTAGCTGCAAGGTGAAGAGAACTTGTATTATCTCCAAAGATTATTGGAGACCTAGTATACAAACCCAACTCTGTATACAAAAGCTTAATCCAAATTGCTTCTTGTGTGGCATTAGCTAGTCCTCTATATTCTGCCTCTATAGAAGACAAAGCAATAGTAGGTTGCTTCTTTGAAGACCATGAAATTGGTTTGTCACCTGCAAAAGAAATGTATCCAGAAGTGCTTCTCCTATCATCCTTGCATCCTGCCCAATCTGCATCTGAGTAGACTTTTATATCAATATCTAAAGTGTAAGGAAAATACAAACCATGGTTCTGTGTACCCTTGAGATACTTCAAGATTCTCTTGGCAACCTCTAAGTGAGGTATCCTTGGCTTGTGCATAAATTGACTTAGCACACTTACTCCATATGCAATATCAATTCTTGTAAGAGTAGCATAGTTCAAGCTACCCACCATACTTTGATAACCTGTAATGTCTTTGACTTCATCACCTTCATGGGCACTTAACTTTAGGTTTACCTCCATTGGAGTGCTTGCTACTTTAGCATCCTGCAAGTGAAACTTCTTCAACATATCCTGTATGTATTTTTTCTGAGTAATGTATATCCCTGAACTAGTGTAGACTAATTCAAGCCCCAAAAAATACTTCAATAAACCAAGATCATTGATCTTGAACTCCTTCATCATCTGGCTTTTGATATACCTGGTTCCATTGACATCATTACTTGTAATGATGATGTCATCAACATAAACACAGAGATATATTACTGCTGAATTACTTCTCTTAATGAACAGAGAAGTATCTGCCTTGCTCATGACAAAACCTTGGTCTTGGAGGTATGTAGTTAACCTGTAATTCCATGCCCTAGGTGCCTGCTTCAATCCATATAAAGCCTTTTTTAACTTGCAAACATATGTTACCTTCTTAGGGTCTTCATAGCCAGGAGGTTGTGACATATATACTTCCTCTGAAATCCATCCATTCAAGAAGGCATTCTTGACATCCAATTGGTACATGTTCCAATTCTTTGATGCAGCCACACTTACCAACACTCTGATTGTTGGCATCTTGGCCACAGGAGAAAATGTCTCTTCATAGTCAATGCCTTGGGTTTGTGCAAAACCCTTAGCTACCAATCTGGCTTTGTACCTATTAATTGTTCCATCAGAATTTCTTTTCAACTTCTAGATCCATCTGGATCCTATTACCTTCATAGAATCCTTCTTGGGTACTAACTCCCATGTGTCACTCTCCTTGAGTGCTTCAATCTCCTCATCCATAGCTTCTTTCCATTTTGATTTGGTTATTGCTTCTTCATATGATCCTGGTTCTTCATTTGACAAATCTTTGGCAAGATAAACTGAATGTTTAGTAACAAGAGATGTATCATACCCGTATCTGATAGGTTTTTTGCTTTCTCTTTGAGATCTTCTGATTGATTGAGTTGAAGATTCAGGTATGTCTTCAAGCTTCTTCATCTTCATTTTGCCCTTGGACTTCCATGCCTTGAATTCTTCAAGGTTGATAGTGTCTTCATCATCTGAACTTGAGTCTTCATTCTGAGTAGGTTCCTCCTTTGCAAGTTTTGGAAATTCCTCTTCCAAATCATAGGGTAGTTTAACCTTCCTGCATTCATTCTCATACCAAGAATCATTTTCATCAAAGATCACATCTTTGCTTACCATAAATCCCTTATTGGTAGGATTATAAAACCTGTAACCTTTTTGATTTAAATCATACCCAATAAAAATGCATTTTTCAGCCTTTGGGTCTAGCTTACCTCTTATCTGAGAAGGAATGTGCACATATGCTACACATCCAAATATTTTGCAGTGATCTAATGATGGTCTCTTACCATGTCATGCTTCATAGGGTGTCATACCATCAAGTGACTTAGATGGTAACCTGTTTATGAGGTAAGTGGCAGTAGAAACACTCTCTGCCCATAGATAGTTAGGTAACTTCTTCTCATTAAGCATAGATCTAGCTGTCTCAACAATTAACCTATTTCTTCTTTCAGCTACCCCATTCTATTCAGGAGAATACCTTGTGGTTATTTCTCTTTTGATGCCTCTTTCCTGCAAGAAGTTTTCAAACTCATTGGAGAAGTACTCACCTCCTCCATCTGACCTTAGCCTCTTCAAATTTCTTCCTATCTGATTTTCAACTAATGCAAGATATTTTTTAAAGCAATTGAATACCTCATCCTTGTGCTTCATGAAGTACAATACAGTCCATCTACTATAATCATCAATAAAAGACACATAGTACCTTGAACCTGAGACTGAGGGATCTTTGCTAGGTCCCCAAACATCTGTGTGTACAAACTCTAGGTAGTCTTCATGCATATATCCTTTCCTTGAGAAGGGTAACCTGTGAGACTTCCCAAATTGACAAGCACCACACTTGTAGATCATATGTTGCTTGGATACATTAGGTATGCCAAGCACACACATTGGTCCCTGCATATTTGCTTCAAGGTTCTTTCTCCTATATGCCCTAATCTTTTGTGCCGAATCTCAAGCTCTAAAAGTGTTTGATCCTTATAACTGTATAGTGCAATATTCTTTGTGTCTTCTAACTCAAAAGTGAAAAGTCTACCTGATTTTTCTCCTTTTGCTATCCTCTTGAATCCATGTCTTGGATCCTCCACAAATGCTCCATATTGATTGAATCTAACCTGCAAACCTTTCTCCACAATCTGTCCAACACTCATCAAATTTTTGGTAATGGTTGGTACATAGAGTGCCGTGCTCAACAAATTCTGATTACCATCACAAGTCTTAACATTTCCAAATTTAACTACTAAATGCTTTGTATCATCACCTGTTTGGACTTGATGTTTACCTTTTGGTTCCTCAAGATCATAGAGTAGTGCCACATTACCAGCCACATGATTTGAGCACCCTGAGTAAATGTAGAATAGGTGGTCATCATTTGTTCCTGACTTTGAAGTCATGTTCATGATTAGAAGAGAGTCATCCTGCTCTTCTGTATAGTTGTTGTAGTCCTTTCTGGATTTGAATCCTCCTTGATAGTTGCCATTGTAATTGTTCTTGTAATTGTTGTTGTGGCCTTGGTGATGGTTGAACCTTCCTCTTGACTGTGAGTATCCACCTCTTTGGTAGCCTCTTCCTCTCTGATTTTTGTAATTCTTGAAGCACTCATCTGTAGTATGATTTGATAAACCACAAATGTTACATGGTGATGAGTTATAGGGTCTCCCCCTACCTTGCTTACCTCCTCTACCCCTTCCTCTTGATCTACCTCTCCCTGCATAGTTGGCTTGGGAGGTAGAGCCGTCATCTTCCATCTTCTTGCTCTTGCCTTTATCTTTAGACTTCTTATCACTGTATAGGGCAGAAGAGTTATTACCTTTGGATGTATCTCCATTCTTGGTGAGCTTTGCTTCATGTGTAAATAGTTGACCCATGAGAGTTGTAAGATCTGGAGTGTGCATGTCCATGTAGAGATCCATTGCAGTGGTGAAGCTTTCCCATTTGTCATCAGCCTTGATTCCATTGATCACTTGCCTTACAATTTTTTCTTCTTCAATCTCTTCTCCTATGCTTGCTAACTGATCTGCAACATCTTTGATCTTGGTCACAAATTCTGAAACAGCTTGCTTAGGTTGCTTCCTTAGTGTTGTGAATTCAATCCACTAATTTTTCCTAGCCCTTGTATTGGAGGAAAAATATGATGACAAGGTTTCCCAAGTTTCTTGGGATGTCTTACAATTTCTGATATGTAGCAAAAGAAAGTCAGAGATAGAGTTGAGTAAATAAGACCTTGCCAATGCATCCTTAGCACACCATGTGTTGAGCTTTTCTTGTTCTTCCTTGGTTGGCAATCCTCTTGCTTTGAATGAGGGCAATTCCTCATCTCCTGAGATGTATCCATAGAGACTCCTTCCTTGTAAGTAGGTCTTCATCCTTAGAGACCAAGCTTAATAGTTGTTCCTGTCCAATTTATCAATAAATGAAGGAAAACCATCTCCCATTTTACCTCTATTGCTCTGATACCACTGTTGGGAAAGATGGATGGATGCTCCAAGAGACTGAGTAGGTACTACTACACCTGCTTTGTATCAGCCCTCTTTTGCTTTAGACTTGATAAGAAGACCTTCTTAGCTTTCCAATAACACCAAAAATTGGCCTATGTACTTTGGAAGTGATGTGTGTAATGATTGAACCAAAATAGATAACTTTGAAGTTCACAAACTCAATAAAACCTTCTATTTATGTCTTGACACCTACTGAATGTTTTGCTCAGTGTGACCAGCACAGTAGAAATTGATAAAATTCATTCTAGGGGTATTTAATTAGCTTAGTAAGCTACCATTTTCAAGTGGAATGATATAAAAAGATAAACTATGCTAAGAGAAATCAATTTAGCAAGTTTAGTTATACCCCCGACTTTTTAGGACTGTAGCAAAAAATGACCAGAGTTCACCTCGACGCAGATTTCTCTGAAATGGCTGAATAGAATCACTTAAAACTTTGATAAAATTTAGATGACTTTGAGATGAATCTAACAAGCTTTGAATCACTGAATTTGGTGAAGAATTGACCGAGATATGCCCTTGCCAAGTTGATAGACTTTTGAGTAAATAAACAGATAACTCAGAGATGAATGATGTAAATGTATCTATTAATGAACACTTGTATACAATCCCATTGGCATGAACAACTTTTCCTAATGGTGTAGAGAGGTATAGGCGATAGTATAGTCCTCACACACTCTCAAAATCAGAAATGAGAAGCTCGAGAGTGATCTCTCTACCCGCGACTTTTCATGTTCACTTTTATATGTAACGAGTAAAGATTTGAATTCAAATTCAAATTTTGGCTCCCTATGATCAAGCTCCTACATATTAGGATATATTCCTTCAACCAAATGAGCTACTTTTCCATGACTCATTTTGGTAGGTGATTACAAAGATTCTAAGTCAATTTGACTTTTACAATGAGATAAAGTGGTAATTAATCACTAGCAATGGTTCTTATGTTTCTTCACATATGTAGAGTCTTCAAGATATCTTTCAAGCCAAATGTGTAGGCTTGTGATTTACTCCGACAAACGACAGACTCAGTCTATTGCGACAGACACCCGTCTATCGCGACATACCCCCCCACGATAGAGACCGTCTATCGCGACAGACACCCGTCTATCATGACAGACATCCCCACGTGAGAGCTAGTGTCTATCGCGATAGACACCGTCTATCACGATAGACAGGCATTTTTGGCACAAAATAAGGGGGTAAATTAAGGCTAAATTTTGGGCATATTTGCATACTTAATTACTCATACACTTACAAAGGCCTTAGAAAAATGCACTAAACTCGTGAAAGGTCCCGATTGTCTGTTTTAACCCCTTGAACCTTGAACTGAGGGGGAACAAGGGTCTCTAAAAGTGTCTGTATCAAATTGTCTATCAATTAAAGGTAAAAACTTGAGCTAAACTTGGAATTTTCACAGGGTCAATTTGGAGAAATCAAAGCAAGTGCCAGTGTGAGCAAGCTTGGGAACGCGCTTCCTGGGCAGAAAAGCATAGCAAGGAGAAGTGACTTGAGGTTGGAACATCTCTCAACCCCCTCAGTCCATTCTTAGCATAGGCTAAGTGTGAATAGTTGTCCTGATTGACTAGGGTTATGATAGGAATATTCAAGTTCTAAGAGCCTCTAACTTCTCAAGTCCAAGAATACGTTAAATTGCAGTCAAGGGACAACTCAAAGGAAAAGAACTTAAACTGAGTGGACGAAGAACATCAAGTACGACACATTCAAGTACTCCTGATGATGCTAAATTAAAGACAAGAACACCCATACAAATGAACTCAAAAGGAACAAGTGATTGGTATCAAAGAATCAGCAATGTGGTTGTACAAGGATCATTGGGTTAATTGGAAGGGCATATGAACCATAGATCGGGGAGACACCTAGGGAGAGACCGTCGAAGTATTAGATCATCTGAGGCTAGTGTCAACCATACAACGAGATCTTGGGCTCAGGAGTTGAGTGATTACCCCTACGCTCTAGAGTCAGAAACTAGTGACTCTGAGATGTCTTATAACGTGGAAAGACCTATAGGTAGCTCAAGAGTGACATACCTAGAAAAACCCGAGGGTCCCTATAGGACTCAATTGGAGTATATCAGGACCAATCGCTTAGGTGCACACATCTATGAGGATGGTCTACGAAGATCTGTTGTCCTAATTAAAAACTCGGATCAGCCCATTGGACTAGAATACCCTGTAGTCAAGTTCGAAAATGGTTCCTACATAGACAAAGAAGGAACAATATATGTGGTCAGTAGCCAACCAGAAAGAACAGATGAATTTGGCAACATAATCTTAGAGGCCAAAATAGGTGACATAGAGCAAGAGAACTTAGGAAAGGAGCCAAAAACCCCTCGAGGCAAGTCGGTTCTGACAAGAATAATCACCCCAGAGTTGGTTTCCCAAGACAATAGGAGCATAGATTTGCTAGTGAATCGAGAGACAGATGAGGCTTTTTGGAGGTATAAGCCTGAGAAGTCTAATGAAGTAGGAGCACGTTCCTTGTAGGAATTGCCCCATTTCAAAGGCTCATGGGAAACTAAGTCTACTTGCATGAGAGCGCCCACAATTATGATAAGAAATGAAGACTCTATCATACCTAGGAATACGGAGGTTGTAAAGAACACTAAAGTGTAGTGCAATCTCACTTTAGAAGAGCTACTCAAGGTTAAGCCTAAATTGTGGAAACATGTAGGCAAGCAAGTGCCAGACATATCAAAACCTTGTTCCTCGGTAGGATCTCATAGAATAGTGCCAAAACTACCCTTGGACAAGATAGGAGACATGAGCGAATGAGAAGAAGGAAACACATATCTCCCTATCACTCATCAGGGTTACACCACCAAGGCAATATTGGACTCAGGTGCAGGAGTTGCAATTGCTACCACTTCCCTATGGAAGCGATGGGGCAAGCCAGCACTTAGGCCAATGAGAATGAAGTTACAAATAGCTGATGGTCACATTGAGAGACCCTTAGGACTGCAAGAAGGAATAACTCTCACCACTTGGGGTGTAGAGTTTGAACATACTTTTGCTATATGTGACTTTAGAAAGAATCAGGCGTACGAGATGATTATGGGAAGACCCTTCTTGAGGAAATTGCAAGTAGTGCAGGATTGTGGGACAAATTCTTTGTATCTGCAACACTTGGGTGTCACAACCAAAGTGAATCTCAAAGATTTCTCTCATAGAGACGTGCCCCCCATTCAATGGGATCCCATCCATAGAGCCACAGATGATATAGAGTCAGTGCATTCCATAGGATCAGGATCCTCATGGATGCATGAAGACACCCACTTATGGATGTGTAAAGTGGTAGAAGAGGAAGAGAAAAGGGAGAAGGTAAGAGAGGTAGGTGCGAAGGAAACTCATAGATCAATTCAAGACCCATCCTATGCACCCGTAGTATTTCCTAATGAAGAATTCAAACCTCATGGATGGGTAGAGATTTTAGCGATCATGGATGTAGCCATCAATGAAGAACAATGGACACCCCACTGTGATGAGGATGGCTATGATATTTCACTCTTAACAATAGAGCCGATCATGTCTGATCCAATTGTTGAAGAATGTGAACCTAGCACTGATGCATTCGAGGATGCAAGTGACTCTGATCTAGAGTCAATCATTATGGACCCACCTTTTGCATGAGATGAGGAATATTTCTATGAAGTAGGAGCTCACGAAAAAATTATGAATGAGGTGAGATTCACCACACAAGTGACCATTAAGAACGAAGGCAAGAAGAGGAAGAAGAGAGAAGTCACACCAGAAGAGGAAGAATCTTTGTTTGAGGTCCGTGAAAACTTCATAAAGTATGAGATAGACGATAGGAGAGTCATGATAAGAATGCCTAAACGTGAGGCGCAATCCGGAGAAGCCTATGATAAAAAGGAAACCACCAAGAAAATTGTTGTAGCCATAGAAGAAGGAGAAGAAAGATGCACGTACATAGGACATGACTTGATGGAAGAAGAAGAGCAAGAGTTGGTAGCTTTGCTAAGAGAATACAGAGATGTATTCGCTTGGAGATACAAGGACTTGAAAGGTGTAGATCCTGACATATGCTCACATAGGATCCCCATGACCTAAGAGGCTAGACCCTCTAAACAAAAGCCAAACACATACAATGACAACTATGCTGCCAAGATCAAAGAAGAGATAGATCGCTTGGTGGAAGCTGGATTTATCTATGAAATCGAGCACACTGAGTGGGTATCCCTCATTGTAGTGGTGCCCAAAAAGATTGGAAAATTACGTATTTGCATTAACTTGAAGAAGGTTAACGTAGCCACTATCAAAGATAGTTATCTGCTTCCTATCACTGAGCATCTATTAGAGAGGTTAGCATGCAAGGAAGTGTACAACTTCTGAGATGGGTTCTCTAGTTACAATCAAGTAGCCATTGCACCAGAAGATCAGCATAAGATGGCTTTTGCCACAGAGTGGGGCATATTTGCTTTTCGGGTAATGCAATTTGGGCTTACCAATGCTCCTGCAACCTTCCAAAGATTTATGTGCCATGTATTTAAAGAATTCTTGAGGATCTATGTTGATGATCTTTGTGCTCATTCCAACATTAGACACACCCATATACCTGAACTCAGACAAATCTTCCATAAATGTAGAGAATATCAAGTCTGCTTGAACCTAGAAAAGTGTGTTTTCATGGTCAGGCAAGGCAAGATTTTAGGACACATAGTGTCAAAGAACGGCATATCCAACAATAAAGAATGCTCGGCTTGGGTTAACTATCCATATTTTGCTCCACCTCGAGGGACCCCAATCGTAGCCTACATGATATCAACAATTCGGCACTGGTCTACACGTCTAAATAATGTACCCGACATAGCAGCGAAAATGTGTATGAAGATATTCGAGCTCATGACCATTGTCTTCAAAACCTTTCGGAATGTACAAGCTCCATACATCTCTGCCCCTGGATTCTCTCAAGGTAACAAGGATTTAGTCTACGACATGAGCCAGACTCCCTCGGTCACTATAATCTTTGCCTGGCATGCACGAATAAAGTACTTACCCGCATGCTTCAAGCAGACATTTGAGGAAATGTTCTCTACGGGATTCTGGGAATATCATTCCGAAATCTTCATTCCCAGACCCACACATTTGCTACATCTATTCGCAGTAGAACAAGCGATTCATGCAGATCAGTTACGTCTGCCACATCCGGACATTCCAGGACCAATTGATTGGGATCGTATGATGATAGACTTGGCCAGAGGACTACGCCTACAAGAACATCAGCTTGCCACTCAGGTTGTGGAATATTACATCCAACACTCCCAGCAACAAGGGTCTGTCAGGGACGACAGACGCGAGAGAGGGGGGGGGGTGTTGAGAGCAGTATGGGCACCCAAGGACTGACTAGACAAGTAAGCCAGCGGAGAGAGTCAGAGCGAGGTGAAGGAGTAAGTAGACAAAGCAGTCGACGCAAATCTAGCAAATAGGCCCTTCAAATTTTTCCAAATCAACATCTTTATAACAGTGATTCTTATCACTAACAATCATTTTAAATACCATTTCATATTTTTGTAGCTCCATTTTGTGCAAGCCAAGGAGTCCTTGAGCTTGAGGAGCCTTAGAAGTACTTACATATCAATTTTCGTATTTTTTAGACTCCGTTTAAGCCCTCAAATTGGCCCTGGGACCTAATTTTTAACTAGGCCGGACACTAGGTCTGGACAGGGCCAAAACCTAGTCAAAAACTATAAAAAGAGCTAGAGAGCTCATTTTTTGAGGTTAGATTGTAATTGAAACGAACTTGTAAGAGCTTTTTGAAAGTAATCTAAGAACTCCATTGCTTCTCACTCTTTGTCTTGCCGTGTGTGCGCGTGTGTGTGTATGTGTGTGCATGTTTGTGTGCTTCTCACTCACGCACTTGTGCCTCCACTTGCTCGAGGTCTTCATACCATCCTCACGTCTTCCCGGATTGACATTAAAGGAGGTGCTACTCATCACTGAGCTACAATCGAATAGTAAACACTCAAGATAGGGAGATAGTAAAAGCACAGAAGTACCATATCATGGCTGGGAGTATGTACAAGTACACGGATCAAGGAATATTATCTTGTTGTGTGGAGGAGGATGAGTACATGAAGTGGTTGCAATTAGCACATGTGGGTGCATTAGAGCAACACTACTCGAGGCAAAGAACTTTACAGACACTAAAGAGACTCGGAGTGCACTGGCCAACTATGGAAGCAGATGTCCATAAGATGTGCAAGGAGTGCCCAACTTGTCACACTAAACCGCTAGTGGAACATGCCACTCTTTATCAGGTGACTTTAGTGCCAAATTGGAGCGAACCATTAGTAGCCTTTTTGAGGACGAGAACATTCCCTCAAGAGATGACAGTGGCCAGACAAAGGAGCTTAGAACAAGAAGCTCTAGACTATACTCTCATTGGAGATAATCTATACAGACGAGGTAAAGATGGGTATCTTAGATTATGTGTCCACGAGAGTGAATATCTCAAGATCTTGGAAACTGCTCACCAAGGTGTAGTAGGAGGACACTTCAGACCAGATCGGGTGATCAAGGCAATATTATTTGCAGGTCTTTGGTGGCCAACCCTTCACATGGATGCACATACCTACGTGAAGAGGTGTGATGTTTGTCACTGAACTCAGTATCCTATACGCAAAGATGAAATGCCATTGAAACCTATGATGGGTGGACGTGCATTCTTTAAATGGGGAATAGACTTTGTTGGTCCTAATCATCCCCAAGCCAAGGGTTCACATGTTGAATACATCATTGTGGCCATAGACTATCTAACCAAGTGGGTAGAAGTAAAAGCCACAATGAAGAACGATGCTCAAACAACAACAAAGTTCTTATTTGAGAATGTGTTCACTAGATACGGATTGCCAATAGAGTTAGTGAGTGATAGAGGCACACACTTCTTGAATGAAGTCATTGAGAACCTTCTCCTAGAACTCTTGGTAGTACATAAGAAGTCGGTTCCCTATCATCCACAAGCTAATGGACATGCTGAGAGCACAAATAAGATTCTATGCAATGTATTGACAAAATTGGTGAATAATAAACGCTCTGATTGGGACAAACAGCTACACCATGTTGTTTGGGCATACAGAGTTGCCTATAAAACAATACTCCAAGCCACACCCTTTGAGATGGTGTTCAGCCAAAATGCAGTGCTACTATTGGACTTTTTGATACCTACATTGAAAGTAGCACAAGAACATGACTAGACAGGCCATGAGCTCTCCTCTAGGATCTTGGATCTTGAAGGATTGGGTGAAACACGATTGAGACCTGCAGCACGAATTTATGCAGCCAAGAAGAGACAAAAAGCATATTTTGATGCACATGTGAAGGATAAGGGCTTGAAAGCAAGAGACCTAGTCCTAGTCTACACCTTGAAGCAACATGCATGGAAGTTAGAGAAGAGAGGCTATGGACCAATGATTATCAATAGGATCTCCATAAGTGGAGCAGTTGAACTAGCCACTCTAGAAGGCAACATCCTATTGAGTTACATCCGTGGATGCAGAATCAAGCTATATCAGGAACCGCTCACAGAGGAGATGTTAAATTGACTCGATACTGCAAAGAAACGTAAAGAAGAGGAAAAGAAAATTAGAGAAGAAGCACAGACAGAAGCTTTAGAACGCATCCGACAAATGACAGTGAGAAGACATGGTAGAGGTCAGCCTATGCCTGACTCTCAAGAATCTCTAGGTTATCACATGGCCATGTGCAAGGCTTCAGGTGAACATTCCCATAGGATAGTCAATCGGTGAACTTTTGTGACCCTAGAAGTAGGACAAGGAGAGAGTGCAAGGACCGTGAAAGCTTTAATTGACTCAGGAGCAGCCACTAGTGCAGTTCGACTTTCTTACTGCCAAGAAGTGCAATTGAAGGTCAATCCTATTGAGGCATATCTCATAGGATTGGGAGGTGTGGAGACCCCTTGCATGGGAGAGGTGGAGCTTTCCCTCTACATTCAAGAGGTTCTAATGGCAGTCAAAGTGTTAGTATGTGAAGATGAGGATCTTTCCGAACCTCTTGTCTTGGGCCAAGACTGGATCTATGATCATGCTGTCAACCTCAACCTAAGAAGTGGACTTCTTTAGGCTTGGGTAGGCCAAAACCCCATCACGATTGAATTAGAAAATCAAGCACACAGGCCACTAGAAAAGGCACAAAATCTTGGTCCCTCTAGGAACCCACATGAAGATAATGATGCTATTCTTGTCCAAAGTTCTATGGTGTAGAAGATTGTCACTCTTGACGAAGGTACATGAGTCAATGAGGAGTTCCCTTCTTTTTCAAAGAGGATTCGAGGAAAGTAAGCTGGGCAACACATGACACAGAGGAGGCCGATTGATCAAGAAGCATGAGCACCAACCGGTGCAATATAAAGTACCTCTTGGCATGAAGCAGATCTGGGTACGCAAGGGTGGAAAACTCACAGCTCTAGAGATAGGTTCTCAAAGATGCACCAAACGAGCTACACGGTCAAGGATTACACTGAAGGAGTACCCTAGGCAACACTCTAGACATACCATTTCTATTTGGGTCTCAAAGCGATCAATGAAGCCTATCCCAAATGCTAGACAGATATGGGTGCCCAAGACCTGCTTGTGAGCTCAAATAGCTTCACCTCCATTCACAAGATTGAATCAACACTCACAAGCACCCTTGGCACAAATCCCAGGGCAAACATCTACACTCCACACCACTACATCTTCGGTCACACCTAGGAATGTCGGGAAATGGGTACCCAAAAGGTCCCAAACCCAACACAATCCAGTCCACAAACCTTCACATGTCATCACCACTAAAAGCTATGGTTCCACAATCAAAGTTTGGAGGCTTAAACCCCGTATCAAACCTCCTGGCCCACCTTTGTAAATCAATCCACACTGTTGTAGGTGCATTTTGAGTACATTGCACATCCAAAAGCATGCATCTAGGATGAACACTAACCTACTAACCAACACTCACACACATCACAAACACTTCACCCACTAACCGCTAACCAATTGGAATGTCATGTTAGTATTGTTGAGGGAACACCATAACATCATGTTTCCTATACAATGCTAATGTGCCTCTCTTCTTCTAGCAGATAAACATCAATAGCTACACGTAGTCTCATGGCAGAAGCAGCAGGCTCAAGCTCACAGGCAGGAGTAAGTACTGCAGGGATTGATGTGGATAGCCTACCTATTGATGTGCCACCAACTGAACGAGCTGTAGAGCTGCAACACCTCTAGCAAATACCTGTACCGGATCCTCCCACAGGAATCATAGAGAGAGTCCATGCAAATTCTCATTGGTTCAATGACATGCCAGGGCCCTTAGGAGAGGACAATTATATGTGGGAGTCCAAGTGTGAGTATGACAAGTCATGGGTTAGATTCCAGTTCTTTTCCAAGGAGTTTGAGACTCTCCAGAACACACAAGATCTACAGACCATATGGCAGCGTGCAGGGTTGGCCGAGTACTTTGCAGTACCCTTACCCAAACTAGATCTCCTACGATGTTGCTACTTGGTCTCAACATTACAAGCGAATGAAGAAAAAGATAAACCAAGAATATTTGTCCTTCCTTCTTTATTATTATTCCCACTAACATGAAGAACCAGAAGCTACAAAAGTTGAAAGATATGGAAGCACTCAGACCGAATGTGTCCATTCCTCTTCGTATGTGCATGCAACATTTTGCGTTTCCCGGTCAAGATTGATTTACTCAACCCCACAAACAGATCTGGTTTTCTCTTTACTTGGCAAGACAGATGCATTACCGATTAAGCTTGTTGTCAAGATCTTGCTCACGCTCAAACAGAAGTTACGAACGCAGAAAAACACACACAAGAATAAGCGCAACTGGAGACGAGAAAGTACGCAGATTGGGTGCAATCTCCCCCCATGCACTCTGTTTCGACAGTCCACAAAGTGCATGTATTTATAGGAATTTTGATTACGTCCAAAAGAGTGGTTACAAGAGGGCAGCTTTGAAAAGCAAGCGTGAAACTAAAAGTTGATAACTTTTACAGAAAGCCATTGCTTTCAATAACAAAAACTACGGTCTATAATGACCCTTATGCTAACCATTACTTTTCTAACAATAGAACCTTCTACACAGGTTTATTTACAAGCTAAATAATAATTATTCGGATTATTGATATCCGCCCTTTCACGCCTTGCACGCTCCTCACGAACCTTCAGCTGCTATATCAGAAACATCAAAAACATATTAATACATTAATAATATAACACTTTAGCAATGCATTGTTCAATAATATACAACATGCCTCCCAGTTGACAAGCAACTGACCTCAGTTGATAAAATAATTCAACACTCTAACAATTATAATGTAGTGTTCAACATAGTCCATGTTACAATCCAACAATGCATTGGCTATTTTATATTTCAATCCAACAATGCATTGGCTATTTTATATTTCAATCCAAAAATGCATTGGCTATTTTATATTTCAATCCAACAATGCATTGGCTATTTTATATTTCAATCCAACAATGCATTGTTCAACATATTCCATAAGTTATAACATTGCCCCTCAGTTGAACAAGCAACTGACCTCAGTTGATATAAGTTGATATAATAATAAACATGGATGGCCAGTCACATGTTTCATCACTGAATAAAGAAAATAGGCATGTGCCATGTAAAAATACATGCATGGAAATGTTCATGGAGCTGTTACATTAATGTGTTTGTGTATGATATGCAGAAATTAAGTGGTCATAATGAGGTGTTAATTGTGTTTTATGTATCCATTGACATTCTTCAATAGAGTGATTTTTGTACTTAACCAAATATCGATGATATTGAGTACCTGTGCGTATAGTAGTGACATCATAATCAATGATTTTCTCAGGAACTAAGATTTCAGATTGTTCTTCAATTAAAGGAGGGTCATCAAGAAGTGGAGCAAGTGGTAAAGTTCCTTTAAATGGTTTAAGTAAACTAATATGAAAAGAATTATGAATGGTCCAATGGGATGGAATATCTAATCGAAATGAATTATCATTAATTTTTTCTATAATGCGAAACGGTCCATAATAGCGTGGTGCAAGTTTAATTTTAGGATGCTGCAAAATATTTTTGAGACGTCTTTTAATTATTCGCAACCATACAAAATCATTTTCCTTGAATTCTTTGGCTAATCGTTTAGTATTGATAATACGTGTATATCGCTCTTGACTTTTCCGAATGTGCTCGTGAACATCATGAAGTATAGAAACGTGATCTTGAGCAATAGAATCAGCCATCAGGGACATGGGAGTGGGAAGCTTTTTACCAAAAACTATTTCAAAAGGTGCACGACCAGTAGTGGTGTGTGAAGTGTTATTGTAAACAAATTGAAGTAATGGCAACTTTTCATCCCAGTTATTAGGATTATCTAATGAATAACAACGCAATAAATCAAGAATAGTACTATTTGTAGCGTCACTCTGTCCATTACTTTCAGGATGAAATGCAGAGCTAAAATCTATTTTAGAACCAAAATGTTGAAATAAGGCAACCCAAAAATGATTACAAAACCTAACATCACGATCAGATAACATTACTTTAGGAAATCCATGATGTGGAAAAATGCATTTAATGAATAATTTTGCGGCTTGAGGTGCAGTCAAAGTTTTTCTACATGGAATGAAATATGCATATTTACTAAACCTATCAACTATTGTCCAAATCATATTATTATGTGATGAAGTGATAGGAAGACCTGTGATAAAATCCATAGAGATTTGTTCCCATGGTTCATTTGGAATAGGAAGTGGCATTAATAATCCAAATGGTTTACCATGATGACGTTTGACATGCTGACATACAATGCATTGAGAAACATAATGTGCAATGTCTTTTTCCATGTGTGGCCAAAAGAAGAAATCTTTGCAAGCAGAAATGGTGCTTTGTATGCCTTTATGACCCATGTAAGATGGTTCATGCATTTCTTTAATGACAAAATCTTTAAAAGCTTGGGTTATGCACAATCTATGTTGAAAATAGAGAAAACCATTATGAAATGTATAATGTTCATCAGATAAAGATGCAGCATTGTCGAAGTCATGCCATGCACGTGAAAAATACAAATCAGATGCATAAGAGGAAACCATTTCTTGAAAAGAATGAATTTGGATGGCAGAAATATTATTCAAAACAACAGAATGCAAAGGAAAACGGCTAAGAGCATCCGCTACAACATTACTTTACCAGGTTGATATTGTATCATGGGTTGGAAATTTTGAATGAATGATGCCCATTTAAGATGCCTATCAGAGATTAAGGGCTGATTTAATAAATGTTTAATAGCCTGTTGATCGGTTTTGATTAAGACCTCAGAGCCCATAAGATAGTGTTTCCAAATTCGCAAAGCATGCACAACTGCTAACAATTCTTTATCATACGTACTATAATTATGCTCTGAGGGTTTAAGCTTTCTACTCTCAAATGCAATGGGATGGTCATTTTGCATCAGAACAGCACCTATTCCTGAACCACTAGCATCAGTAACAACATGAAAGGGTTGTGAAAAATCAGGTAATTGTAAAACAGGTGCATGTGAAAGTGCATGTTTAAGTTTGTCAAAGGACTATTGTTGGGTAATCCCCCATGCAAATTTTATTTTCTTTTTCAACAAGAAGGTAAGAGGCAATGCTAAATAAGAAAAGTTTCGAACAAACTTCCTATAGAAACTACCCAACCCAAGAAAAGAACGAACATCATTGACTGATTGTGGTGTAGGCCATTCTATGATAACTCTAATCTTTTTCGGATCCACATGCACACCTTCACTTGAAATAATATGTCCTAAATATTTTAGCTTACACTGAAAGAAATAACTCTTTTCAGGATTAGCATAAAATGTGTTCTCTCGTAACAAATGAAAAACTGTTTCAAGATGCTTTTCATGTTCATTATTGAAAGAACTTGGAGAAGCTTGTCGAAGGTAGAAAAGTGCGTTTCGAAGCGATGAAGTTTGGTCAAGCCAACCGGCACAAGACCAGCCCTTGAGCTTATGGAGACTCAAATAGACCGTATAGGCATGTGATAAGTGCAAAGAAACACACTATGTACCTTGGAGCTTCAAGGAGAATGAGTCGATACAAAACAGATAGGTTCGCGGGTCGACTAGCTCAAAAAACTTACTATCTATGGAAGAGACAATGAACTTGAAATGCCCATAGCGACCAGCGTGATTACAATTAGAAAAAATCCTTTTATGGGAGTGATACACATAGAGTTGAGTGTATGGAATGCACAAAAGTATAAGGAATAAGCAAAATATGCTATAGGAATGAATGCGACATTCACCGGTGGTACTTCCTATTTTTCAGGAATACGCAGAGATTGACCCCGAGGCAGAAAAACTGAGATTTCTCCAAATCTGCTGAACCAAATGCTTTGAAAATTTACAAGCATAAACTAGACACTAATACCTTTCCAATTAGTCCTCTTTCACTCGATTTGGATCTCTGAGGAGAGAGCAGCAGCCTCTGCAAGATTACTGTTGGCGAAGAAGATGATGCAGAAAATTGAAGGAGCAAGACAATGATGGTCACAAGTGTATGTATATTGCTTCCATGTAATGTACAAGTGATTTCAACTCCTTATATAGCCTCTAGGAGTGTTCCACGACTTTTACAACTTGAATTTGAAAAAGAACTCTCCAACGGATATTCTTTCGACGCGATAGCCTTTGATGTAGATCAAATCCACCTCAAGCATAGTGTAAGCTTGATGTTCCAACAGCTCCCCTTCAAGCTAAAGTATGCTTGAGTCTTCATTCTCTGATAGGTTGAATACCTGCCATAGCTTTGAATCTACAAAGCTTTATTCCATCAAGTGCCTTCGTCATCATATCTGCTACTTGCTTTTCAGTCGGAACAAAAGAAATGTCAATCTCCTTTGCCATGAGCTTCTCCCTGATGAAGTGATAATGGACTTCTATGTGCTTGGTTCTCGCATGGAAAATAGGATTTGCCGCTAGATGCATGAAACTTACATTATCTCCAAATATGTGAGGTTTGGAACTCACAAGTCCCAAATCTGTATACAATGCTTTTAACCATATTGCCTCTTGAGTTGCTATGGTCAAGCCTCTGTACTCTGCTTCAGTTGAGGATAAAGCAACTGTTGGTTGCTTCTTGGAACTCCATGACACTAGCTTTGAACCTACAAATGCTAAGTAACCAGATGTACTTTTTCTATCATCCTTAGCTCCTGCCCAATCTGCATCTGAGTAGATTTTGATATCCAAATCTGAAGAGTAAGGATAGAATATACCTTCGTTGATTGTACCTTTGAGATACTTAAGTACTCTCTTAGCCGCATCCATGTGTGGTCTTCTTGGTGAGTGCATGAACTGACTAAGCACTCCCACACTATATGAGATGTCTGCCCTTGTATGAGTAGCATATATTAAGCTACCTACCAAGCTTTGATACTCTTTAATGTCTTCAATTTTCTCACCTTCATAAACACTAAGTTTATGATTCATCTCCAAAGGTGTACCTGCAGGTTTAGTGTTCTCCATTTTGAACTTGAGAAGAAGATCCTGAATGTATCTTCTTTGAGTCAAATACATTCCTTCATCTGTGTATATCACCTGCATACCTAGGAAATATGTGAGCTCACCTAGGTCACTGATTTTGAACTCCTCTTGCATGTGTCTCTTGATCCTTTGAATGCCATTTAGATCATCACCTGTCACAATAATATCATCTACATATACACATAGATAGATAACCTCATTGTGATCCCTTTTGATGAATAGAGAAGGATTTGAGCTGCTAGCTTTGAACCCTTGATCTTGAAGATATGTAACCAACCTGTAATTCCAAGCTCTTGGAGCTTGATCCATACAATGCTTTCTTAAGTCTGCAAACATAAGATGGATGATTAGGGTTTTCAAAACCTGGTGGTTGTGACATGTATAGCTCTTCACTTATCCAACCATTTAAGAATGCGTTTTTCACATCAAGTTGGAGGAGTCTCCAATTCCTTGCAGCAGCTACACTTATCAATGTCCTGATTGTAGTCATCTTTGCGACTGGTGAGAATGTTTCCTCATAGTCTATACCATGAGTTTGTGAGCATCCTTTGGCAACTAATCTTGCCTTGTACCTGCAAACTGATCCATCTGAATTTCTTTTAACTTTATATACCCATCTGCAACCAATTACCTTTTGATTCGGCGACATTGGAACCAAATCCCAAGTGTCCATTTCCTTCAATGCATCTATCTCTTCGTTCATGGCCTTTTCCCAATTAGGGTTTCCCTTTGCCTCTTCATAGGTTGAAGGTTCCTCTGAAATAGAGTCTTTTGCCAAGTAGATTGAATGCTTTGTAACGAATGTGAAATCATATCCATACCTTTCTGGTTGTTTCTTCTCTCTTGCTGATCTTCTAGGTGCTTGTTTGGAGCATTCTCCAACCTCTTGCATCTTTGCTTTGCCTCTTGACTTCCATAGCTTATAATCCCTTTCTCTTTCATCTTGGTCATCGTCTGTATCACTTCTTGGATCCTGGACCTGTGTATCATGCTTGCTTCCTAATTGATGAGAGTTAGAATCAAGATCATATGGTAGTGTTACCTTTTGTTTGTCTTCATCATACCAAGACCTATGTTCTTCAAACACAACATCTCTACTTGTAGTGAATTGCTTGGTTGAAGGATTGAAGAACCTGTAACCCATCTGAGTTGAACCATATCCAATAAACACTGCCTTTGTTGCCCTTTCATCTAGCTTACCTCTTATTTGTGATGGTACATGAACATAAGCTAAACAACCAAAAACCTTGCAATGTCCAAGACTAGGTTTTCTTCCATGCCATGCTTCATAAGGAGTCATACCTTGAAGTGATTTGGATGGTAGTCGATTGACAAGGTACACTGCAGTTGAAATAGCTTCTGCCCAAAGATAATGTGGCAACTTCTTCTCTTCAAGCATTGTTCGGGCTGATCCAACCAATGTCTTGTTTCGCCTCTCTGCAATTCCATTTAGTTGAGGAGAGTACCTAGTAGTCACTTCCCTTTTGATACCTTTGTCCTGCAAGAACTCATCAAACTCTTTGGAGAAGTATTCTCCCCCTCCATCAGATCTGAGCTTCTTTAGTGATCTACCTGTATGATTCTCCACATGTGCAAGATACTTCTTGAAGCAATCAAATACTTCATTCTTACTCTTGATAAAGTATAGAACAGTCCATCTACTATGGTCGTCAATAAATGAGACATAATACCTTGATCCTGCCAATGAAGGTTCTTGACTTGGTCCCCATACATCTGTATGTACTAAGTCCAATAAGTTGTTGTGGATGTAGCCTTTGTGGTTGAATGGTTGTCTTTGTGCCTTCCCAATCTGACATGCATCACACCTGTTGATCATGTGTTGCTTTGATATGTTCGGCAGTCCTAGAACACTTTGATCCCTGCATATATCCTTCAAGGTCCTTTCATTCACATGAGCAAGTCTCTTATGCCACACTTCAAGCTCACTTAGGGTTTGAGACCCAAAGTTGAATAGAGCTATGTTCCTGGTATCTCCTACTTCAAAAGTAAAGAGCCTACCATGCTTCTCACCTCGGGCTATCTTCTTGAAGCCTTGACATGGATCTTCCACAAAAGCTCCATGTTGGGTGAACCTAACTTGCAAGCCTTTTTCAACTATTTGGCCTACACTTATTAGGTTTTTAGTGATAGTGGGTACATAGAGAACCTTACTCAGAATGTTTGTCCTGCCATTGGAAGCTTTGACATTACCAATCTTCTCCACATTGTGCTTCGTGTCATCCCCTGTTTGCACTTCATGTCTATGCTTTGGACTTTCCAAGTCAGATAGAAGAGCAATGTTGCCTGCAACATGATTCGAGCATCCTGAATCTATGTAGAACAAATGATCATCTTCTTTACCTTCTTTGTGGCTTAGATTCATAAGAAGTAATGAGTCTTCATGTGGTTGATCTTCTGAATAATTGTTGTAGTCCCTTCTATTATAGCTTCTATTGTTATTGTTGAAGTTGTGTCCAACTCTGCCTCTATTGCTGCCATATCCACCTCTTCCACTTCCTTTCTGGTCTTCCCATTGAACCAGCAATTCTGAGTGGTGTGGTTGGTCTTATCACATATGGCACAAGGTTGAACATTCTGACCTTTGGCTTTGTCTTGCTTTGGTCCTTTCTTCTTCCCTTTCCACTTGCTCTTGCTTGCGAAGTTGGCTTGAGAAGTCTCTTCTTCATCTTCTTCCTTCTTCTTGCCTTTCTGCTTCTTATCCTTCTTATCTGCATATAGAGCACTCGTTGAATTACCATGATAAGAGTTACCTTCCTTTATGCTATTGTTGGCTTCTTGATTGAAGAGTTGTCCAAGAAAGATGTTGAAGTCTAGAGTCTGCACATCCATGATGAGATCGTAAGCCGTCGTGAAGGATTACCATTGCTTATCACTTTGAATGCCATTGAGAATTTGCCTCATGATGACCTCTTCTTCAATCAGCTCTCCAATGGATGCTAACTAATCCGCAACCTCCTTGACCTTGGTAACAAACTCTATGATGGTTTGTTTAGGTGTCTTCTTCATTTGGTTGAACTCGTTCCAAAGATGATTCTTTCTTGCTTTGGTACTAGCAGAAAAGAAAGTCTCCAGGGCATCCCAAGTTTTGTCTCTTGAGATGTCTTGCATCCTCTAATATGTGGTAATAGAAAGTCAGAGATAGAGTTTAGTATGTACGACCTTGCTTGAGCATCCCTTGCACACCAAAGTGTGAGCTTATCTGTCTCCTCTTGTGTAGGTCCTCCTTTGGATCTTGGAATAGGCATAGCTTCATCACCTGCTACAATTCCATAAAGATTTCTACCTTGCAAATAGGCCTCCATTCTGATTTGCCAAGCTGCGTAGTTGTGTCGATCAAGCTTCTCGATCATTGAGGGAAAGCCGTCACCCATCTTGAACTAGCTCTGATACCACTGAAAGAACTTGGAGAAGCTTGTCGAAGGTAGAAAAGTGCGTTTCGAAGCGATGAAGTTTGGTCAAGCCAACCAGCACAAGACCAGCCCTTGAGCTTATGGAGACTCAAATAGACCTTATAGGCATGTGATAAGTGCAAAGAAACACACTATGTACCTTGGAGCTTCAAGGAGAATGAGTCGATACAAAACAGATAGGTTCGCGGATCAACTAGCTCAAAAAACTTACTATCTATGGAAGAGACAATGAACTTGAAATGCCCATAGCGACCAGCGTGGTTACAATTAGAAAACATCCTTTTATGGGAGTGATACACATAGGGTTGAGTGTATGGAATGCACAAAAGTATAAGGAATAAGCAAAATATGCTATAGGAATGAATGCGACATTCACCGGTGGTACTTCCTATTTTTCAGGAATACGCAGAGATTGATCCCGAGGAAGAAAAACTAAGATTTCTCCAAATCTGCTGAACCAAATGCTTTGAAAATTTACAGGCATAAACTACACACTAATAAATTTCCAATGAGCCCTCTTGCACTCAATTTGGAGCTCTGAGGAGAGAGCAGCAGCCTCTGCAAGATTACTGTTGGTGAAGAACATGATGCAGAAAATTGAAGGAGCAAGACAATGATGGTCACAAGTGTATGTATATTGCTTCCATGTAATGTACAAGTGATTTCAACTCCTTATATAGCCTCTAGGAGTGCTCCACGACTTTTACAACTTGAATTTGAATTCAAATGAAGGTGGGAATGGTTGTTGGAGGGAATCAATTCACTTCCCTATAATCTAGGAAAAGTGAAGATCTTGATTGATCTACTTTTAGGTGATTGATTGCTTGATTGAATGCAACTTCAACCACCAAAATTTCATGGGATTTTGGCTCTATATTTCTACCTTTACATGTGTTAAGCTCAAGGCTTTTACAATGGTAAATGAGCCATCACTATTCTCAAAAAAATACAATAAATGAGCATATGAAAAAGAACTCTCCAACGGATATTCTTTCGACGTGATAGCCTTTGATGTAAATCAAATCCACCTCAAGCATAGTGTAAGCTTGATGTTCCAACAATTATCATTCTTACTGTAAACAAGTATGTCATCAAAGAAGACAAGAACAAAAGCTTGGTAATCAAGAAAAATATTGTTCATCATTCGCGCAAATGTAGCAGGGGCATTAGTAAGTCCAAAGGGCATTACCATAAATTCATAATGGCCATTTTGAGTTCTAAATGCAGTCTTAAAAATATCACTTTGTGTCATACGAATCTGATGGTAACCCGATTTAAGATCAATTTTACTAAAGACACGAGCTCCTCGTAACTTATCTAAGAGATCATCTATTCGAGGAATAGGGTATCTATTCTTGATCGTGATCTTGTTAAGGGCTCTATAATCAATGCACATTCGATAAGTTTTATTCTTCTTCTCTACAAAGAGAACTGGTGCTCCAAATGGGGAAGAATTAGGCCTTATAAGTCCTTTTTGTAGTAGGTCTTTTACTTGATTTTCTATTTCCTTTTGATGTAGTGGGCCATGTCTATAAGGTGCTTTATGAGGAGGAGAACTACCAGGGACTAAGTCTATGCTATGGTCAAAGGATCCTCGAACTGGTGGTAGTTCAGAGGGATATTCAGACATAAAACAATCCTTATAAGTACTCATGAAAGGTTTATATGCATCTGGAAGTGTATGAGTATAATCATTGATGACATTGACAAAAACAATGCAGGAGTTGAATCCTTTCCTAAATGCATGCTTTACTTGAGTGTGACTAATCAATGGAAATGGCTGGAAATCATGCCGTGCAGACAAAGTAATGATTTGACCTTTGAAAGCAAACTTAAAGGTATGAGTATGGTAGTCAATACGTGGGTTATAATGGTGATGAAAAGGCATACCTAGTATAACATCATAAGATTGCAAAGGTGCAATTAAAAATGTTCGTGAATCAACATAAGGGCCTATGCTAATCGTAACATCTTGCACTTCTCGTGTTACATTATAACGACTACCTTGAAATGCAGCTTTCACTTTATACAAAGAAGGAAACGTTTGTAATTTAAGTTCTTGTACTAATAAATGTGAAATGAAGTCATGTGAACTAGCATCGTCATGTAGAATTTTAAGTAGTTTGTTATTTATTGTACCCTGCATGCAAAGAAGAGAGTGTAGAGAGATATCGTTACCCAAGGTACTTAAATCCTTCTCCAGTGATTCCTCTGTCCAAACAGGAGGAATTTCTTCATTATAGACCTCCATGTTATGCAATCGAGCTGTAGCCGGTTTCATATGAAGAGGTTGCAATTTGCATCTTATTTTTGTATGTCCAGGTTTACCACAATTCCAGCAAGTGATTCGTGGTCGCTTCTGTTGGGCATTCACTGCTGAAGTTTGAAGGGTAGGTGGTTTGGTTGGTTGGAGAGATGAAGCAACGGGTGGAGTTGAGTAATTGGATTGTGGAGGACGAGGAAAACTAGGGTAAGATGGGGCATTAAAATTATGCTTCATAGGAAATGAAGGTTTAACAGGAAATGGTCGTGGACGTGGTTGTTGTAGACGGAGTGACTTGGTTATGGACTGGAATTTTTTTTCTGCATCATAAGCAAAAGATATAGCCTCCTTGAGGGTTGTAGGTTGTAGGGTGTGAAGCTTAGCTTGGATACCCACATCCAAACCATCTTCGTATTTCTGCTGCAAGATATCCTCTGATACATCTTCAAGCATTCGTACAAGTAGTAAATTTTGCCAGAACCGCTCTGTGTAGGTAGTAACCGTATCACCCTCCTTCCATGTAAGGGTCGTCCATGCACGTCGAACATGCAAATGGTATTGAGGAGGAAGAAATGCATCCTTCACGTTTTCTTGAAAAGCCTTCCAAGTTGTTGGACGCTCCGTACTGTGTCGCAGGACATTCCACCAGAGTTGAGCTTTACCTACTAAATAGTTAGTGGCAAATTTAACTTTTCCACTTTCAGCATACATTTCATCGGTATAAAAATCATCAAACTGCGACAACCAAGAAAGTACTAAAGGCCCATCCTTTCGGCCATCAAATCGTAGAAACTGGTAGTTTCTATTACCAATCTTTGAATGAGTAACATCAGATTGGGCAGACACAATAGCTTTTACTACTCTCGTAAGGTTGTCTTCCTCAGCTTGCATCTTTTGGAGGATTTCATCACGTTGTCGGATCTTGTTCTGAGCTCCTTGAAGCTCATGCCGCAAGAGCTCTAGTTGTTGTTCAAGTGTTGCCGCAGGTAGAGGTGAATTACTGTAATCCTCCATGGTGCTCTTGGACCCTTGCTCTCAACCTTGGTGTATTGAACCTTCTTGTTTGCAACCTTGGTGTCTCGATCCCGTGTTCTCAACCTTGCTTGGTATCTTGAACACTCAATCAAGTGACACCCAAGGATTTTGAAGGAATTCACACTTCCAAGCTAGCTCATTGGAAAGTTCGTTCCGAGAACTTTCCAACTGTATATTACACGCCTCAATCCGACCTACGGATTGAGAGATACACTTGATTCTTTCTTGGGTCCAATCTTGAAATCGACGCGCGCGCCTTCCACAACTAAGAAAGAGAGAGAACTTGAGTACAACTCCAAGAGATGGTGGAGTGGTCAAGTTACTTCCCTTGAAAGTAGGAGGTTGTGGGTTCAAATCCTCCTACCTTAGGGACTCTAAACCTCTCTATTGCCACTCAAAAAATTAAAATTGCCTCGCGCGTAGCCAACGGTCGCCAAGGGAGCCTTGGGTGCCAATGTTGCCAATGTATTGCCTAAGTTATTGCCTTAGTCGACGCCTTGGTCGATGCCTTGGTCTAAGCCGAAGGAGTAAACGTAGGTGAAAACGTAGGTTCTGGTTCAGGAACAGGAACAGAAACAGAAATAGAAACCGAAACCGAAACCGAAACCGAAGATGAAACAGAAACCGAAACCGAAACCAAAACAGAAACCGAAACCAAATCCGAAACCGAAGACGGAGATGGAGATGGAGATGGAGATGGAATCGAAATTCAGAATCGCGAACAGAGAACAGAAGCCTTTGTATTGACGCGTGCAAAGCTCTGATACCACTGTTGTCAGGATCTTGCTCATGCTCAAACAGAAGTTACGAACACAGAAAAACACACACAAGAATAAGCGCAACAGGAGACGAGAAAGTACGCAGATTGGGTGCAATCTCCCCCCATGCACTCTGTTTTGACAGTCCACAGAGTGCATGTATTTATAGGAATTTTGATTACGTCGAAAAGAGTGGTTACAAGAGGGCGGCTTTGAAAAGCAAGCGTGAAACTAAAAGTTGATAACTTTTACAGAAAGCCATTGCTTTCAATAACAGAAACTACGGTCTATAATGACCCTTATGCTAACCATTACTTTTCTAACAATAGAACCTTCTATGCAGGTTTATTTACAAGCTAAATAATAATTATTCGGATTATTGATGTCCGCCCTTTCACGCCTTGCACGCTCCTCACGAACCTTCAGCTGCTATATCAGAAACATCAAAAACATATTAATACATTAATAATATAACACTTTAGCAATGCATTGTTCAATAATATACAACAAAGCTTCTTGTATGGATTATGGAGCAGCTATATGAAGCAAATAAAAAGTCATCTAGGAAGCTAGTGGTGAATGGTTGTTGTGCAATCACACACATTATCTATAGGTGCCCATTGAACGTGCTTTAACTTGGTCACAACTACAGATGTTTAAGAGACTCAAGACTTCCACACACCAGTCCAAGTGCATGAGGGGTTCGATTCCCTGTTTCCACACATGCGAAGTTCTGACGACTCCAAAAGTCTCTCCATGAGGGATGCCATTGTGCCTCCCTTTACCATTAGAATAACCAGATCTGGATCTGAGGGCACATCACAAGCTGCCCCTTTGGCTCCTCTTGTCCCATCTAAATTTGAATTTGCTACGACTGGAGATGCTGAAGGGATGAGCACCTTTGACTTCGAATCATTCTTGCAGAATACCCAACTCTCCGATGTCGAATTCTTCTCGGACACAGAAGAACAGGTAACCTCTTCCCAAAGAGAGAGGAAATCCACAGAAGGCCGCCATGTACACTGGGATGACGATCAGTAGAGAACTTCATCTCAACAACCTGGGCACCCAGAAGAAGAAGAAGCAAAAGAAGAAGAAGCCACTGGAGCCCCAGCATATACACCAGAACTCCGAAGACTGTATCAGATCATGGAGCGAGTGCGGGCATAATAATTGCTCAACGAACAAAATAGTAGAATGCTCATGGCTCAGCTCTTGGTTGAAGCTGGAGTTGACTCAGAATACAATGAATCTCTTATTGATGGCAGAAAATTATGGTATAGTAGAAGCAGTTCGAACAGCGATACAGAGACCTCCCGTTCAATATGATCCTCGAAGATTCCAAACACGACCACGGTCTAGTAAAAACATCTAGATTCCCATTACTAGAGCAAAAGGACCTATCATTACATTTGAACCAATTGAGACATCTCCCAAGAAGCAAGAACTCCTGGCCAAGAACACGCAGTCACCACTCAAGAGTATACCAAGTCACTACCACCCACACCCCCACCATCACCTCCTCGAACTCAAGCTGGAGACACCACCTCGACTACCCAACCCACAGAGCAAACCTTCATCTTTCGCACTCCCACCTCTGGTTCAACTTTGTTCTCCACCTTTGAAAACCCTACCTATCAAGCCACCACCATCACAATCGAATCAACCGAATCGCTCATAGAGATAGCCATAGGAGAATCAGCCTCCACAACCTTTGTTATAGGACATCCTGACACTAGATCCATATTCTTTGGATTCCCTGCCACCACGCTCCCTTTTGAAACCTTCCGGCCTCCTATCCCTCACTTCCCACCCCCCATACCACCAATCCTTCAACCAGCCCATGACTACTTTTGTAGAATGTTTCAAGCCACTACCCCACCCTCCTCGTCAATCCCATTCCCACCATCCACACAACACTTATTCACCACTATCACACACACACCACCTACCATTTCGATATCATGGTAGACACTACACTCACGTCCACCCCTGAGGGTATGGACATTTCACCACCAATAGCACCTCCACCACCTCCCACACTTCCACCTTCCCCCATCCACCCACCACCAATCTCACCGGCACACACATCACCTGTAGACACAACATTCACTCTTCCCATTCCCCAATTCCCTCCCCTTGCATCGTCCATTGTACAAATCACACCATCCATAGGCAATGCATTTGTCACCATGACTGCATGTATGTCACAGTTAAGGACATAATACTATCAGTTGCAGGCACATAATTAAAGGTTACAAGAACACTCTGAAGCATTACAACAATGCCTCAATACATTGGAAGAGGACAAAGCCAGTCTCCAAACTCAATTTCAAACCTTACAAGAGGCTCACGGCATTTTGGAGACACAATTTTAAAATGTAGATTAGGAATCAATCCAAGGGTTAGAAAGCCATTTGCAGATACAAGTGGAAAGAAATTCCAAACTCTAGTGCAACATGGCCCTGCTCAAATGACACCTTGCAACAGCACACGAGGAAAATAGATGTTTCCAACAACAGAACCAGGGAAACTTAGAAGCAGCCATCGAAAGCACACCCGGGGCACCCATTAGTCCTTCTAAGTTTCAAGCGGTGACCCCAGAGAGCATCAAAATCATTCTTGAAGACTATGCCACTTTACTCAAAGCACATGACCAACTATCAGAAGAACTGGGTCAACTGAAGCAGACAAGATAGAAAGAAATGACAGCGGGTCCCCAAGCTACTGACTCAACTGCTTCTCTTGTCATGGACTCAGAGGCCCTAAAAGATCTCCAAAAACAGGTCACAGAATCGCAAGCACGCCTACTACAATATGAAAGACCACCTTCCCCACCTGAGGCTCCCACCAACGAAGAAACAGTACAGATTCCTATGGAACAGACATTTGAAGAGGATTATGAGCCACAACCCATCCCAGGGGACAACAAATAGAAGAAGGCGAGGATACTTTCGAAGAGCCACGAGCTCCGTGGTTAAAACAGGTGGAAGAAATTGGAAATTCTCATGAAGAGTGCACGGTGGTGTAGAATCAAGCCATGAAATTCATAGAAGACACAATATTACAATCTAGTTATTTCAAGAACTTTTCATCTAGATGTCTCATCATATCATGAGAACTCCAATACAGGCCTTACTATGTCCTTCTGGCAGATTTCAAATCAGAAATACAGCGAGTCACAGGAAAGATTCCTTCCTACGTAGCACAGTTTCAACTAGAGGACCTTCCTTCAGAAGCACAAAAAGGTAAAATCTATCAACGGACATGGCGGCAAAAGCTTCTAGAGACGTGTCCTAAAATGCTCCGCACATGGAACTATGCTCCTTTACATCTACTGTACAATCCATGCTACGACCCAGTTCCACGATGTAGGTCATGGAAAGCATTCAACATAAAGGTACAGAATAATGCTCAATGTAAGGAGTGGCTCAACTATCCATACATAGTGCCACCGCAGGGACCCCCATCGAAAACCTACATGATGGCAACAATTCAACATTGGATGCCTTGATTGAAGCCCATGCCAGATGTTGCAGCACAAATGATGCTCAAAATTTTGGATATGATGCAACTTGTGCTCAAAACTTTTTAGGAATGCAGAAGCACCAGAAGTACATCTACCGGGGTTTACCAATGGAAATTACGATTTGGTGTATGACATGAGCACCACCCCCAGCATTTGTGTGGCTTACGCTTGGCATGCATGCATCAAATACCTCCCTGCATGCTATAAATAGACATTCGAGGACATGTTGAGATCAAGTTTTTGGGAGTCACTCGGAGATCTTCACACCAAAGCCTACACACCTGCTTCATCTATTTGCATATGAACAAGCTATGTACTCCGAGTACTACACGACACCGCAACGCGATGTCCGAGGTGCAATAAATGTTAAAAGTCAAGCTTCAAGCTACAAATTCGTAGGGAATCTTTTACGGACATTTGGAGCAATCAAAGGAAGCCAAAAGCCACGAGATTCCATCAAGAAAAGTCACTCAACCACTTCCCAAGTCATCTCAACTAAGTCCTCCAAGTTAGGAGGCTGATTTGGAAAGGTAGTTCCTAGATTTTAGGGGCACACTTCTCACTATAAAAGGAGCATGTATCCCGACTTCTTTTGGGCCATCTTCTTGGAGTTTTGGCTCATGTAAAGTGAGCACTAAGTGCTGGAGTTGTGATAAGCAAGCCCCTTGCTTAAGCTAGCCCCTTGGTTGCTTGTTTGTTTTCTTTTAGTAGGCATATCTATGTGTGTGCGCAGGCAGTGTTGCAACTCTCTACCCCTGAGTCGTTAGCATTGGTTCTCCGTCATATTGTATCTATTTGATGTAATTCTTGTCTCATTGGATAGCTATTAGAGCCTATTTTATGCTCATCACGTCTCTGGAGCATTCTCTGAGTAGTCTGGGAGAAACATTCATTTTAGTGAAGTGTGATTGATATCTCTCTCTGTGTGTAGGCTCTGTTGGAAATATTTTGCTCTCTGTTGTAAGGGCTAGTTCTCCATCTCTATTTATCCATTTGCTATGATTTTTGTGTCATTGGGTAGCTATTAGAGTGCTATAAAGTTCACCCAAGTTTGAGAATCATTCTCTGTATAGTCTTTGAGAAAAGCTTGCTGGAGTGAAGTGAGGTCTCTGCTTGACTAGCACTTGTGAGCATTCAACTAGCTCATGTTGTAGACTTTGTGTAAGCATCCATTTCAAGTGAAATTTGTTTTGTTGGAAAACCTTGGTGTCTATTACAGGGCTACAAAAGCTCACTGGAGTTCTCTACATAAGCTTTGAGTAAGAGCATTTGTGGTGTGTAGAGGTCAAAGAAGGATACCTGTGGAGGTCATTCGCGCTTCGTCATTGCTTAGGGGTTGAGATACTTCCCCCTTCAGTGGTATCAGAGCATTTGGGCATCTTGGAGGTATCACATACAAGCAACAAGACCTCTTGGAGTTGGTGGTTGAAGATTTGCATCAACAAAAGCTTCTTGGAGGTAGCTCACATCAAGGGGGAGCTATTCTACTCAAATTTGCAAGAGCACAAGGTGTCCATCTAAGGAAAGCTTTGTATCGAGGTAACCTCAGAGCCTCATTTTCATTTTACACACATTGGAGCATTAGCCAAGGGCTAGGTCAAGTATCAAAGACTAGATATGGGAGACTTCAACACTCAAATTGAAAAGCTAGACAAAGGTAACTATCAACCATGGAGATTTAGGGTCTCCAACTATCTTATGGGCAAGGGCCTTTGGGGGTTGATTAGTGGAAGTGAACCAAGACCTAGGTTGGATGAGAATCTAACGAATGACTAGAGAAGGGAGGGAATTTAATGAAAGAGACAAGAGGGTTATCTTTATTCTTTCCCAACACATTAGCAATAGCATGATCGGCCATATCCAAGACTTGGATTCAAGCATGAAGGTATGGGAGACACTTGAAAGGCTTTATTCAACAAGCACCAAAGCAAGGAAGATCCAACTCAAGAATGAGCTCAACAACCTTAGGAAGAGCTCAGGGAGTAGCATAAATGACTACATACTTAAGGTCAAGCAGTTATCAGATGCATTGGGATCCATTGGAAGCCACGTAGACGATGACAATCTTGTGGCTTATACTCTCAATGGTTTGAGAGATGATGAGAAGTGGAAACCCTTTACCACTTCAGTTTATGTAAGGGATAATCTTCCCGATTTTGAGAAATTGGTTGCTCTCATGGTCACCGAAGAAATGAACATAGGTGGAAGTTCAACTAAAAGCAAGGATGCACAAGTTTTCTATGCAGGTAATCAAAGGGGCAAAGGAAGACGAGGACAAGGAAGGGGCAAAGGAAGGTTTGGAGGAAGGCAAGGCCACTCAAGCAATTAAGGACATGACCAAGGCACCTCATCACAAAGAGGGAGAGGAAGAACAAGAGGAAGAGGAGGACGACATCAACAAAACAGGAATCAAGATGGCGAAGGATATTACATATGTGGCAAGCTTGGCCACTATGCTAGAGATTGCTACCAAGGAGGAAACCAAAGGAGCTATAATCAAGCCAAAGGTCAAGGTAATTATGCTTCCACAAGTTCAAAAAATGACAATCTCTTGATGATACACATGAATGGGAATTTAAGCAAAGTAGATAACACTTGGTATATTGATAGTGGATGTAGCAACCATATGAGTTGCAATGCTTCTTGGTTTACTAATCTACATGTTCCTAAGGTAAAGGACATGTAGAAACAGGTGATGATACAGCCCATGAGATCTCCCATGTTGCAGATGTAGCTTTTGATGACAAGGAGGAAGGAAGATGTCTCAAGGATGTCTTGCATGTACCTACCATCACAAAGAACTTGGTGTCCGTTGGGCAAATGGTTGAAAGATGCTATCAAGTAAGGTTCAACAAAGGTGGATGCTTTGTGGAGAACCCTAAGCAAGGTTACAAGGTTATAGCAAGAGGAAAGAATCAAGGGAGACTCTTCACTTTGGAGGTAAATTCTCATTCTACTCAACATGTCTACTTCACATATGGAAACAAGAGGATTTCGGAGTTGGACTTGTGGCACAAGAGGATAGGTCACATCAACATACAAAGAATGAAGGAAATGCAAGTCAAGAGGCTGGTTGAAGGTCTTCCCAACTTCCAAGGACAAAGTATGAAGCATTTATGTGAATCTTGTCAACTAGGTAAGCAAGCGAGACTTCCATTCAAGAAGAGTGGCTACATAAGCCAACATCCATTGGAGTTGATACATACAGATGTGTGGGGGCCAACCAAAGAGCAATCCATTGGAGGTAACAAGTACTTTGTCACTTTTATAGATGATTGCACAAGGATGGTTTGGGTTTATTTCATCAAAAACAAATCAGATGTGTTTACATGTTTCAAAGCATTCAAGGCAATGGTAGAGAAGGAAACAGGTACATACATCAAGAAGCTAAGGTCCGATGGAGGGGGAGAATATTTTTCCAATGAGTTTTCTGATTTTTTAATGGATCAAGGCATCAAGAGGCAAGTAACATGCAGGTACACACCCCAACAAAATGGAGTGGCAGAGAGAAAGAATAGATACATTGCCGAGATCGCTAGAGCAATGCTTAATGAGATGAATGTACCTAACATGTTTTGGAGTGATGCAACAAATACCGCCGTGTATCTAATGAATAGGGCTCCTACCTCAGGGATCCATGGCTTGACACCATATCAAGCCTATTATGGTAAGAAACCTGATCTTTCCCACTTGAAGATATTTGGATGTACCTGTTATGTACATGTGCCAAGTGAATTGAGGCACAAGCTACAACCAAAGGCAGAAAAGTGTGTGTTTCTAGGATATTCAAATGATCATAAAGGTTACAGGTGCTTCAACCCAAACACAAAGGACTTGAGGATATCAAGGGATGTAGCATTTGATGAGCTACTCCCTTGGTATAAGAAGTATGATTGTATGCAGGACTATGAAGAAGAAAAGCATGGACATGACGAAGAACAAATTGACCTAGAGCTAAGCGGACCAAGGTGTTCCATGAATGAAGATAGTTCACGCATGAACTCACCATGGAGGGGGAGATCTTCATCAAACTATGAAGCACAATCAATCAACAAAAGGCAAAGCAACATTGGTGGAGTTGGATGAAGAAGGTAATGAAGTTGAAGATGATGAAGGACACATGATGGAGAAAGAAGCCACGTCAAAGAAAGAGATCAAGTTCCCAAGGCAAAGGAGGTTTATTCCTCCAAAAGGTGAAGAAAGGAAGTCTTCTAGAGTTAAGTATCCAACTCAAAGGTTTACTTATGATTCATACATGGAAACACATTATGCATATATGAACAAAGTAGTAGAAGATCATGAGAATGATCTGCATCATCACATGAAACCTGCAAAGGTTGAGAAGTTGCCTCATTAGGACCAACACTAGACTGTCCACTTGTAAAAAGAGGCAGCGAAGTATCATACATGTCTTCGCAGCTAAGAGATGTCTCCTTAGTAGATGAAAGCAATGGCTGAATAGCATCTTCCACAAAAACAACATCACGGCTAACCAAAATGCATTTAGTCTGTGGATGATGCAGACGATAACCTTTACTTTCAGAACTGTACCTAATAAAAATACATTTTACTACTTTATCATCCAATTTTCTACGATGTTGTTCAGGTGCATTAGGCAACCAAAAACATGCAGATGAGCAACAGATGGCTTGCGACCATGCCAAGCCTCCTATGGAGTGATAGATTGTAGCACTTTAGTGGGACACGTGTTCAGTACATATGCTACACACATAACAGCCTCAAGCCAGAAACTATGTGGTAAAGCTTGACTCTTGACCATACACCTCGCCATCTCCATGAGTGCACTGTTCTTTCATTCAGCAACTCCATTTTGTTGAGGTGTATACAGCACTTTACACTGATGTTTTATCCCACGTTCAACAAGAAATGCATTAAAGTCAGAAGATATATACCCCCCCTCGATCAAAACGGAGGGTGCCCATTTTGCATGTTGACATATTTTCAGCCAAAACAAAAATTGTTTGAAGCACATAAACACTTTGGACTTTGCCTTCAATGGATATACCCATGCATGCCTGAAAAAAGCATCAATGATAGTCACGAAGTAAAGATAGCTCCCAAAAGAAGGTGTCTGCATAGGACCACAGACATCACTATGTACAAGTTGCAATTTCTAAGTAGCCCATATTGAACCATCTTTTGGAAAGGAAGAACGCTGCATTTTGCCCAGAATACAGCCTTCATATACATGTTTACCGGGTACCTCAAGTTTGGGCAAAGAGGACACCATTTTAGATTTCTGCAGGCGTAGAAAACTAGCAAAATTCAGATGACCAAAGCATGCATGCCAAAGCATTGCATTTGACATAGCCTGAGAATCATGTACTGCACATGCCAATTCATGTATAGATCTTTCATAGTTTATGAGCTTATACAGCCCATGAATTAAAATGATAGAAGCAATAATGATGTCAATATTTGAGAGATCATGAAATGTACATCTATCATCAACAAATTTCACAACCAAGCCAATCTTGGCTAATGCAGAAACTGATAACAGATTTTTCTTGATCCTTGGCACAAACGAAGCATCTAGCAAAGTGAAAGAACTACCATCACCAGTAGTCAAAATGATCTTACCAACTCCCATAATAGGATAGGAGTTTTTGGTGCATATAATAGTATTCCATGTAGAGGCAGACTCGAGTAAAGAGAAGAAACTGCACTGTGAGGTAATATGTTTGGTCCCCCACTATCAAAGTACCAAACATCTGAGTCTACTACAGACATGCACTGCTCATGAGAAGATGGGTCAAAATTGCAAACAGTAGTAAACGCCCATTCTTCTTCCTGCACAAGATTAGCACACTCTGTTCTCGGTGTAGAGGCCTCTGCAACAACCATTCCGGCCTCTTTCTTCTTTGCCTCTTTAGCAACCAGTTTTGGACAGCTCTTGATGGCATGATCATTTTCTTTACAGTATTTGCAAAACAATTTCCGCTTTTCTGATTTCTTCTCATCTTTTTCTTCCTTCTTCGAATGTGCAGCATTTGCAGATTTCTGCTTACTAGTAGAAGAGCTCCATTTACCTTTGCCCTTTTGACTTGCCAAGAAAGCTTGATCTACAACATGCATAATAGACTTGTTCTACCTAGATTCTTCTTGCAATAGAATAGAGACTAAATCCTCAAATGACAAGGAATTTGGATTGCCTTTCATCTCAAACCAAGAGTAGAAGCAAAACTCTGATATGAGTGAGGAAGACTATTGAGAACAGTCTACACAAGTGAGCTATCTGGTATAACTTCATTAGCACAAATCAATTGCTCTTTCAGATCCTTGATCTTTGTGAGAAAATTGTCCATAGAATCACCTTCATTCATGTGCTCACTCTCCAATTGTTTTCTGAGATAGGCAACACGAGCCTCATTTCTAGCCTGGTACAATGTGGTAAGTGTATCACAAGCATCCTTAGCTGTTCTACAAGAGCGAATGTGAGGAATAATGGAACGTTTGACAGACAAAGCTATCAATGCATGTGCCTGAGCATCCCTACCACCCCAACAAATTTTCTCTAGAGTAGGTGCAATAAAAACAATAGCACGAACAAGAATCTATAGAATATCATCATCTTCGACACCATCTCCATCAACTCAAGCACCTATATTTGCAGTACTTGTATTCGCAGGTATAACAGGACGTCTTTCAACACCCTACATAATATTCCATAGTCCTTTTGCAACCAATACATGACGCATCATATAAGCCCATAATGGATAGTTGGTACCATCCAACTTATCCTCAACAGCCAACATACGGAATACATCACTACTTTCAGCCATGGCCGGTGACTAAAATACCTTGATGCAAAAAATTGAATGTATCTCAAAAAGTTGAACAGAACTGCCCACACGAATTCTGCTAAGCTTGTAGCACACTTCGAGACGCTTATAGTGGTGAACCGAAATTGGTATATACCTTTGGCACAAAAAGACAAAATAGCCTACACAAGCATTGCGATAGTGCATTCGAGGGCAGAAACAAGCTTAGTTGGAGATTTTAGTCTGAGTATGTTTACCAAATTTGGTGCGATTCTGAGACTACAACCGGAGAGGTGTAGACAACACCTTAGATGAAGCGGTGACCTACTCTGATACCAATTGTTGGAGTTACATGTCTGTAGAAGCACGCAGACAACACAAGGAAGAAGAAGAAGCTTGGAGCACAACACACAATGTTGAATGTATTACCACTAGAATGTACAAAGATACGTAGCTCAATAGGGCAATAGGCATATATACAAGCCGGGGGAAAAAACCTCCTAAAGAGGGAAAAAAGTGCCCCGACGATCCTAGAGTGTTCACACACATCACTACCTAAATATATCAACAGTCTCCACCATGCTTGGGATGTCAAGATTTCTCCATAGTTGTGTACGGCTATTGGGCACAAGCATGCTCAAGATGGTGGTGTAAGGTCATTCTTGGCATGCTTGGACATAGGGGGTATCGCCCTCTTGTTCACCTTTCTGTCACATGCTCACTTTTCTAGTTGGTGTGCTTCTAACCTCTTCAAGTAGTTTCTTATTACTCATCCTAATGTTTTACATAAGCAAATGCTAGGTGTTGTGAGAAGCCACATGGTCGAATCTCAAGGAGGAGATTGCAACTACATGAATTTTCTTGGGAAACTAATCCCTTTCTCATTCGCTATTGTCTTTTCTTCTCATCCACCTCTTTTAGAGTTTGATACAACCATGAAGTCATTAACACATGGAATTGGTGAGAAACCTATTTTCTTACATGCGTGGCTCAAACATTTGGTGTTTGATCCTTTTCTCTTCGTTCTAGCTCCTGAGCTTGATATTGAATGGTTTGATAATAAGCATCTCTTTCTTTCTTAATCCCTGCTATCTCCTTCTGAAGTTGAATGGTTAAACTCGTCTAGGCTTTGAGAGCAGAATTCGCCTGAAACAGATCGGCAGTTGCGGCCTGGAGTTCTGCATTAGTCTGCTTAGCTAAAGTAGCCATCTCCTGTCCTCTCTGCACGACCTCATCAAGCTGTATTTGAGTTTTCTCCAACAAATTGTCAATCACCACTCGAGCATCTTCTTTATCCTGTACCAACTGATTTAACTGCTTGATCTCTTCATCACGAGCAGTTAAACAAAACATCCTTGGCTTTTAACTCTGCCAATGCTGCATCGCATTGTGCAATCAATGTGACTTGCTGTGCAATCCTAGCTTGAAGTTGCTGAAGTTGCATCTGCAAACCATGGTTGTTTACCTTAACGGCATCTACTTCTTCCTGTAATGGGGCAATATCAGCCTCTAAAACATCAACTTTGTGTTGCAACTCCTATCTGATATTGTCAGTTGCCATCTTCAGTTGCATTGGTAACTACTACGAGAATTGGATCAAAAGTCGACCCATAGATTCAAGCTCATGAAACATCTAGATTGGAGAAGGAAGAGTAGGAAGGGAATGGGATATAGAAGCGGAAAACAGATGAGGGGAAGATGGTGGAGAATAGGCAAGAGAAGAAGATGGAGAATTGGGTACGTCGGGAACAACAGGCTGGACTGGGACAATGGGCTCAACAGTGTTCATGGTGGAAGAAAGTGGGATAAGAATGTTAGGCACCAGCACTATTCCGATGGTCTGCTGCTTTGTCGCTTCTGTTCGGTCAATCACAACGTCAACCAGAGCAATCACTTCATTGAGAATCTCTACAATAATTGCTTGAACAGCATCTTGATTCTGCTGATGAGAATCCTCTCAAGAAGAAACTTCTTCAGAGTCGGTGGTGGAAGCACCTTGTTCCTGCTGTTGGATTTGAGAAGAATGGGTGGAAGAATCAACATGAATGGAGGTAGCCGTGTCGTGGAAGACCTCTTCTTTGTGTCCAGCATTGGATCCTTGCACTTGGCTCTCAGAGGGACTTATACGGCTGCATTTCCGGCGAAGAAGTTGAAAAAGGTCTGCATCATCATCTTCCTCATCTTTGATCATCCGAGTAGATTCTTCATGCAACAGGAAGGGAGCGTTTGGCGGGGGTTGCGTGGCTTGAATGGCTGGAAAAAGAAAAGTGAGGATATGGGGTAGACGCGAACGCGAAAGGTCACCCTTATTGACCTGTTTGATAACCGCAACACATTCACGGTGAATGCACTGGAAATAAGAAGATGAAAAATTAACAGAATCGTGAGAAGCCATATCTATCATCGAGTAGAATGGGTGCGAGATACCATATGTGCATTTTTGCAAGTTCAAAATCGCGCCTAAAAACTGTAAAGCGGTACGCTCTGGGTCAGGTCGACACAGAATGGCATACTCATTAGATGAGTGCCGTGGAAATAACCTGGTCATGGTGGCTACAGGAAGGAGTGGACCATTCTCCAATCCATCCCGAGGAAGTCGGAAGGCATCGACAATCGAAGCCAAAGTGATCACGACTCGTGATGGTAAACAAAGGATAGGCCAACTCTGCTCCGTAGCAGGTGTGGGAGCGATAGCGAAAATAATCTACACATAAAATGGTTGATACTCCACTGAATGCCAAGGCAATTCAGCGAGGTTCAAAAGACCACAGATACGGAAATACTCACTCACTTCAGGGGTGAGTCCTTCACAGAAGGTAGCGACATTGGCTAGTGCTTCCATGGCGCGCAGGAGGACACAAGAACACAGAAAACAAAGAACGCAGAAACACACGGACATAAGAGCGATTACCAGTAAAAGGAACAAGATTAAGTAGACACACAGGCAACATGAGGCAATCAAAAACCCTAATCATCACGCGGTATTGAAATGATAACCTTCATAATTACGACATGCATGCATGAGCAGACACAGTAACACAAGGCGGCGATTAATCATATTTAGATATCAAAACAAGGAGACTGACGGTCTATATTCAACCGAAACAAGGAAATAAAAAGAAAATAAGTGACACGCAGAAAACTGAAGAACACGTCAGCGGTGATCAGTAGGTTGGTGATATGGGCGTAACTTTGAACCATTAATCGCTTTGGGACGGGAAACTCCTATCAATGTAGTCAATCGAAAAGTAGCGGGTCCCACTTGCTCACTAATCCGGTAAGGACCGAACCACCGTAATTTAAATGTTCCAGCAGATCGATTTGCTTTAGCATTATAAAATAACACAAGTTGGCCCACCGTAAACATAGGAGTCTTGAGGAACCGATCATGGGTACGGGCTTGACGAAGCTGAACTTCTTGAAGAGTCATGAAGCTTTCCCAGCACTGTTCATCCAATGCTCTGAGTGCATCCAACCGAAATGGCAAAGAGTCTTCTGGCAGCAATTTCTGAGCTAAGGCAACGTGTAAACTCGGCACTACTACTTCCATCGGTGCAATGGCTTCCAATCCATAAGCAAGCTAGAAGGGGGTCATGCTAGTAGTAACTTTGTAGGTAGTCCGGTAAGCCCACAAAACTGCAGGTAGTAACTGGTCCCAACGTTCCGAACATTCCAAAAGCAATTTGCGGAGCATAGTCAACAAAGTCTTATTGGTACTTTCCGCCAAACCATTGGCACGTGGATAGTATGGTGAGCTGAATTTATGGACAATTTGAAAAGTCTGAGTCAGTACTTGCATTAAGCGGTTTGCAAAATGTGTTCCTTGATCTGTCACTATTTCCAGAGGTAATCCATAACGCGGGAAGACGTCCTTCATCAGGCATTTTGCCACCGAAACAGCTGTGGCTGACCATAATGCCCAAGCTTCCACCCATCGAGTGGTGTAATCGGTACAAGTCAAGATATAGCGATTATTGGAGAGAGTAGCTGGAGGTGTTATGGGACCAATAAAATCTAGACCCCACTTGTGAAAGGGTTCCAATAGTAATACAGGTTGAAGGGGAAAGAGGTGCCGATGTAATGGTTGTCCAGACCGTTGACAGGTATCGCACTGCTGCACAAACTGAGTCACATCTTTGTACTTGGTAGGCCACCAAAGCCCACTTTGCAGAATTTTACGGTGAGTAAGATCAGCTGCAAAATGTCCACCCGAGGATAATGAATGAGCCATAGCAATAACTGATTCTGCTTCATGTGGTGGAATACATCGAAGTAAAACACCAGTATGATCCATGTAGTACAGTTGGCCTACAATCAAACGGAATCTGTGACTGTAAACTACAAATTTCTGCCGCAAAGCAGGGGGAGTATGAGGAGGAAGACACCCGTTAGTTAGAAAAGTGAGTAACGTATCGTAGTATGTAGGAGGAACAAGAGGTTCGGTAGATTCTTCAATAGTTGACTCCGTAGTGTAAATTGCCGGTGTAGTGTCATCAACCCCCACCGGAGCTTCACTGGAATCCAACCGAGATAGAAAATCTGCCAATGCATGTGTTGTGTCGGGTCGATGAATAACTTCATAGTCGAATTCTTGTAATAATAAAACCCATCGAGCCAAGCGACCACCTAAATGTTGCTGCCGGACCAAATACACAAGTGCGGCATGATCCACGTGGAAGGTGAATTTTCGGCCCAACAAATAATGTCGGAATTTCTTCACAAAGGACACCAACCCAAGACATTGTCGTTCGGTCACTAAATAGTTCCTTTCAGCAAGGGCTAATCGGCGACTTGCATAATATACAGGCTGAAACCATTTATCAACTTGCTGCATTAGAACGCTGCCAATAGCTATGTCCGATGCATCCACAAAGACATGGAACGAACGGTCCCAATCAGGTGGTTGCAGAATGGGGGCCTACATCAATAACACCTTTAAGCAATCAAATGCATTTTGGCACTCTGGAGTCCATTCGTACTGCCGTGGAGGACTAGTCATAAGCCGATTAAGTGGTGTTGCTAAATGAGCTAACCACCGTAAATGTCTGCCATGCCACCGGATCTGGCCCAGGAAGTGCATAACTTCTTTCGGTGTTGTGGGGACTAGAGCCTCCAACACGGCTGCAACTTTATTCGGATCAACTTGTATTCCTTGTGTAGAGATAATATGTCCGAGTAGTTTGCCACAAGATACCACAAAAACTGACTTTGTTGGATTCAGGCATAATCGGTATTTGCGACATTTTTCAAAGCAGCATCGTAAATGATACAGGTGCACCGCAATCTTGCCAAATAAGGAAAATGTTGGAGTTTATTGACCTCCAAAATATAGCTGGAAGTAGGTGGAACCCCCTAGGAACAAGTTGACCTTCTCACAAACTTCATCATAGAAAACTAGTCATGCTTGCAGAGCTTACTGTTCTCTACTGGCTTAGAATTTTTTAAACCTATTTTAACCACATATACTAGAGACCAAGAGCTTTCCAATGAGCTAAAGAACACTCAATTTGGATAAATACACAAGGAGGTATGACCTCTGCAAGTTTGAGTTTTAATGGAGACCTTCAGTAGGGGTGAAACCCGAGAATACACACTACTTGCAGAGAGTACTGCTCTCAGCTCACAAATCCAATGATTATGAAAATTTACAGTATGTAAGTAGATAGTAAGAGCTGTCAAATGCGCTATGTAACATGTAATTTGGATATATATTGAGGGAGATACAAGCTTTGCAATCTCTGCATACAAAACTATAGCAGCGTAGAGATACACATATGACTCTCTTGGACATCCCACAAGATCACGACTTCTCTCCTCTTTTTATAGCATGGGAAACTAATCTAAAACCTTCCTAATACATCTAAATTTGTGGTAGACACTTGGGTGGAGGTATTACATGACTCAAGGGCTCAAATAAGCAAAGTATTGATGGACTTTGAGAACTAGCCACATCGACCTTCCACTAGGACACCACTACAGCTCCCTTGTGACTCACTAATTTGACTCGCCATGTTCTAGAACTCATGTGGTATTTTGGCTATCTTTTATGAATAATATGAGCCTTCTGGAAGTATTTGAAGACTTCCCAAATGTATTTACATAATTTGAAACTTGTACCCTACATAAAACAAATGTTCGCAACATTCTCCCCCTCAAGTTTCAAAGGGTATTTCCTTCATGCCAAGAATATAGTTGAATCTTTGAATTTGGTCCATCCAAGGATTTGGTGAAGATATCTGTAACTTGATCCTTTGTTCCCACAAAAGAAACTTGTACTTCATTGTTTATGGCCTTCTCTCGAACATAATGATAGTGAACCTCTATATGCTTTGTTCTAGCATGAAAAATAGGATTTGAGGTCATATGAATGCTGCTCAAGTTATCCCCATATATCAGTGGTACATCAACCTGCACATTCAAGTCATGAGACAACTTTTTAAACCACATAACATCAGTAGTAGCCAATGCTAAACCTCTATACTCAGCCTTTGTAGAAGATAAAGCAATTGTAGGCTGTTTCTTTGAACTCCATGTTAATGTCTTGTTTCCTGCTATTACCACATATCCACTTGTGGATCTTCTATCATCTTTGCTTCCACCGACAGTTGCTCTCTCTTCTACTGAAGCTGAAAACAGAGGTCTTGCCATAGCTACTCAGGAAGCTATGTGGATGAAGACATTATTCAAAGATCTTGGATTGGAGTTTGGAACTCCAACTATTTTTGGTGACAATATGAGTTCTATTCACTTAGCTGCTAATCCTATTTTTCATGCAAGGACTAAACATATTGAAGTTCATTATCACTATGTACGAGAGAAGGTTCTAAGCAAAGAGATTCAAATATCATATGTGTCCACTCATCAACAATGTGCAGATATTCTAACCAAAGCATTGGATGGTACAAAGCTTTGCAAATTCAAGGCTATGATTGGTTTGCAGGTAACCTTGGAAGATTGAAGACCTCAAGCATACTTGGCTTGAGGGGGAGCTCTTGGAGCAAGTCTATGACAAGCCTAAGTATTGGCTTGAGTCCCACAAAGTCATGAAAAAAGCTTCAAAATGAAGACTATGTAAAGTTCACTTGTGAACTACCTCTTGTAACTTTTGAAGAGTTTACTTAAAGTAAAAGTGAAAGAATCTTAAGTGGTTGAGTCCACTTGATCAAGAATGGAAAGAGGAGCCATGAATTCGTAATTTGTGGTAGTTAGAGAATCAAATCAATCATTGATTGATTGGAGAGTGATTGAGGGAAGTTAGCCTCCCAAACTCAACTATAAATAGATGGCAGTTTTAGTCGTGGTTAGAGAGACCTATGTGAAGACCTCCAAGAGCTGAGCTTTATGCCATATCAAGGTGTGATTACAAGGCACACATATGTATCAGTAAGTCATTGTATTGTACAAGCAATATACTTTCATTTTCATGATTATTTGAGTTCATATGTCCATGTTCTTGTGAAATGTACTACTCACTTCCATATCTCTCAGTTTTCTCAGTCAGATTGCAGAGATTGTTTCTCTGAGCTTGGTGCATCATTTTCCATGCTTTCACTTGGTAAAGTTAGCTCTATAAGTCTAATATATGCTCACAAAGTTTCATTTTATTTGGATGTTGAAATCTTCAGTTATGTTCATTTGACATCAACAGGGTCTGTTCATCTTCACTTCTCTATCAGGTACCCGATTTTTTAACTCACCTTGTCAGAGCTCTTTCTCAGTGGTTACTTATCAAAATTCAATGATTTAAAGCTTTTTGGATTCAGCTTATTGTCTAGTATAACCATACAAATTTTCATAATCATTGGATTCCTAAATTTGGAGTTATATTCATTTTTCTGTTCACTCGTCTCAAACTGCAGCAACCTGTGAAAATCGGGATGATGTCATCACTTGTTAAAGCTCATTCTTAGTGTGTGGTTTATTATTTTTGATGAGATTACTCTTGAAAGTTAGCTCTTGAAGTTAACTAGACTTCCCCAAGAGGAATTAAGCTAATTGCTGCTGTGCTCAGAGAATTATGCAAAATAGTGGACAGGTGTATGAACCAAAATAGCAAGTTTTTCACCTCTGAGCTAACTCCAACTTATCTTTTTTGATCTATCTTTTTGAGAGTGATCTTCCAAGGTACATAGGGTGTCTAATACATCCATTGACAAGCTAAAAGGGCCCACCATATACTCCTGGAGTTCATTTGGCTGGTGTAGATCAAGGATTTTGCAACACCTCTTCATCTTCAAGCACATACCTATCCATCTCTTCACAACCCCTAGGAACAAGTTGACCTTCTCACAAACTTCATCACAGAAAACCAGTCATGCTTGCAGAGCTTACTGTTCTCTACTGGCTTAGAATTTTTTAAAACTGTTTTAATCACGTATACTAGAGACCAAGAGCTTTCCGATGAGCCAAAAAACACTCAATTTGGATAAATACACAAGGAGATATGACCTCTACAAGTTTGAGGTTTAATGGAGACCTTCAGCAGAGGTGAAACCTGAGAACACACACTACTTGCAAAGAGTATTGCTCTCAGCTCACAAATCCAATGATTATGAGAATTTATAGAATGAATGTAGACACTATGAGCTTTCAAATGCGCTATGAAACATGTAATTTGGATATGTAATGAGGGAGATACAAGCTCTGCAATTTCTGCATACAAAACTACAGCAGCATAAAGATACATATATGACTCTCTTGGACATCCCACAAGATCACGACTTCTCTCCTCTTTTTATAGCATGGGAAACTAATATGAAACCTTCCTAATACATCTAAATTCCTGGTAGAAACTTGGGTGGAGGTATTACATGACTCAAGTGCTCAAATAAGCAAAGTATTGATCGACTTTGAGAACTAGCCACATCGACATTCCACTAGGACACCACTACAGCTCCCTTGTGACTCACTAATTTGACTCACCATGTTCTAGAAATCACGTGGTATTTTGGCTATCTTTTATGAATAATATGAGCCTTCTTGAAGTATTTGAAGACTTCCCAAAGTTATTTACATAATTTGAAAATTGTACCCTACATAAAACAAATGTTCGCAACAGAAAAGTCGTCCAAATATACTTGCATAAAAGTAGTCAGGTAGGGTGAAAAGACTTCTTGCATACATCGTTGACACGTACTTGGAGCATTCCTTAACCCAAACCACATTACCGTACAAGCATAAACACCCTAGTTTGTGATAAAGGTTGTTTTAGGTATGTCCTGTTCGGCCATCCTCACCTGGTTATAACCACTATAACCATCCAAAAATGAATACATCTTGTGCCCTTCCAGCCAGTCGAGCATTGTGTCCAGAAAGGGGAGAGGAAATGGATCTGGTACAGTAGCAGCATTCTGTTTCCGGTAATCAACATAGATGCGCAGCTGTTTATTTTTCTTTCGGACGATCACGATTGGAGATATCCATTCAGCATGCTCGATTGGTATGATGAATCCCACCTTCAGTAATCGATCGAGTTCTTCTTTGACCTGTGCTGCATAATTGGGGTTCATTCGGTAACTGGACTGTTTGATTGGCTTTGCTTCTGGTTTGAGCACTACCCGATGTTGATAAATCCGTGGGTCCAGACCTTTCATATCTCGATAGCCCCAAGCAAAAACATTGGAGAACTCACACAGGAGTCGTATCAAATCATCTTGAAATGTCTCTAATAATCCTGCCTTAATCTTAACGGGTCGCGGGTTGACCGACTAGATGTTTACTAGCACAACCCACATATGAAGGAACTTTGGATTTACCAATAGCATATGCTGGTAGAAAAAAGAACAAAGTTGAAAGGAGTTATACAACCAATGAATGAGAGGGATTAGGTATGGTATATGCTGTAAAAAATTTCAAACACTATCTTTTCACCAACAAGTTTTTCTTCATAGATCATCAAGCCCTACTTTACTTGGTGAATAAATCTTGTAATTTTGGATGTTTAATAAAGTGATACCTCTTAATAATGGAGTATGCCTTTGAAGTGGCAGTCAAAAAATATAAAACCCAATTATGGGCTGACCACCTCAACTTTCCTCAAATGAATCTCTAAAAGGTGTGTTTGATGAACCTCCACATGCCTATCTCTTCAATCTAGAATTGGTTCCAAGTGGGCTCAAACTTTGGTTGCAAGTTTTACATTTGGCTCTTCACATAAGTATATAAGAATGAAAGAAAGTGATGTGACATGGTCATTGTGATATCGATAGAATAGGCAAGGCACCTTATCTTCCTGTGTTGATGATGAAGAGCACAAAGCATTCTACAACAAGCACACATATGAGTATTAGGTCAGAGTATTAGGTCACCATTATTCTAAGCAACAAACCCTACAAAATCGAAAATTCTTAGAAGCGTACTATCATACAATGGAGACATGCATTCGTAGGACATGGATTACCCATTGAGCTCATTTGTGATTAGGGCACTCACTTCTTGAATAAATGTATTGAGTATCTACTTCAAGACTTCATGGTTATACACAAGAAATCAGCCCTATATCACCCACAAGCAAATGGGCATTCTAAGAGTACGACTTAGATACTATGCAATGCACAAACTAAGCTTGTTGATAATGACTACCCTAACTAGAACAAATTGTGACATCATTTTGTTTGGGCTTATTGCATGACCTATAGGAATCTGTTCAATTCCATCCCGTTTTAGATGGTTTTTCGACAACATGCAATGTTAACCTTGAATTTACCTATCCCCACACCATGGACACCCATGTCAATCATGACAGATGCACTCTGTCCATCATGATAGACATGCAAATTCAAGAGTTTTTAGGGTTTCAATGAATTGGTTAGTTTTGAGCTAATTTTTGCTATTTTTGTAGGCAATTGAAACTCCTTGGAAAGGCTAAGCAAGCTTACTATTTGTGGCATGCTTGGGAGCATGAATCTTGGGCACTAAAGCATCGACAAAAGCATTGGGCTTGAGGCTGCAAGTTCACTAAACCCCCTAAGTCCATTTCTAGTTTATGCTAAGTGCAATTTAGATTAATTCAAGACTACGATAGGCATGAAATACTTCAAAATCCTTTAGTTTCTCAAGTCGAAGAATAATTTAAGATAAGTTGATGATAATCTAAGTGGAAAAGAACGTAATTTGATCAAGAAGAACATCAATTGTAGAAAACTTAAGTGACCATGATGAGGACCATACCAAGATAAAAAAATACATCCAAAAGGAATTAAAAAGAAGATTTGGATACTACAAAAGGACCCTGCAACATGGTTGTACTAGGGAATTTGGGCCAATCAGCAAAGCATATGAACCTTAGGTTTTGTAGACACCTAGGACAAGATAGAAAAAGCATCAAGTCATCTAAAGCTAGTGTCAATCACATCATTAGGTCATGGGATCAAGAGCTAGCATGGAAAGGCCTACGCGTAAATTGTGACTTGCCTACTTACAGACCCCCTAAAGGTCCCTACAAGACTCAATTGGAACATATATGAACCAACTGATAAGGTGCTTGCATCTATGAGGATGGATTGAGAAGATTAGTAGTCCAACTCAAAACCCTTGATCAAACATCAACTAGTCAAATTCAAAAATGGATCATGTATTGATAAGCAAGGAGCCATGTATGTGGTTACGAGCTTACTTGATAGGAGGGATGAGTTTGAAATCATTAGTCTTGAGTCAAAAATAGGGGACTTGGAGTAGGAAATCATGGGAAATGAGCCAAGAACACCTCGTGGTAAGTCTATCTTATCAAGAATTATCACAGGATAGTGGATTCTTCAAGATAATAAGAGCATAGAGCTTTTCTTGAATAGATAAAAGGACAAAGCATTCTAGAGGTTCAAAAGGTACAAACCAATCAAGATAGAAGGGTTGATTATATATGAATTCAAAGAATTGAACACCCCTAGGAAGGTAATCTATTTACATAACTCTTTCGAGAGGATGTTCGTGATTATGGAACATGGAAGACATGCATACACTTGGAAAGGTGAACTTGTATTCCCTCCTCAGAGACCGCATCATTGGCATGGTCAGCATGGAGAAGGATCTTCTCAAATTCTAGGAAGTCATAAAGAGAAGGCTCAAGAGAGACCTAAAGTGAGCTTTGCAAGCCCTTCAAGATGAGAGAGGACATGATGGGATATTGATTGAATTGATTAGGAAAGACTAAGAGAACCACACTAGAGATGCATGGATGCTTTTCGCTTACTGAAACTAAGACAACACCTAGGATATTGAGACCCACTCAATTGGCAAAGCCAATGAAAAACTACTTTGATGGAACAGGAGATCCCTCAATATAATGCCTTTGGTCCAACCTTGAAGCACACGACCTTGACATGGCTTCAACCACTACATTAAGGTCACTTTAGGGACATCAATTAGTTGCTAGAAGCATTTATCACAAAATTCTCTAAGAGTGGTATCAGACATAACACTTCATCATTGATCCATAGATTCAAGCAAACACCTGAGGAGATAATCATGCTAATAGTTCATAGGTCTAGGCAACATGTTGAGAGATGCACCACTCTAGAGTTACCCACACATGCCAAACGAGTGGCATTGTTTTGGATGGCTTCCTAAGTGCAAATTTACCTTCTTATGTGTACTTGAAGGAACCTAGGACCATAGAACAATGTGTGAAAATGTATACAAATATCAAGGATAAATTGGGAGAAAAGTCAAAGCTTTCAAAGATTTGTAAGGATTCAGATATCTTTGCCAGTTTCATGTCAAAACCTTCCACACTATTAATGAATTGGCACAAAATGTAGCTCAAAAGTTAGGAGTCTCAAGCAAACATACCTCTATAATGGTCTCAGTGCGATGATGTCATAATTGCAAAGGAGACCACATGGCCAATGTTTATCCCATCATGAATCAAAACGAAGGGAATCCTAATAGCCAATATTTTATAACAGAGAGAAGGTACACTAACCACACTACACAACATTGTTGATACAAACAAACAGGTGGTTATGCAAACTTACTAGTAGCCAAGAAGATCTCGAAACCAATATGAACAACAACCATAATTTAGGCCTCAACAACATTATCCACCCCACTATCAAGCTCATGAGAGATCACAACCGATGTTAGATCAACAACCTCCACCCCCTACCAATATTATTCTAGTTAAGTATGTTGTAACAGAGGATAAGTTGAATAGAGACTTAGTGCCCGCACCCCCATTGATTTCAGAAAGTGATCCCAATACTCAAAGCTTTGACTCAAACCATGTGGATAACCCGCTTGCCTACTACATGGATTCACCTAAGCATAATGAGATCTATCGTTATGAAACACCCATCGAACCAAGTTGGGAACCAGAATACTCTAACATGATGTACGTAAATCCTAGCTCTAGACCCCAACCAAGGTAGATGAGGCCCCAAGCACCCCAATGACCATGCTACACATGCCAAGGATATCATTTGATTTGTTATTGTGCACTTTCTACACTAGGGAAACCTCAATCAATGGTAATTCAAGGTTCTTGTCCTGATTGTGAAAAGGAACATCTCTCAAGAGATTGTACTAAAAATCTGGTCCATTCTCAAAATATTACACCAATTGATGTTATTGGCTTGGTTGTGGATCCCTGTGGAAGTGTAACAACTACACTCACATGCAGCTAGTGACTAGAGCCTAGGCACTACACTAGATTGGAGTATATCAAGAGAAGAAGTTAGAGGGTAGCGAGTTAGAGAGCATAGCTAGGAAATGAGCTAGAGCTTGGAAGGATAGCCATGAGATAATGAAGAGACAATGGGCAAGAAAGATGAGTGAATTAGAAGAAATATTCAAGAAAACAAAAACAAAACTAATAGAGATCGCATCCCAAACACACCCTCAAACACCACCTCTATCATCTCATCAAAACCCCCCATCCATAACACCACCACCCAAAGAAGAAACAGTCTTAGAAAATCCCACCCTTGAAGAATTGGGCATGATGTTCAAGGCTTATGAGGCTGAACTTTAAGAAGGGTTGAATGTGATAGAGCTAGATAAGTCTTATCATAGATAAGACCTAGAGATTGAGAGAACCAACCTTTACGCTTTGGAGGACTATTGGAGAGGTTAGAGTGGTTGATAGCTGAACCTAGGATGTTGGGGACACCAAAGGCCCAAAGTAGTAGAAGTGCAATGCTAAGCTTACTCCCAAGGAAGCTTATGTTCCTAATTCTATGGACAATGGAAGTCCCTCTTCAAAAAATCATTACTCGCAAGAGTTCTTGAGAGAGATTCAAGAAGAGGAATGGGCCAAAGAAGGCAAAATCCCTCCTCCTACTGAGATAGCGGATGATTTTCATGATCAATTCGCTCAAGTCATTCCATCTATCTATGGGGAACAAGAGGATATGTAGTGAAGTAAGGGATTAGACTTTGAATCCATTCCTTGCATGAATTGTCTCACTTCAAAGGCCCATCGGAGTCTAGTTCTATTCCCATAAGAGATCCCATAGTTATTGTAAGAAATGATGAATCGGTTCTTCTAAGTAACATGAAAATAGTGAAGAACACTAAAGTGTAGTGTCATCTCACTTTAGATGAGCTACTAAAAATTAAGTGTGAACTATGGAAGCCTATAGCTAACCAAATGATAGAAATAGCTAAGCCACAATCTTAGGCATGATTGCACAAATCAGTGCCCAAGATACCCTTGGATAATATATGAGATATAAATGAAGGAGACAAAGGAAACACCTATCTGCCTATCACTTATCAGGGCTACACAATAAAAGCTATTCTAGAATTAGGAGCTAGAGCTTCTATTACTACCACTTCCTTATGGAAGTGATTGGACAATCAAGCTCTCAAGCCAATAAGAATGAATTTTCAAATCATAGACAAACATATAGAGAAACCTATGGGGTTACTAGAAAGGATAAATCTCACCACTTGTGGTGTGGAGTTTGAACATAAATTCTCCATATGTGATTTTGGTAAGAATCATGGCTATGAGATGATCTTAGGAAGACCCTTCATGTGACAGTTCCAGATAGTCCAAGATTTGGGAACCATTTCTTTGTACTTACAGCATCTTGGGGTTACAACTAAAGTCTATCTCAGTTATTATCCCAATAGAGATGTACCATCCCTTTAATGGAACCAAATCCACAGAACATTAGATGTAACAGAATTGTTGCACTCCATAGGATCAAAGTTGTCATGGATGCATGAAGGCACTCATTTATGGATGTGTAAATTTGTAGTGGAAGAAGAGAAAAGGTTAACCTCCAAAAGTGTATGTGCTAATGAGAAACCTAGATCACTTCAAGACTCACCCTATGCACCTATGTTGTTTCTAGATGAAGAATTTGAACCCCATGGTTCAACAATGATTCTAGCCATGATGGATGTAGCTGTCAATGAAGAGTAGTGGAACCCCCATTGTGATGAAGATAGCTATGACATCTCAGTTTTCACCATAGAACCACTTATGCTTAACTTAGTTATAGAGGAATGTGAGCCTAGAAGGACCGTACACAAGGAGGTTAGCAATGAGGGAAAGAAATCCATCATCATGCACCCTTTTTGTACTTCAAAATAAGAATAACTTTACTTAATAGAGTCTAGGAATGAGGAACACAAAAAATGTGAACCAAAAAAGAAGTTGAATACAATAGAAGAAGATCAAAGTAAGAAAAAGAAAGGAAAGGAACCACTCCCTATGCGAGGAGAAGAAGAAGCATTGTTTGAGGTGCCAAATAACTTCAAGACATACGAGATAGAAGAGAGGAGGATTATGATAAGAATTCCTAAAAGAGAAGTGCTCACAGGAGAATCCTATGAAAATAAAGAGAAGACCAAGAAATTTGTAGTAACCATAGAACCTAGTGAAGATAGATGTACATATATAGGGCATGCTTCAAGTGAAGAAGAACATGAGTTGATAGATTTTTTGAGAGAATATAGAGATGTCTTTGCTTGGAGTTACAAGGTTTTGAAAGGAGTGGATCTAGATATCTGTTCTCATCGAATCTTAATGTCATTGGAAGCCAAGTCTAGCAGGTAGAAACCTTACACCTACAATGATAATTATGCAACCAAAATCAAGGAGGAGATTGGTCATTTGATAGAAGCATGTCTTATTTATGAAATCGAGCATACTGAATGGGTTTCCCTCATTGTGGTTGTGCCAAAGAAGAATGGAGAATTGCATGAATGCATTAACTTGAAAAATGTTAACATAGCAACTATATGAGATAATCAACCTCTTCATATCACTGAGCATCTCTTAGAATGAGTAACAAGAAACTTATAGCTTCCTTGATGGATTCTTAAGTTAAAACCAAGTGCTCATGGCCCCTAAAGATCAACATAAGATGTCTTTTACCTTATCATGGGATATCCTTGCATTTTGAGTGATGTCATTTGGGCTTGCCAATGCCCATGCAACATTCGAGAGGCTGATGTGTTATGGAATTCTTGAGAAAGAACTTAGAGGTCTATGCAGATGACATGTTTGCTCACTCCAACATCTGATAAACCCACGACCCTAAATTTAAAAAGATCTTTGACAAATGCAAAGAATAGCATGGTTGTCTGAATCCAAAGAAGTGTGTCTTCATGGTCAAGCAAGCCAAGATTCTAGGACATAGTGTCAAAGATTGGGATATCAATGGATGAAGAAAAAAACAGAGCCATTGTAGAACTCCTGAGACCAAAGAATGTCAAGGAAGTACAAGCTTTCATGGGTCATTGTGGTTATTACAGATGCTTTATCCACATCTATGCTATTAGATGTGTGCTAGCACAACCTAGGGTGAAGGAAACATTGATCTTCCCATTGCTTATGCTAGTAGACAATTGAATGTAATGCAGAGAAATTTCACAACTACGAAAAGGGTAGGATTAGGTATGGTGTATGTGGTCAAGAAGTTTAGATATTATTTGCTTGCAAATAGGTTTAAGCTCTTTAATGATCACATGGCTCTATTATACCTAGTGAAAAAACCTTGGAAACATAGGCTAATTAGTAATATGGTTTGTCTTACTAATGGAATACAATTTCGGAGTAGTGGTCAGGAAAGGCAAGTCCGTCAAGCGGATCACCTCTCTAGACTAACCTAGGGAGAACCACGGCAAGGAGTATTGGATGAACGTCCAAATGCTTACTTGTTCAACTTAGAAGTAGTACCTGATTGGGCTAAAGCTATTGTACCTATCCTCATCATTGGACCTCGAACATCCCATAATGAAAACTAAGGGCAAAGAGGTGGTTTAGCTTGGTGTGTGGAAGAAGATGAATATGCTAAATGGTTGCAATTAGCACTTGTAGGTGCATTGGAGCAACACTATTCAAAAGATCGAACCCTACAAACTTTGACAAGATTAGGTGTGTATTGGCCAGCTATGGAAGCAGATGTTTATAGGATGTGTATGGATTTTCCAACATGTGTTAATAGAAATCTAGTGGATCATGCTACTTTGTATCAAGTGTCTTTAGTATTGGGTTGGATCAATCCATTAGTTAACTCTTTAAGGACAAAAACATTCCCCCAAGAAATGACACTAGCAAGAAGAAGGGATCTAGATCGGGAGGCTCAAGTTTACATGAGCATTGGAGATAATCTATATAGGCATGGACAAGACAAATATCTCAGATTATGTGTCCATGAAAGTGAGTATCTATAGATATTGTAAACTACACACCAAGGTCTAGTAGGAGGGCACTTTGGACCTGATCGAGTGATCAAAGCAATTCTATTCTCAGGACTATGGTGGCCTACCCTTGATATTGATGCTCATACCTATGTGAAGAGATGTGACATATGTCTGAGAACTCAGTATCTGATACATAAGGATGAGATGCCATTGAGACCCATGATGGGAGGAAGTGCATTTTCTAACTAGAAAATAGACTTTGTAGCTCCTATTAATTCCCCATCCAAGAGTTCACATGCTGAGTATATCATTGTCACAATGGATTATCTCACCAAATGGGTAGAATTAAAAGCAACTAAGAAGAATGATGCACAATCAATATCTAGCTTTTTATTTGAAAATGTATTCACAAGATATGGATAAAAAATAGAATTTATAGGTGATTGTGGTATCCACTTCTTGAACGAGGTTATTGAATACTTGCTACAGGAATTCATCATCATTCACAAGAGGTCTACCCCATACCCACCATAGGCCAATGGAAAAGTAGAGAGCATAAACAAGATCCTATGCACTATGTTGACCAAGCTTATTAATAATACATGTTTTGTTTGACAAAAATAGCTACATCATGTTGTTTGGGCATATTGAGTTTCCTAGAAAATGGTACTTAATGCCACCCCCTTCAAGATGGTGTTTAGCTAGAACATAGTACTTCCATTCGATGTTTTGATACCCATACTAAAGGTGGCACAAGAGCATATGGACTAGCCATGAGCTATCATCCAAGATCTTTGACCTAGAATGGTTAGGTGGAACCAGATAGAGAGAAGTTGCAAGAATATATGTTGCAAACAAGAGGAAAAAGGCAAAATGATTAAAAACATGAGATATTGTTTTAGTGTATATGTTGATGCAACCTACTTGAAAGCTATAAAAGCATGGCTATGGACCAATGATCATCAATAGGATATCAACACGTGGAGCAATCCAACTAGCTACCTTAGCAGGTGAAATTGTAGAATAAAGCTTTAGCAAAAGCTACGAACCAAATAAATGCTAAATCAATTTAATATAACAAAGATGCACAAGGAAGAAGAGAATCAAATCCATGAAGAAGCTCAAGCAAAGGACTTAGATCGTATCTAATGTATGAAGTTTAGACGACAAGGTATAGATCAGCCTAGGCATGAGAATCATGCAGCCCCAAGGTATCATACGGCTATGTGCCAGACAAAGAGTGTTCCCTCTCATCATATAATTGATAGACGTCCTTTTATAACCATAGAATTAGGATAGGGCATAAATGTAAAAGAAATCAAGGCATTGATTGGCTTAGGGGCAGCCACTAGTGCTATTAGATTATCTCGTTTTCACATCAATCCTATTGAAGCCTACCTCGTAGAACTTGGATTTAACCCCTTGCATGGGTGAGGTGGAGCTTCCCATCTCCATCCAAGATGTCCATATGACAATAAAAGTGCTAGTTTGTCATGGTGAAGACCTTACTAAATCTTTCATCCTTGGTCAATATTGGATTTTTTTATCATACAATCAACTTAAACCTGAGGAGTGGACTTCTTAAGTTTTGGGTAAATAACCTAAATGTCACAATAGAAATAGCCATCTACAAAACCAATGATCCAATTGTGACACAAACTCCTAGTTCTTATAGGAATAATCATGAAGAATGAGATGTTTTTCCTGTCCAAAACTAGGTAATGTAGAAGGATTCCACTTTTGAAGAACGAGTAGGAGAGAGGAAAGAACTCCCTTCTTTTCCAAAAATGCTAATGGTATCTATACCTCAAGCAAGGAGGCACAAGGAGAAGCTTAATAAGACTATGGAATCCCAAAAACTAAAGATATCTCATGGCAAGGTGATTCATGGTATGAAGCAGATCTAGAGATGTAAGGGTGAGCACCCACCTGCTCCCTTGCTAGGACCACTAACGCTTATGAAGCACTTGAAGAAGCTAGAGCAACCAATGGTGATGCATCAAAGATGTCATTCACAATGTTTACTCTCCATTTAAGTACCTAAGCAGTTGATGAAGGTTGACCCTAACCCTAGTCCGTGAGCATCTCATCCAATGGACAAGAGTGCATACAACTACCCATTTTCTAGAAAGGTTTTTGTCATCTTGTGACAGGCAACTGAAGATAATTGTAGCCATCGATGTGATCATATCCAAGGGGAAAAATTCCCACGAGCCCATTTAGACTGAGCACCAACTTGAGGAAAAGTATTTTATTATGAAAACCACTAGTGGTATTTTTTCTAGCCTTTAACCCTCTTTTTGCTAATCTTAATCCCTAAAAAACCACAAGTCCCTAAGATTTCGTGACTTAGGTACATAATACTTCTCTAATTACTAAACATTCAATCTATTAGCACAAGACATAAATCAAGAGGAACCCTCAACATTTGAGGAAGCAAAGAAGAAATCAGAGTGGAGGCATACAATGGAAGAAGAAGTTGAAGCTCTTGAGGAAAACAACACTTGGGAATCAGTTCGCAAGTCTTCATCAATGCAAGGGATAGGCTCAAGATGGATCTATGAATTGAAGAAGAACTCAGATGGCGCCATTAACAGTTATAATGCAAGGCTTGTGGCAAAAGCCTTTGCACAAACTGAGGGAATTGATTATGAGGATACCTTCTCTCCTATGGCAAAGATGCCTACAATTAGAGTGCAACTTAGTATTGCTTCTTCCAAGAATTGGAAGATATTTCAATTGGATGAAAAAAATGCATTTCTTAATGGATGGATAACAGAAGATATGTATATGGCATAACCACTTGGTTTTGAGAATCAAGTACATCTTGATTATGTTTGTAAGCTTACAAAGCTCTATATGGACTCAAACAAGCCCCAAGGGCTTGGAATCACAAGCTTGTTTCATTCTTGCAGGATAAAGGATTTCAACCTAGCAAGGTAGATCCATCACTCTTCATCAAAAAGAGTAATTATGAAGTCCTCTATTTGTGTGTGTATGTTCATGATATTATACTTACAGGAAATGATTCAGATGGGATAAAGAGGATCAACGAGCAGATGTAAGAAGAGTTCAAGATAAGTGACTTGGGTTCACTCACATACTTCCTAGGATTGGAAGCAGTATACAGAGATTATGGTCTATTTCTTACTCGAAGGAAATACATTAAAGACTTTTTGACAAAGTTCAAGATGCAAGATTGCACGATTGTAGGTGCTCCAATGGAGGTTAATCACAAATTGAGCTCACATGAAGGTGAACTCATAGACGACATCACATGTTATCAAAGCCTTGTGGGTAGTGTGAACTATGCCACATTGACAAGAGTAGAGATATGTTATAGTGTGAGTGTTCTTAGTCAATTTATGCACACACTCAAGAAACCTCACATGGAAGCTACCAAGAGGATACTCAGATATCTCAAAGGGACCATGAATGAATGGTTATACTACCCTTATGTATCTGATTTACGTCTAAAGTTGTTCTCTGATGTAGATTGGGCAGGCTCCAAGGAAGACAGAAGGAGCACCTCAGGATATCTTTCCTTTGCAGGGTCAAAAGTTGTCTCATGGTCATCTAAGAAGCAAGCCACAATTGCTCTCTCTTGCATAGAAGCTGAATACAAAGGTCTTGCTATAGCCACTCAAGAAGCAATCTGGATGAAGACACTATTTACAGATCTTGGATTGAAAATTGGAACTCCAAATATCTTTGGTGACAACATGAGTTCCCTTCACTTGGCTGCCAATCCAATTTTTCGTGCAAGGAATAAACATATTGAAGTACATTATCACGATTTAAGAGAGAAGATTGTGAGCCAAGAAATTGAGCTATCATATGTGTCAACTCATCAAGAATGTGCAAACATTTTAACCAAAGCATTAGATGGTACAAAACTTAGTAAATTCAAGGGTATGATTGGTTTGCAAGTAATCTTGGAAGATTGAAGAACTCAAGCTTACTTGAATTGAGGGGGAGCTATTGGAACAGGTTCATGGCAAGTCAAAGCAAAGGCTTGAGTCTTCAAAAGTCATAAAAACCTTATGCTATAGTTGAAGCAAATACCAAATATTTGAAGAGTTCACTTATGAACTCATCCTTATAACTCTTTGAATACTTACTTGATGTAAAACTGAAGAAATCAAAAGTGCTTGAATCCACTTCATGAAAAGGGAAAGAAAAGCCACAAACTTGTGATTGAGTTAGTTGAGAATCAATCACTAAGAATTAGGAAAAGTGGTTTAGGTGAGCAAGATTCAAATTAGAATCTTAGATCCAATCATCAATATATATACACATGATTTGATCGCACGATTCACACACTCATTTAGCTGAGCTTCTTGCCATATCAGAGTGTGGTCTCAAGGCACACACATGTACAAGTAAGTCCATTGTAAATTACATTCAATATACATTCGAATTAAGGATCCTTTGTGACCATATCTTCATGTCTATGTGAGTGTACTGTTCACTATCATACATCTTAGTTTTTTAGCCAGATTGTAGAGATGGTTTCTCTAAGCATGATACATTGCCTTCAATGATTTAACTTGGTAAAGTTAGCTCTCTAAGCCCACTTTATACTTCCAAAGTCTCAATGCATTTGGAGTTTTGAATCGTGAGATATATTCATTAGAAGTCACCTATATATCTGCATCTTTTACTTCTCTATTAGTGCTCCATGAGAACAGTGATTTTCTCAGAGCTTGTTCTGAGTGTGTAGTCGATCATTTGCCATGATTTAAAGCATGACAGAATCCACATACTGTCTATTACATGGCTACAAAGTGTCATTAACATTGTTTCTTGGGATCATCAGATGTTAGCATATATTTGCTCACTGGTCTGATGACTGTTGCAACCCGTGAATGTCGGGATGAAGGATATGATTTGCTAAATATATTTCTCTGCATTTAGTCCATCATTTTTTATGAAATCACTCATGATTCTTAGATTTCTAAGTTAATTAGACTCGCACAAGGAAGATAGAGGTTCCCAGTACTTCCTGGGAGGTCACCCATCCTAATACTGTTCCCCCTAGAGCTCGCTTAACCTTGGCAATCTCTTCCCACTAAGCTACACTCTTGTGGTGTCTGAAGAAGGGCAAAGACTAAGGTTAACATTACCTAGAACATGTTTTGGTCCGTCAAAGCTTCATTCTTTGCTTTCAAAGCCTGTTTTTGAAGCATTTTTGAGGTGTCTTTTGGAGCCATTTTGGAGTACTTTCACACATAGTTATCTTTAGACAGTCCAAGAAAATCAAGAAGAGTATTCCTTGTACTTCAGTGACAATAAATATCAACCTTTGGGGCTGTGTTTTCAGCCACACTCATAAAACTATAGGTTTCTTGAAAGGTTTTCAGTTTCGGTGGGAGCAGCCACTGCACATTTATGCAGGTTTTTTTGAGCATACAACATCAGAGTTGACAAACACTTGCAAGTGTTGTTGGCTAGTTTTTGGGCTATGCATTCAGCCTTTTAGTGTCATTTTACTACATATATTGAGCACATACACACCATGTATGCTTATGTGGATACTACTTATGTACGTCCATGTGTTCATTGATATAGCGGTTATGTTTTTTGCATAAAGCCTTTTACGTTTGATAAAGAGGGTCGTGGTGAGGTTTTCTTAACTAGGAGACACCTTGATGTCGGGGTCTCTTCGGTGATGCAGGTGGAAGACTTACCCAATCTCCCCATAGGAGATGTATGATAGTTGTTCATAGGTGCTCGATAAGCCTAGTTGGCTTTTATTGGGTAACTGATTATATGCAATGGAGTCAAGGATTCAGTATGCAGATAAACATGTCAGCACTTACAGTTTTATGATTTTTTGAAACCGGTCATACGCTCATTTTGTAGAGGATACTCTGGCAAAATCTTTCTAGATTTTCAATTTTATCAACTATACAGTGGTCGATGTACTCCTTGATACACTTATTCATTGATGTTTTGAATCTTCTAGCTCCATTATCATTCTATTCGATTCTCTACCATCATGGCATCAAAGGTCTTAGGCACATCTGGTGGATCAGGGTCTAGTGCCAGTGTTCCAAGGAGGAGCTATAACTTGCAGGGCAAAGACCATTTTGAGATCCAAAAATTTGATGGCACAAACTTTGCTGGAAGAATCAGATTAAAGATGTGCTGATTCAAAGGAGGCAATGGAAGACAGTAAATGGGATTTCAAAGAAGCGTGCTGACATGGATGAAGATGATTGGGATGAGTTAGATGAAATGGCCAGGTCTACCATTTGCTTGCACCTGTCAAATAATGTTTACTTTATAGTATTAGACTATGAAAGTGTAGAGGAGCTTTGGAAGAAGTTACGCAATACATATGAGAAAGAGACAACATCAAATAAAGTGTATCTGATGAGAAAATTATGTGACCTTTGCATGAAGGACATAGATAGTGTTGTTTCTCATCTTAATGAGTTTGATGCTATATTCTCCCAGTTACAGGCTCACAAAATGGATATGGATAATGAAATGAAAGCAGTATTGCTATTATGAACCTTGCCATCATCATGGGATACATTTTGCACAGTTATTAGCAATAGTGCACTTTGTGGTAAACTTGTCTATGATGACATATGTGGAACACTCTTGAGTGATAGAAAATCTAGGGCTGGCACTCAGAGTGGAGATGCATATAATGTTCATGATTCTTACCAAGGAAAGAATCAACAATGTGGCAAGAGCAAGAACAAGGAAAACAATGGTCAACGTAATAAGAGTAGAAGTAAATCAAGGAAGAGGGATATTGAATGCCATTATTGTCATAAGAAAGGACACATGAAGAAAGATTGTTATGTATTAAAGAATGGTAAAGGTAAAGGACCGAATGTTTATGGGCATGTTAAATAGTTACCTACACCATCTACTTTGACTATGAAGATTGAAGAAATTAATGCTATTTCTAATGATATTGATGTGTTGACACTTGATAGTATTGTGCCAAGTGAGGCTCTTATGGCTGATTCTCTTTCCCACACGTGGCTGCTAGATTCTGGTGCTTCCTTCCATGTGACACCACACCTCACTTATCACACAGTTTGATGTTAGTTGGTCAACTTGATGACCTTGGTTACAAGGTGGTCTTCTATGCTCAGTCCTTTTGTATATCAATGGGCAATATGGTTATTGCAAAAGGAAGCAAAGTTGGCTCACTTTATCCTTTATTTGTATCATAGAAAAAACACTTGTTAGCTATTACTGAATACCCTATGGCTTGTATTTGGCATGGTTTTTTGGGCCATATATCTCGTAGTGAAATGGAAAATCATTCTCGTTCTCGGTACTTACCTATGTTATCTTTCTCTGATTTTTCATTTTGTGAGCATTGTCAATATGGAAAGCAAACAAAAAATATGCATACAATGCACCTTGACTCTTCAATTCAGCCTTTAGATCTTATTCATACAGGTGTGTGTGGTCCTATGCCCACTAGGTCCGTAGGTGGTTCTCTTTACTTTGTCACTTTCATAGATGATGCCACTAGAAAAGTCTAGGTATCAGATAATGGGCGTGAGTATAGCTCACATGAATTCAACCTTTTCTGTCAGTCTAGCGGAATTTGTAGAGAGTTTAGAGCTCCTTATATCCTAGTACCAAATGGCGTAGCTGAAAGGATGAATATAACTATTCAAGGTAGAGTAGTTTCTATGTTGCCCACAAGAGAAAATCTTTTAGCACTTGGCTCATCTATGGGGCTTCGCCTCTTGATTGTATGGGTTATGGTTATCATTTGGAGTCATGACAAAATTGTCTCTAGGATTGTCAATTAGCACAATAGATTCGGTGGAGGAACTTGAGACTTCTTACCTAGGAAGTGGGGCCCCAGACCATCACTTGGAGTGCGACTGCTTGTGGCTCCCTCTCTAGCCTAGCCCTCTATTACGAGCATGAGGTTCATAGTACAATTATTTTGATTCAAGATGGGCAGATTGACATCACTTAGGATTTTCACATCTCTCCTTGGAGTACTTAGGGCACACCTTATTGGGAGTTGATCAGCAGCCTAACCATGTGGTTCATTTGGTGGGTGATACACCACTACATCTTTGAGTGGCACATTATTTTTCCGATCAAGACCATGTTAGACTTTTGGTTGGAGCTAGTCCAAACCTTGCATGGGCAATTGGACTACCTTCAAGGGAATTTCAATGGCACCACCTGATGCCATCACACCTTCCTCCATCTTTGGAAGAAAGGCCATTTCTTTATCATTCAGGGCAATACTATCCATTGGAGCTATTGGCTTCCTACATTGCTTTTTCCCCCTCCCCACACTCCCTCCTATAGGAGATAGAGTTTTTGAGGATTTGAGTTGTTGGCTAGGGTGATTTCTCCCCCTTATATTCCTTTCCCATTCCCAGATTGGGATTGTAGCACGTTGGGTGTTTTTACTTATTAATGGAAAAATCTTTTTAAAAACAAAAAGAAAGATTAGATCATATATCAGAAGTTGATGCCATCAACGGAATTTAAAAAAAAATGGTCTCATGTGACATGAATCGCATTCTTGAAGTAATCAAAGAGAGCAACGCAACCATATATAACATTTGCCCAACAAAATGAGTTTGATGGTCCGAAAGTCATATCGAATGCGTTCACATTGAACCAATGTGAAACCACCGAAAATCATACTCAATTCCAATCAACTCTTAAGTGTGAGCACATAAGAGGATACAATGGGCATTAAACAGTTCGCATACAATGGCATTGTTTTACTTTTCTGAAAGTAATTCGCACATCAAAATGTCTTATAAGCATTAAACGACACTCACATAAGGAGAACAATACGGTTTCTACTTTGACCAAAAGCTTGCATGATTCCACTGGTTGAGTCCCTCACCCCTTGAAGTGGGGCGAGGGTTCGACCCTCCCCACTGGTAGTACACAAGATGTTTGATCCTCATGTTTAACAAGATGTTTGATCTTAATCATATTGCCTTTAGGCCATTGTAATTACTCTATCTAACCTCTGCTTTGTGAGATACCAAGGGTTTTGCAGGTAGAAGGTCCATTCACCTTCTATAGTTTTTCTTTCAAAATTAAAGCCCACGAGAATAGACTTTGGCTGAACATTCATTTAACAAGCAAAAAGCTTGCATGAGCTTTTTCAAGCGTTACTCACGGGCTCTATATACGTTGGAGTCCTCCTTCTCATAAGACATGGTTTTCTCCCTTATGTCTCTTTCAAGTGAGTGAAAACATTCATGTCAGTGAAAACAATAGCATATGCACATGTACTTTAGGGGTTATCGTAAGTTACCTAATGCAGTAGTGGAATAAGTGTACAAAATGTTCACATTTTGTATGCTAGACCATTTCGGAAACTAAGTACTGTATGCTTAATATATATATGTGTGTGTGTTAGTTTTATAGGAAACTAAGTAAATAACACACACACACACATATATATATATATATATATATATATATATATATATATATATATATATATATATATATATATATATATATATAATAATACATCTTCTACTCTCTTACTATGAGCACACTATGTTCTTTTTCTTAGGAAAAACGTGTAATTTTTTACGCCCTTTATATGGACCGTAATTTTACTTTCACGTATGTCCAACGATGCATTATCAAATATTAAAGGAAATGAATGCTTAGTTAGGTATTCTGTCTAAACTATGTATGAGCATCCCAAGATGCCTGGTCTAGCGGTTGGGTCCCTCGCCTCTTGAGGCGGGGGCGAGGGTTCAACCCCCCAGCGCTGCGGGATATGTAAACCGCCTTCGGGCGTTGAAATCTGCCTTCGGGCGTTCACTCCGCTATGCCTTCGGGCCGTCTACCTCGTTGTAAGTGCCTTCGGGCCATCTACCTCGTCTACCCCTGTTCTTGTGGGATAAGGGGGGTCCCATGGGTACTATGCCCTTCCTTGTACAGTTGTTAATTTCAAAGTTAAAGTCCGGGGGAGTAGGCCTCGGCGGAACCTCCATTTAAAAAAAAACTATGTATGAGCTCGAAAGAGCACAAAAAGTATTTTTAGGGCACAAAAACTCTTTCGAAAAGCTGATATGCTTGGTAGGAATAATTTTCGTTTTAGGGATCAGATTAAACATCTAGCATAAAAAATAATACTCGGTGTCATGAAAGTATTTGTTACTTTTTTTTTTTTTTTTAAATGGAGGTTTGGCCGAGGCCTACTCCCTCGGACTTTAACTTTGAAATTGTAACTGTACAAGGAAGGGCATCGTACCCATGGGACCCCCCTTATCCCATAAGAATAGGGGTTTACAAAATTGGGTTAAACGGCGGTCAACACTACTGCAAGGATAGACAAACGGTGACACTCAACCACAATGTACTTAAAGCCGCATGCAAATGGGCGTTTTTTATTTTAGGCCATGAAATGCTCGAATATCATAAAGAACACGTTGTTCTTGCATTAGCAAAATGTTTCTCTTCAAACACCAATCGTAGAATTGGTTCGTTCTAATATGAAAGTCTCATTCATCTAATAGACAAAAAGAAATCAATTAGTAAAATGTTTGTGAATAAAATGTTAGTACAAGAAAAATAGGTTGCAAGAGTTGAAAAAGAAAACATAATAACGCTACGAAATAGTAATCATAATAATTTCCGATTTCGAACATAAACGTCTTATTGATTTTTTAATAACCACGACCCCAACAATGATTGAGATTGATTCCAGGCGCAACGGCTATATTGTTACATGTTTATGTTTATATATATATAGAGAGAGACTTACTGTGTGTGTATATTGTATATGCATATGTAAATATATAAACAATTACACATACAAACACATACATTATATATATATATATATATATATATATATATATATATATATATATATATATATATACACACACTATGTGTGTATATGTTCGTGTGTGTATATTGTATATGTATATCTAAATATATAGATAAAAAATCATAATAATAATTACACATACACATACAGCCACACATACACACGCACATATATATATATATATATATATATATATATATATATATATATATATATATATATATATATATATATATATATATATATTGTGTGTGTACGTGTTCGTGTGTGCATATTGTATATGTATATGTAAACATATAGATAAACAATTACAATAACAATTACATATATATATATGTATATATATATATATATATATATATATATATATATATATATATATATATATATATATATATATATATATATATATATATAAAGTAAGTTTATGATCTAGGGGCCCGGTCGGTTCAAATGGATCTGAAATCAGACACCGTTTCGTCATCCGTATGTATGACCAAGGATCTCAAGTTTAGATTTACTAGGAGGTCTTGTGCTTTTGTGAACAAGTGACCCACTTAGCCTAGTGGTTAAGTCTCAAGGGTGTAAAAGAGGAGGTCTTGGGTTCAATCCCCATAGGCTACACGAGGGAAGTATTTTGCCCAAAGAGCTCTAGAGCCTTCTAGAAGCATCCACTTGAGTTAACGCAAGTTAACTCGGACACTTGGTGTACATGCAGTTACATGGTTGACACATGGATGGTTAGTATGCACCTTCCTGAGAAGCCAGTCCCCTCAAGAGAGCTGTATATACAAGCATAAGGTTGGGAGGAGTGTCATGTCTCTAGAAGGTGGTGGTCGTGATCTTGCATTGGTATCAGAGCAAAGCGAGATGGTGTTTTGAAATATTTAGGTAGGGATCCCACTACAGAGATGAGACATGTTCTTTCAGTTTTAAAACATGACCATGTTCTTCCAGTTTTAGAACATGAGGCTTGGGGGTTGCCTATAGTAGTTGTATAGCTCTATTTTTGAGGACAAAAACATTTTCCAAGGGGAACGAATGTAATAAAGTAAGTTTATGATCTAGGGGTCCACCCGGTTTAGACGGATCTGAAATCCGACACCGTTTGGTCATCCGTGTGTATGACCAAAGATCTCAAGTTTAGACTTACTAGGAGGTCTTGTGCTCTTGTCAACAAGTGACCCACTTAGCCTACTGGTTAATTCTCATAGGTGTGAAGAAGGAGGTGTTGGGTTCAATCCCCATGGGGTACATGGGGGGAGTATTTTGCCCAAAGAGCTCTAGAGCCTTTTAGAAGTATCCACTTGAGTTAACTCACGTTAACTGGGACACTTGGCGTACATGCAGTTACATGGCTGACACATGGATGATTAGTATCCACCTGCCCAAGAAGGGAGTCCCCTGAAGAGAGCTATATATAGAGGCATAAGGTTGGGAGTAAGGTCATCTATTTAATAAGTGATGATCGTAATCTTGCAATATATATATATATATATATATATATATATATATATATATATATATATATATATATATATATATATATATATAAAGAATTATATATAAGGAATGTTTATAAAGAATGGTCTAAACAGTGCGAAATAACCTGAGAGGAAGAATTATAATAAAGGATTGAGCAAGCAGTTTAATCCCTATGCGTCAAAAGGTCGGTTTATCTTTTCGAATGTCATTCAACATAAGTTTCCGTGATTGGTCATGGTAAAGAAAATGCTAGGTTATTCCAATCTTTTTGCCAATGCAGGCAATGCCCACCAATTATATGCCGCTTGGCTTAGATTGCTTATCAACAAGGCTTCCAGATTTTATTTTTTTATTTTTATTTTTTTTATTTTTAAGGAAGTTCGACCTTGGCATATTCTCCCGGACTTTAATTAAAATAAATAAGAAAAGTTACAAGTGAATGGGACTAGTGCCCATGGGACACCCCAAATCCCACAATGCAGGGAGGCGTATGGCAAGTTAGAGGGCGTTACAAATGAGGCGGATAAATCTATCATCTCCTTCATTTGGGACCCATTTGGGACCCATTTGGGTTTCAACTTGTTGTTTTCGAGAAGATAGATACAGTGATGTCGTGTTTACGAATCAGGCTAGCCACGAATGCAGTATTAAAGACCTCTAGGTAAAGGAAACCTGCAGTTGTACAATTTCTAGTAGCTTGAAGTAGCTTTGATGTATGAAGTAGCCAAAAATTCAGGTTGAGCTTAGTGGAGGCTGCTTATGGATAATCTTTCATGCATGAGACGGCTTATGAAAGAGGTTTCCTCTATGCTTCCTGCATGACTCGTTCATGAACAAGGTCTTCAGAAATCATGATAGAAATGCATACAGCTCCAATAATCTTTGATCGCATATGCGGTCTTATTATTAGTTTCAGACAGCTTGAGGAACGTTTATATGCTCTTACTCGATTTGCGTGTGTACAGAATTCACCAAAGACGTTTTTTGCTGCTTTATATCGCATATCGAGGAGGTTTCCAACACGAATCTTGGAATTCTCGTTTAACGATGAAGCATCCGCGAGCCAAATCAACCATGCAGCCCGGAACACCTTATTGGTAATGGAGACATCCGCTCCTACTCTAGTTTTCCAACAGCGTAAATCATATTTGACCTGTGGAAGTCGACACGATTTCCGCTTCTGTAGACTGCCGAAACCACAATAGTTTAAAAAACTACACAGAATGTACTTCTGTGTGACGTAACATATTCCTTTGGTTTGCTTTTCTTTTTCGAGCTCTGCAAAGGAAAATATATTGGAGCCTCTCACAGGTTCAGATTTTTTGTTGCATGAATACTCTTTCCCAGCAAAGAGAAGACTGATTCTGTCCTTCAAGTATATCTTCACGAGCAGCCATTTCCAACCCTGATCACAAAGGACAGTTGTGCTCGCTATCAGCCGTGCATCGTTTATTCTCATAGACAATTTTTGTTAATATTTAGACCTTATGATCTCTGCATTCGAGGAAACATATAAAAAATGAGAGACTATACGGCGAGAACATGGAAAAGGAGAAAGCATCCGGCGTCTCTCTTCACATTTTTTGCTCAATATTAAGCAGTACAATGTCAATGAGAAATAGATATGAAGGAAACGAGAACTTTGATTACCACACCCTTACTCTCAAAGGCACTCATTATTGTTTGCATTACTTTGATTTTGTAGAAGAAAGAGCGAGGTCCGGTATGGCTTCAACTAGGACTACGACAACTTTCCGATGCGCTTTTCATTGCGTCATTATCAGATGCATAATTCCTTCTTCTTGAAGATTGCTTCAATCTGACTCACAGATCACGAGGGAACCATTAGACGCCATCTCACAGTGTCTACAGATAGCGCATATAAAGACCTTGACGTTAAAAATCGAATAATGCAAGAAAGGAGAAGGGCCGTAACAGTAAGACCTGTACTGAATGTAGTTAGCTACTCGATTTCTATCATTTGATGATGTCAAGCTAAGCAGTTCGATAAGATCTTAGCTCCGAAGGCATTGAAAGAATAATTAAAGTATCAGAGATCTCTCTCTCTCTCTCTCTCTTTTTCCCCTAAGTTCTATTAACGAGAGACTATCACACTTTGATACGTCGTTATTCACCTCCTCGAGAAGTTTGCCCGTCAGACTATTTGCTCGTCATCATCAGATTTACGTTATCTGCACTTTCAAGATCGTCTTAATGCGGTTTGCAGATCGCAAAACAGCCATAGAAGTCTATTTCAAACTGGACACAAATAGCCGGCTCAGATATCTCCAGATAAAAGCTGAATAATGCAGCAAATGAATAACATAACAGAGAAAAAAATTTGACAGCAAATACGCATGAAGATAAATGAAATTTACTCTCTATACTGCGTGATAATCTGTTGAATCTAACAGTGAACACACTCATGTAGTTTTACCAACCGTAGAACATTACAAATGTAGCTTTCTTATATCATTAAACGAGATGTATAAGGAAACGCAAATGAATCGTTCACGGGGAGCAAGTATCTCGATCATTTTCACAAGCGCTTGCTTCTGTTCCTTTTGTAATCATGGAGAAGCTGCTGCACTGCGCAATGCTTATCATAGCAGGCTTGAGTACCTTAAAACTAGAAAATGGGGTCGACTGGCAAGCTTCGAAGTATTATGTTTTTCCTTTCTGGCGTGATGGTAGGTTGATCAGAAAAAAGTGATACCCATAGGAGATTAATAATGGAATGAGGCACTCACCAGCCTAATTCATGACTGATGTACAAGATTCCTCCCTGAATATTCTCATAGAGCATTTTAAGCTCAATCAGTCAGCTTGAAGTCGATATATTTCAATCGAACGTTTTCAAGGATACAAGAGACATTGCGTACAGCTAAATAAGAAGTAATCCTGTTTGATGCTTACCATACTCTAACCAGAGCTCGCTAAGGAGACTCTCTCTCTCTCTCTCTCTCTCTCTCTCTCTCTCTTTACAAGTCCAAATTACAGGGATAAATACAAGTAAATGTACAAATCTTTTATCCTCCATTGCGGCTTCCTTTTTCGATGTGAAAATATCATTTATGATGTTTGTTTTCTCAAGGATTAAAATGAAACACATTAGTTGTCTAGAAATGGAATGAAAGATTTAAATAACCTAAGTTGCTAATCAATCCTACATGATTTCTCATTTGATAATTAGCATTGAAGAAATAAAACTCCATTCACCATTTAGAGCTTTGTAAATTTGAGTTGACTTTGGAGAACAATACAACAGAGTCAATGCGTGTTGATATATATAGGGAGTGATGTGTGTGAACACAATAGGACTGTTGAGGCACGTTTTTCCCTCTTTAGCAAGTTTTTGTTCCACTGGCTTGCATACACCTATAAACCTAATGGCTTACTTATCTTTGTACATTGACTTGGTAATACATTATGTATTGTGTTGTGCTTCAAGCTTCTTCTTATTCCTTGTGTTGTTTGCATGCTTTCACAAGCCTCAAACTCCAACAATTGGAATCAAAACATGTGGTCACTTCATCTAGGGTGTCATCAACACTCCCTCGGTCATAGTCCTAGAATTACATGAATATTGGTGAGCATTCTGAGAGCAATTTGGAGTTCACAAAAACTTCACTTTGTGGTGTTGAAATTTTGATCTAAGCTTGTTTTGGACTATAAACACACTATTATAGTAACTATGTAGGAAATGTTTTCCTTTTATCTTAAACATATATACATGTCACCTCAAAGTCTGTTACAATTTTAGTAGAGCTCGACATGGTAGTTCTATTCACCTTATTGAGATACAATCATTTTTCAACATCACCATTTTTTAGTGAGTGGCCATGGATGAAAGAAATGATGTATTTTGTATGTTGATGTTGAGGATAGATTGGATAGTACTAATTACCCATTCTGGGCATATATGATTCGTCATGTATTGGTAGCAAAAGGATTGTGGAATATTGAGGAGGATATTGAAAAATGCCCTAGTACACCTACAAATATAGTTATTGAAGGTGATGTAGATGATGATATGAACATTCTCGTTTGTACTTCGATCCTGCTCCACCTAGTACAAAAAAACTTCATTGCACATGCATGTTGGTGTAAATTACAAGCCTACACATTTGACTCAAAGGATACATTGAAGTCCATACATACATGAAGAAGCATAGGAACATATGCTAGTGGTTAATTACCACTTTACCTCATTGTAAAAGTCAAATTGACTTGGAATCTATTATAATCACCTACCAAAAGGATTCGTGGAAAATTAGTTGTGTGATTGAAGGAATATCTCCAAGCATTTAGGAGCTTGATCATAGGGAGCCAAAAGTTTGAATTTGAATTCAAATTTTTAGTCATCTCCTATAAAAATGGATATGAAAAGTCGCGGGTAAGAGAGAGCACTCCCGAGCCTAGCATTACTGATTTTTGAGTGTGTGTGAGGTCTACACTCAAGCCCACACCTCTCTACACCATTTGGCATTGATGTTCATTGCAAATTGAGTTGTATACAAATGTTCATTAATACATACATTCATATTGTCCATCTCTGAGTTCTCTGTTAGTCTACTCAAAAGTCTGTCAACTTGTCAAGGGTATATCGCGGTCAATTCTTCACCAAGTTCAGTGATTCAAAGCTTTTTGGATTCAGCTTAAAGTAATCTACATGCTATCAAAGTTTGAAGACGTTCTATTCAGCCAGTTTGGAGAAATCTGCGTCGAGGTGAACTCTGGTCAATTTCTGCTACAATCCTAAAAAGTTGGGGGTATAGCTTAACTTGCTAAATTGATTTCTCTTAGCATAGTTTATCATTTTATATCATTCCACTTGGAATAGGTAGCTTACTAAGCTAATTAGATACCCCTAAAAGGAAATTTTCCAATTCCTACTGTGCTAGTCATACTGAGCAAAATACTCAGCAGGTGTCAAGACAAAAATAGAAGGTTTTCTTGAGTTTGTGACTTCCAAAGTTATCTGTTTTGATTAAATCATTTCACACATCATTTCCAAAGTACATAGGACATTTTATGGTGTCATTTGAAAGCTAAGGAGGTCTAGTTATCAACTCTGAAGCAAAGGAGGACTGGTACAAAGGAGGTTTAGCAGTACCTACTCAGTCTCTTGGAGTATCCATCCATCTTCCCAACAGTGGTATCAGAGCAAACTAAGGTAAAATGGGAGATGGTTTTTCCTTCATTCATTGATAAATTGGACAGGAACAACTATCAAGCATGGTCTCTAAGGATGAAGACCTACTTACAAGGAAGGAGTCTCTATGGTTACATCTCAGGAGATGACGAATTGCCCTCATTCAAAGCAAGAGGATTACCAACCAAGGAAGAACATGAAAAGCTCAACACATGGGGTGCTAAGGATGCATTGGCAAGGTCTTATTTACTCAACTCTATATCAGATTTTCTTTTGCCACATATTAGAAATTGTAAGACATCCCAAGAGACTTGGGAAACCCTGTCATCATATTTTTCCTCCAACACAAGGGCTAGGAAAAATCAATTGTGGATTGAATTCACAACACTAAGGAAGCAACCTAAGCAAGCTGTTTCAGAATTTGTGACCAAGATTAAAGATGTAGCATATCAGTTAGCAAGCATAGGAGAAGAGATTGAAGAAGAACAGATTGTAAGGCAAGTGATCAATGGGATCAAGGCTGATGACAAATGGGAAAGCTTCACCAATGCCATGGATCTTTACATGGACATGCACACTCCAGATCTTACAACTCTCATGGGACAATTGTTTACTCATGAAGCAAAGCTCAACAAAAATGGAGATACATCCAAAGGTAATAATTCTTCTGCCCTATATACTGATAAGAAGTCTAAAGATAAAGGCAAAAGCAAGAAGGTGGAAGATGAAGGTTCTACCTCCCAAGCCAACTATGCAGGGAGAGGTAGATCATCAAGAGGAAGGGGCAGAGGAGGTAAGCCAGGTAGGGGGAGATCTCATAACTCCTCACCATGCAACATTTGTGGTTTATCAAATCATACTATAGATGAGTGTTTCAGGAATTACAAGAATCAGAGAGGAAGAGGATACCAAAGAGGTGGCTACTCATAGTCAAGAGGTAGATTCAACCATCACCAAGGCTACAACAATAATTATAACAACAACTACAACAATAATTACAATGGAAACTACCAAGGAGGATTCAAATCCAAGAAGGATTACAACAACTACAGAGAGGAGCAAGATGACTCTCTTCTGATCATGAACATGACTTCAAAGTCAGGTACAAATGATGACCACCTATTCTACATTGACTCAGGATGCTCAAATCATGTGGCTGGCAATGTAGCATTACTCTCTGATCTTGAGGAACCAAAAGGTAAGCATCAAGTCCAAACAGGTGATGACACAAAGCATTCTGTAGTTAAAGTTGGAAATGTTAAGACTTGTGATGGAAATCAGAATTTATTGAGCAGGGTACTCTATGTACCAACCATTACCAAAAATTTGATGAGTGTTGGTCAGATTGTGGAGAAAGGTTTGCAGGTCAGATTCAACCTATATGGAGCATATGTGGAGGATCCAAGACATGGGTTCAAGAGGATTGCTAAGAGAGAAAAATCAGGTAGACTGTTCACTTTTGAGTTGGAAGATACAAAGAATATTGCACTATACAGTTATAAAGATCAAACACTTTCACAGCTTGAGATTTGGCACAAAATGTTAGGGCACATACGAGAAAGAACCTTGAAACAAATATGCAGGGACCAATGTGTGCTTGGGATACCTAATGTATCCAAGCAACATATGATTTATAAGTGTGGTGCTTGTCAATTTGTGAAGTCTCACAGGTTACCCTTCTCAAAGAAAGGATACATGCATGAAGACTACCTAGAACTTGTACACACAGATGTATGGGGACCAAGCAAAGACCCCTTAGTCTCAGGATCAAGGTACGATGTGTCTTTCATTGATGTTTATAGCAGATGGACTGTATTATACTTCATGAAGCACAAGGATGAGGTATTTAATTGCTTTAAAAAATATCTTGCATTAGTTGAAAATCAGACACGAAGGAATTTGAAGAGGCTAAGGTCAGATGGAGGAGGTGAGTACTTCTCCAATGAATTTGAAGACTTCTTGCAGGACAGAGGCATCAAAAGAGAGATAACCACAAGGTATTCTCCTGAACAGAATGGGGTAGCTCAAAGAAGAAATAGATTAATTGTTGAGACAGCTAGATCTATGCTTAATGAGAAAAAGTTACCTAACTATCTATGGGCAGAGAGTGTTTCTACTACCACTTACCTCATAAACAGGTTACCATCTAAGTCTCTTGATGGCATGACACCCTATGAAGCATGGCATGGTAAGAGACCTTCACTTAAGAATTGCAAAATATTTGGATGTGTAGCATATGTACACATTCCTTCTCAGATAAGAGGTAAGCTAGACCCAAAGGCTGAAAAATGCATCTTTATTGGGTATGATTTAAATCAAAAAGGTTATAAGTTTTATAATCTTACCAATAAAGGGTTTATGGTAAGCAGAGATGTTGTCTTTGATGAAAATGATTCTTGGTATGAGAATGAATGCAGGAAGGTCAAATTACCCTATGATTTGGAAGAGGAATTTCCAAGTCTTACAAAGGAGGAACCTACTCAAAATGAAGCCTCAAGTTCAGATGATGAAGACACTATCAATCTTAAAGAATTCAAAGCATGGAAGTCCAAAGGAAAAATGAAGCTGAAGAAGCTTGAAGACATACCTGAATCCTCTACTCAACCATTTAGAAGATCACAAAGAGAAAGCAAGAAACCTATCAGATATGGGTATGATACATCTCTTGTTACTAAACATTCTGTTTATCTTGCCAAATATTTTTCAAATGAAGAACCAGGATCATATGAAGAAGAATTAACCAAATCATAATGGAAAGAAGCTATGGATGAGGAGATTGATGCTCTCAAAGAGAATGATACATGGGAGTTAGTACCTAAGAAGGACTCAATGAAGGTAATAGGATCCAGATGGATCTATAAGCTTAAAAGAAATTCTGATGGCACAATCAATAGGTACAAAGCCAGATTGGTAGTCAAGGGTTTTGCACAAACCCAAGGCATTGACTATGAGGAGACATTCTCACCTGTGGCCAAGATGCCAACCAGAGTGTTGGTAAGTGTGGCTGCATCAAAAAATTGGTATATGTACCAATTGGATGTCAAGAATGCTTTCTTGAATGGATGGATTTCAGAGGAGGTATATATGTCACAACCTCCTGGCTATGAGGACCCCAAGAAGGTAACATATGTTTGCAAATTAAAAAGGGATTTATATGGATTAAAGCAGGCACCTAGCGCATGGAATTACAGGTTAACCACATACCTCCAAGACCAAGGTTTTGTCATGAGCAAGGCAGATACTTCTCTGTTCATTAAGAGAAGTAATTCAGAGGTAATATACCTTTGTGTTTATGTTGATGACATCATCATTATAGGTAATGATGTCAATGGAATCAGATATATCAAAAGTCAAATGATGAAGAGTTCAAGATCAATGATCTTGGTCTATTGAAATATTTTTTGGGACTTGAATTAGTCTACACTAATTCAGGGATATATATCACTCAGAAAAAATATGTACAGGATATGTTGAAGAAGTTTAACTTGCAGGATGCTAAAGTAGCAAGCACTCCAATGGAGGTAAACCTTAAGCTAAGTGCCCATGAAGGTGATGAAGTCAAGGACATTACATGTTATCAAAGTATGGTGGGTAGCTTGAACTATGCTACCTTAACAAGGATAGATATTGCATATGGAGTTAGTGTGCTAAGTCAATTTATGCACAAGCCAAGGATACCTCCCTTAGAGGCTGCCAAGAGAATCTTGAAGTATCTCAAGGGTACACAGAACCATGGTTTGTATTTCCCTTACACTTCAGATATTGATATCAAAATTTATTCAGAGGCAGATTGGGCAGGATGCAAGGATGATAGGAGGAGCACTTCTAGATATATCTCTTTTGCAGGTGACAAACCAATTTCATGGTCTTCAAAGAAGCAACCTACTATTGCTTTGTCTTCCACAGAGGCAGAGTATCGAGGACTCGCTAATGCCACACAAGAAGCAATTTGGATTAAGCTTTTGTATACAGAATTGGGTTTATTTACTAGGTCTCCAATTATCTTTGGAGATAATACAAGTTCTCTTCACCTTGTAGCTAATCCTATTTACCATGCTTGGACCAAACACATAGAGCTCCATTACCATTATGTGAGAGAGAAATTGATAAGCAAGGACATTCAACTTACCTATGTATCAACCAACATGCAATGTGCAGATTTGTTGACTAAAGCTTTGGATGGAACCAAACTTTGCAGGTTCAAATCCATGATTGGATTGCAGGATATACTTGAAGATTGAAGATGAAGACTTAAGCCAAAATGTTTCGCTTGAGGGGGAGCTGTTGGTGTAAATTACAAGCCTACACATTTGGCTCAAAGGATACATTGAAGTCCATACATACATGAAGAAGCATAGGAACATATGCTAGTGGTTAATTACCACTTTACCTCATTGTAAAAGTCAAATTGACTTGGAATCTATTGTAATCACCTACCAAAAGGATTCGTGGAAAATTAGTTGTGTGATTGAAGGAATATCTTCAAGCATTTAGGAGCTTGATCATAGGGAGCCAAAAGTTTGAATTTGAATTCAAATTTTTAGTCATCTCTTATACAAATGGATATGAAAAGTCGCGGGTAAGAGAGAGCACTCCCGAGCCTAGCATTACTCATTTTTTAGTGTGTGTGAGGTCTACACTCAAGCCCACACCTCTCTACACCATTTGGCATTGATGTTCATGCAAATGGAGTTGTATACAAATGTTCATTAATACATACATTCATATTGTCCATCTCTGAGTACTCTGTTAGTCTACTCAAAAGTTTGTCAACTTGTCAAGGGCATAGCTCGGTCAATTCTTCACCAAATGCAGTGATTCAAAGCTTGTCGGATTCAGCTTAAAGTAATCTACATGCTATCAAAGGTTGAAGACATTCTATTCAGCCATTGTGGAGAAAGCTGCGTCGAGGTGAACTCTAGTCAATTTCTACTACAGTCCTAAAAAGTCGGGGGTATAGCTTAACTTGCTAAATTGATTTCTCTTAGCATAGTTTATCATTTTATATCATTCTACTTGGAATAGGTAGCTTACTAAGATAATTAGATACCCCTAAAAGGAAATTTTCCAATTCCTACTGTGCTGGTCATACTGAGCAAAATACTCAGCAGGTTTCAAGACAAAAATAGAAGGTTTTCTTGAGTTTGTGAGTTCCAAAGTTATTTGTTTTGATTCAATCATTGCACACATCATTTCCAAAGGACATAGGACATTTTATGGTGTCATTTGAAAGCTAAGGATGTCTAGTTATCAACTCTGAAGCAAAGGAGGGCTGGTACAAAGCAGGTTTAGCAGTACCTACTCAGTCTCTTGGAGTATCCATCCATCTTTCCCAACAATGCATTGATAGCTTTGTCTGTAAAATGTGCCATTATCCCTAACATTTTCTCTTGCAAAATAGCAAAGGATGCTTGGGATACACTTATCACTTTATACCATGCAACAAATGAGGCTCGTGTTCCTTACGTCCAAAACACTTGGAGTGAGTATATGAACAAAGGAGATTCTATAAAGAATTTTGGACAAAGATTAAAGATTTGAAGGAGCAGTTGATTCACGACAAGAAGAACAGGGGCATAGCAATGCACTCCATTGAAAAAAGCGGCTATCGTCACTTATACCATGCTTCTTTAAAAAGCATCAAATAAGAGATGTTCAAGGAAAAAAACCCGAAAAATAAATTGGGGTAGTCACATATGTGATGGTCAACATCGCTTATGTGATGCTTGGCTCTAGCTTTGCTAAGAGCGTCAAAGCCTACCGACGCTTCTAGCAATGCAGACAAACTACCTCCGATGCTTGGGCATCAAATAAGTGATGTTCTAAGAGTTGAAAAAATACCTTTTTCCTGGCACATTTGTGCTGGGATTGAGCAAGCAAATGAAGAAGAAGAGCGAGTGAGAGCAAGTGTGCTGGTTGCAAGTGAGTCTTGAGGTAGGTACACACACACACATACATACACATATATGCATACACGCACATGCATACACACATGCATACACACACATGCACACTTATGCATACACACACATACATGCACATATATACACATATACACACACATATGGATACACATACATGCATACAAATAGATGCATACAAATACATACACACATATGCATACACACACATACATACACATATATACACATACATACACATATATACACATATATACACATACACACATATGCACACATACATACACACATATACATACACATGTACACACACATACATACACACATATACACACACATACATACATATACACACATATATACACACATATACATACACATACACACACACAAACATACACACATATACATACACACATATGCACACATGTACACATACACATATATCTACACATATATACACACACATATACATATAG